>CM051240.1:244947139-245449639 GCA_027917425.1 Gastrophryne carolinensis
TCCATGAAAACACAGGCCGGTCTAATAATGACGCCAAAGCGGCGGGAGTCCCGAAAGGCCGCGTGAGACGCCCCTCATCCGCTCTGTCCGTATTTTCTGCTTCATTATTCGATCGGATCTGATCACATGTTCAGCATTGAGAATTGTGATGTCATGACCTTGTTTTACTTGTTAAAGTAAAAATCCTCAATGTTTTTTTTTTCTTTCCGCTTCCCCTCCCCCCATCCCATCCGCCTTCTCTCTTCCGATCATTTTTCTTTTCCGGGCCGTAACATTTATCTTCCCCTCTTTTTTTGTGTTTGTCGTGTTGGTTGTCCGTGTCGATGTGTTGTCGTCTCCTGTGTCGTGTCGATGTGTTGTCGTCTATGGTTCTGGTTACCAACCCAGCAGCCTCCGGCGGTACCAGCCTGGAGGTTCTGAGCCCCTTGCAGGATGTGAGTGTGTGCGCGGGGGAGGCGGCTGTGTTTGAGTGTGTGGTCACGGGACCCCCGGATCTCGACGTGGATTGGATGTTCCGGGGGAAGCTGCTGCAACCCGCCCTCCTGGACTGCAAGATGCGATTCAACGGCAAGCAGTGCCTGCTGCTCCTCAACTCCGTCCATGAAGACGACAGCGGCGTCTACACCTGCAAGCTCAGCACGGCCAGAGGTAGGTCACCCTATGCTTTATTATGCACCCCATCCAGTCCAGGCTAAAAAATTGCACCTGAGAAGTAGCAGCACCAATAACACAATCTATGAATGTACAACCTTGGGCAACCAAACTTTAGCAAAACTCCAAAAGGGGGCTACCACAGAGCCCCTAAGCCCAAGACAAAATCTGCACCAATCAATTCAAAGTACAAATGATCGCCCTATAACAGGCAGTAAAGCATAATTTCCCCCCAATCCCCCCTAACACGCAGTGTGCAAAATCCCCCCAACCCCCCTATAACGGGCAGTGTGCAGAATCCCCCCAATCCCCCTATAACAGTCAGTGTGCAGAATCCCCCCAATCCCCCTATAACAGTCAGTGTGCAGAATCCCCCCAACCCCCCTATAACAGTCAGTGTGCAGAATCCCCCCAACCCCCCTATAACAGTCAGTGTGCAGAATCCCCTCAACCCACCTATAACAGTCAGTGTGCAAAATACCCCCAACCCCCCTATAACAGTCAGTGTGCAGAATCCCCCCAACCCCCCTATAACAGTCAGTGTGCAAAATCCCCCCAACAGCCCTATAACAGGCAGAACGCAAAAATCCCCCCAACCCCCTATAACAGGCAGTGTGCAGAATCCCCCAAAAAGGGGGAAACTCCAAAAAGGGGGCTTCCACAGAGCCCCTAAGCCCAAGACAAAATCTGCACCATTCAATTCAAAGTACAAATGATCACCCTATAACAGGCAGTAAAGCATAATTTCCCCCAATCGCCCCTAACAAGCAGTGTGCAAAATCCCCCCAACCCCCCTATAACTGGCAATGTGCAGAATCCTCCCAATCCCCCTTTAACAGTCAGTATGCAAAATCCCCCCAACCCCTTTATAACAGGCAGAGCGCAAAATCCCCCCAACCCCCCTATAACAGTCAGTGTGCAAAATCCCCCCAACCCCTTTATAACAGGCAGAGTGCAAAATTCCCCCCAACCCTCCTATAACAGGCAGTGTGCAGAAACTCTAAAAAGGGGGCTTCCACAGAGCCCCTAAGCCCAAGACAAAATCTGCACCACTCAATTCAAAGTACAAATGGTAACTTTTATTAATTCACATATATAACTACAATGATTAAAATTACATTAAAAAGAGCTCAATAACTAAACATTCCACTAGAGGGCGCTGGTGGCATGGCACAAAATACATGGATCAGGTCTCAAATGTATCCCTATGAAAAAATATTTTCAAACAAAGACAAATATTGATTCTAAGGAATATGTATTGCAAGTGAATTAAATATAACAACAACTATACAAACAGTGGTAATATACAAAAAATAATTGACATACTAAGGGACACAGCAGGATGTCAAGAGGGACAAATAACCATATACAGGTCTCACAAGTGCCACCTACCATCTTATGCCCTCCCCCATCCTCTCCTTATCTCCCAGCCCGGAGGCTCAATCCCCTGTTTCAGGGCCGACAGCTTAATTCCCTGCCGCCTCTGAGTGCCACAACCTAAAGCGGGCCTTCACCCTGAATAAGAGCCTATATGTTTCCCACACTCTGTACATACAGATTGCCCACATTAATCCGGACCTTCACCGTGAATGTGAGTCTATTTTATATGTTTTCTGCCCTTGTACATACAGATTGCCCACTGTAAACAATGTAATACTCCTGAATGGCTCGTCCAAATTATGTAATAACTAAATATTAATAATATATATATAATAATATATATATTTATCCTGCCCGGCTCGACTAAAATAGGCAAAAAATATACAAATATTATCAATATCTGGCCAAAGACAACACAATAGATACACGCATAAGACTGTAGGTTTTTTTTACTTCCGGTATATGCGAAGGACACTGAGACAAATGGTAAATAAAGAGATATATTGTTGACAAAATAACACAATAATGCAATCAGATCTTACAACAAAATACAATACAGTTCTGAGACCAGCATACATATATCCAAAGATTAAGGTAGTTACCTGACCAGCAACTCATACAATTACCATCCTGACCCACCAGCCAACTCTCAAGCTGGCAGCCTTCTATTCTTAGTGTACATCCCGTTCCGTTCTGGAACATATCCTTACTCATGGGTTATTCATCTTCAGATGTCATGTGACTGCAGAGCAGAAAAAGTGGCCCCTCCCAGTCTATATATACAGAGGCACCTCCCACAAGACCCCAGTTTTTCTCTGCAGTCTCAGACTGCCAGGACGAGAAAGTGGCTCTTTCATTTCAGTCAGGTGAGCGGGGTCTTTGGCCCTATGGACCTGTTGAGCTATTCCCCACCCGTTCTGTATTACTATAATGCCTCCCAGCCTTAGCTGTAGCGTTCGGGTGACGGTAGACAGCACCATTTTAGGTGCCAAGGAGCTATGCTCCACCGCAACTCCCCCACCAAAGGGTAGACGGTTTAGGCTATGGTGAGCCTTATGGGATGCCCTGCCCGCTTTTGTGTACCTGTCCCCCTTTCCATCTATAGTGGTTCCATTAACGTTGTCTCCCCTCGTTCCTCTTAATCTCCTTGGGGAAAAGGGGGGGTGTTTATTTATTACATGCAATATTGTGTGGCACCTTTTGGGTTTTATGTTCTGTATTTATTTGGAGCACATAGGCAGTGTTCCGCGTTTAATTTGATAGAACTGTATCTATTTTTGTGCTACTGTACACCGCTGGGGCCGAGGGCGGCGACATTCTAACGGCGCAGCCATTGGCTGTCCAAGTCATGTGAGCGTGTTCCTTCGCGCTCTTCGGAGGGAGGTGGGCGGGGCGAGTGACGCATTTTGCGTTGCTCTGGGGAGCAATTTTGCGTTGCTCCCCGGCCTTTAGTTATCATTAAGGGAATTTGTCTTATATTCTAAATCCTCCCACTTCCCTTGCGGTGCATAGCGGGCATCCCGGGTTTTCTTTGGCATTACTCCCATTTGGCCTTGCGAGCCATAATAATCACCATATGGAGGCTTCTCAAGACATTGAGTCCGGGGTTCCTTCGGGACAAGGCCAGTTCTGTACTGATTGTGGGATTTCCCCTGTTCCTAGCGACTTCAAGGTCTGTCTCTCCTGCGCCCAGCAGACTGTTGTGCGGTTGTCTGGGATGCCCCTGCTGAGGGCCGCTTCCCCTGAGGCCTTGCCTACTCCCTCTGTCTTGCATTCGGCTCTGGTTGTGGCTCATGCTTCTGAGGATGCTCAATCTGACTTTGCTACCAGATTGGCTGATCTGGAGAGGCGTATGGGTAGTTATGAGCCGTGCAAGGCCATTGGCAAGACACGGCATTTGATGGATAATTCCTATGTTTGCCCCATGACTTCTGAAGCGTTGGAAGACATTGTTGGTTTTTCCCCGGAGGGGGAATTATTCTCTGAATCTGAGGATCACAATAGGTCTTTTGATGAGCCTAGGACTGGGTCCAAGCCTTGGGATGCAGCTGATATTGACAGGCTTCTTGCCCATTTATTTGAAGTGCTTGAAATGTCTCCCCCTGTTGCTCCCCCACAGCAGCAGGGAGAATTATTTTGTGCTGCTAAACTGCGCTGGGAATTCCCTGCTCAGGCTCATTTTATCAATCTTGTTTTGCATGAATGGGAAAAGCCCAGCAGACTTCCAGGTGTACCTAAGAGCTGGAACAAGAGGTATCCCTTTCCCCTGGATACCTCTAAATTATGGTGTTCCCCACCTGAAGTTGAAGCACCAATTCTGGGACTATCTCATACCTCTGTGGTGCACTCACCTGACACTACCACCTTAAAAGATGTGGAAGACCGGCGCATTGATCAGCTGGCCACACATGGTTTTGCCTGTGCGGGGACTGCACTGCGCCCTGTGTGTGCATCTGCTATTATTACTGTGGCAATTAGACTGATCAGAAGTGCCTTAGAGGGCCGCGGCATTAGGCAGAGATGTATTTAACTGGCTTATGTATTGTGAGGAATTTACTTCTTATGTTCTTGCTGCCCTAGAAGATGCCATTAGAATGTGTGCCAGAACCTCTGCCTTGCTGGTTGCCTTACGGCGTTCTGTTTTGCTGCGCCAATGGATGGCTGATATTGCTGCTAAGAAGGCTCTTACCGGGGCCCCTTTTAAAGGACTGCGTCTTTTTAGGGAACGTCTGGATCTGTTTGCCAAGGAAGGTAAGCTGCCTCAACGCAAGAAGCCACTCAGGCCCTTTCGGGGGGCCAGAGTTGCTCTCTCTCCTTTTTATTCCGCCAGAAGAGGAAGGGGAGCTCCCCCCGTGGGAGGCCGTGGTGCGTCATGGGGCAGAGGCAGAGGACGTGGCAGGCCCGGTCTTTCATGGGGTTCTAAGTCAAAATCCTCTCCCAAACCACTGCAGGCATGAAGGGGCGCCCTCACCCATCCGGGTGGGGGGACAGCTTCGTTTTTTTGCTCACATCTGGAGAAGTCTTGTCTCAGACCGGTGGATTAAGGAGGTAGTCTCCTCCGGTTACAAGATAGAGTTTATCGCCTGGCCGCCCCCAAGATTCACAAAATCACGGAGGGCTCAGGACCCTCTGTCAGCTCAGTGTCTGTGCTTGGCTGTCCAAAATCGACTGGATTTGGGGGTCATTTGCCCTGTGGGAAAGGGGCATGGGCTGTTATTTCAATCTTTTCACTGTTCCAAAAAAGGACGGATCAGTCAGGCCTATCCTGGATTTAATTTGTCAGGTTCAGGCACTTTCGCATGGAGACTCTGCGTTCTTCCATAAATTCTCTTCGCTCTGGGGACTTCTTGGCCTCTATAGACATCAAGGATGCTTACCTTCACGTGCTAATTTTTGCAGGCCATCAAAAACTTCTCAGGTTCGCAGTGGAAGATCAGCATTACCAGTTTGTGGCTCTGCCATTTGGTCTTACTTCTGCTCCCAGGGTGTTCACCAAGGTTTTGGCAGGAGTAATGGCTCTGCTGAGGTTTCAGGGCATTTGCATTCTTCCTTATCTGGACGACATTTTTGTAGCTTTCCAGACTTTACAACAAGCAGAGTTGGATGTTCGGACGGTCATCTCCACTCTGGAAAAGTTTGGATGGGTGATCAATCTTCCCAAATCTTCCCTGTCTCCTTCCAGGATAAAGACTTTTCTGGGAATGACTCTGGATACCTCTCAAGTCAAGGTATTTCTCCCTCAGCTGAAGATAGAGGGTCTTCAGGCTCAAACACAGCTTCTTCTGTCTTGTCCTCATCCATCCATCAGACAGGCTATGCAGCTGGTGGGTCTGATGGTGTCCAGCTTCGAGGCTGTCCCATACGGTCAGTTTCACATGGGGCCTCTCCAGGTTCATCTCTTGTCTGTGTGGGATCGGGACACAGGATCTTTGGACCAGGTTTTTGTTCTGCCCCTTCTGGTCAGACGGTCTCTGTCATGGTGGCTGGACCCAAGGAATCTGCTTCTGGGCAGATCTTTTCTGACTCCCTGCTGGGAGGTGGTCACCACGGATGCCAGCCTGACAGGTTGGGGGGGGGGGTTTGGAGGTCCCTGAAATTCCAGGGGCAGTGGGGTCCTCAAGAGGCCCATGCCCCAATCAACATTCTGGAACTGAGGGCAGTAAGATTAGTGCTTTACCAGCTGACCTTTCACCTTCGGGGTCTGGCAGTTCAGATTCACTCAGACAACAAGACAGCGGTGGCTTACATCAATCATCAGGGAGGAACCAGGAGCAAGAGGGCTCTCAAGGAAGTATCCCTGATTCTGTCCTGGGCAGAGGACAATGTTCTCTGTATCTCAGCGGTGTACATTCCGGGAGTGGAGAATCTGGAAGCAGACTCTCTGAGCAGGGGGGCCTCTCGCATGGGAGAATGGTCCCTCAGCAACAGGGTGTTTCACTCTCTGTGTCTCCGTTGGGGGCAGCCGGATGTGGATCTCTTTGCGTCACGTCACAATCACAAGCTTCCAGTCTTTGTATCCCTGTCACAGGATCCCCTGGCCCTGTCAGTGGATGCTCTGACAATGTCTTGGAAGAGCTTTCAGCTCCTTTATGTTTTTCCTCCGTTTCCTCTGTTGGGCAATAGCCCAGGAGGTAGTGCCAGCCATTCTGGTAGCCCCGCGTTGGCCAAGAAGAATTTGGTTCGCAGAGATCGTACAGTTGGCGGTAGATCAGTTCGTCCTGCCCCTGGTGCCGGACCTGCTCACTCAAGGGCGGCTCCACCACCCCAATTTACAAACGCTGGCTTTGACGGCCTGGCTGCTGAAACCTCTGCCGGCCTCTGTAGTTAATACCATGATCAGAGCTAGGAAAAAGTCTTCTTCCACCATTTACTACCGGGTTTGGCATGCTTACATTGACTGGTGTGAGTCCAGATCACTTCCATGTCGGGTGTTCCCAATTCCCAGGATTTTGGAGTTCTTACAAAATGGCTTGGATATGGGTTTTCAGCTTAGTACGCTGAAAGGTCATGTTTCTGCTCTGGCTGTGTTTTTCCAAAGGTCTTTTGCTCAGCATCATCTGGTTAAGACCTTATTTCAAGGTGCTACTCATTTGCGTCCTCCACGCAAGCCCATGTTACCTGTTTGGGATTTGAACTTGGTTTTGTCTGCCATGCAGGGGTCTCCCTTTGAATCTTTGCAGGAGGCGGCTTTATCCACTCTCACAGTCAAGGTAGCTTTTTTGGTGGCTATTACCTCAGTCAGGCGTGTTTCTGAATTGGCGGCGCTTTCCATCAAGCCTCCTTACTTTGAAAGACACCAGGACAAGGTGGTTTTTCGCTTTAAAACTGACTTTCTGCCTAAGGTTGTGTCTACTTTTCATCTCAACCAGGACATTGTGTTGCCTTCTCTGAACCCTTCAGGAAGACTGATGCTCTCTTTGTGGTTCCGTCTGGTCCTAAGAAGGGCCAGGCTCCTGCTAAATCCACTATCAGCAAGTGGATCAGTCAGGCTGTTATACAGGCTTATTCTGCTAAGGGAAAGAAACCTTGTATACGCCTTACGTTCTACTCATGCTATTGGTGCCTCCTGGGCCTTTCAGCACCAGGCTTCTGTTGAACAAGTTTGCAAGGCCGCAACTTGGTCTTCTGTTCATACTTTTGCTAAGTTTTACAAGGTTGATGTTAGGGCCTCAGATTGTTGATTATTTCTCCCGGCTTTTGTTAACTGCTTTTTAAATACTGGGGTCTTGTGGGAGGTGCCTCGGTATATATAGGCCGGGAGGGGCCACTTTTTCTGCTCTGCAGTCACGTGACATCTGAAGATGAATAACCCATGAGTAAGGATATCTTCCGGAATGGGACGGGATGTACACCAATAATATCAATTTTACAGGTGAGTAATCACAGAATTGTATTTTCCTCCTTTCTCTCTTCCCTCTTCTGCCTCTGCTCTCCTTCTTGCCTTTCCTCCCCCAGATATATATCCAATATCCCCTTTGATCTCTGGTCTTCTTCTTCTTTGATCTTTTATGACCCTAGTCCTCTAATCTGGCTTCTCTTACTTGTCCCAGCCTGCTTTGTTTAGATTTTATCGCTATATTGTCTCAGGATGCTGATACTATCTACTTTGAATACAATTCCTACCCGGCAACCTAGGCCTGCTGGTATTGTAAACAGCTTTTCTGATGTCATGCCATGAACTATTTTGCTGTATATCCCTTTATTTAATAAATGACCAAAATTAGTAACAATATAAATTTTCCATAAAGGCCCATTATTTACACCACATTAATCCGGACCTTCACCCTGAATAAGAGCCTATATTGTATGTTTCCCCCCCTGTACATAAAGATTGCCCACATTAATCCGGACCTTCACCCTGAATAAGAGCCTATCTTATATGTTTCCCCCCTGTACATATAGATTACTCACATTAAACCGGACCTTCACCCTGAATAAGAGCCTATCTTATATGTTTTCCACACCCTGTACATACAGATTGCTCACATTAATCCGGACCTTCATCCTGAATAAGAGCCTATCTTGTATGTTTCCCCCCTGCCTACATATCTACTAACTTTTCAGGGTGGAAAAGAGGGATATTTGTTAAATTAGGCCACACCCCCTCATTGAGGGATGGATAAAGCTACACCCCCTCATTGAGGGATGGGTGAAGCCACGCCCCCTCATTGAGGGATGGGTGAAGCCACGCCCCCTCATTGAGGGATGGGTGAAGCCACGCCCCCTCATTGAGGGATGGATGAAGCCACACCCCCTCATTGAGGGATGGATTGAGGGATAGATTGTACCAGTTAAAACAATAGAAACACTTTAAATAGGCAAATGAATCATTTATTGATGCAGATCTGCATAGTACACCTTATAGAGGGACATTTGTTAAATTAGGCCACACCCCCTCATTGAGGGATGGATGAAGCCACACACCCCCATTGAGGGATGAATGAAGCCACGCCCCTCGTTGGAGGATGGATGAAGCCACGCCCCCTCATTGAGAGATGGATAGGAGATAGATTGTAACAGTTAAAACAATAGAATCACTTTGAATAGGCAAATGAATCATTTATTGATGCAGATCTGCATGTTACACCTCAAAGAGGGACAAACGAGGCACAGAGGGACATTCCCTCTGAATCCGGGACACTTTTGAGTTATGCCTTGTATAATACTGATCTGTTTTAAAATACTTATAAATGCACACCTGAGCACCAAAGTGAGTTTGCAAGAAGTTTGCGAGGAGTGAGTTTGCATAAGTGAATTTATTTATATACATCAAACAGCTGCACCAATAGTGTTAAGGTCCACATGAAAAAATCACAAAATCAAGTAGGGGGCGTGTACACTTATGCAACTAGAACTATACCCGCCCCTACTTGATTTTGTGATTTTTTCATGTGGACCTTAACACTATTGGTGCAGCTGTTTGATGTATATAAATAAATTCATTGTTTTCTTGCAAACTCACCTTGGTTCTCAGGTGTGCAATCATAAGATATTGTTTCTGGTATTTAAAGGGATCTAGGTCCCATTGTAGTGAATTGCACCCATTTGCTATTAGATACTAATTAATAACCCCTATTGCTATACGTTGGAGTGTGCTTACCAACCATTTTTTTAAATTCTTGTTTTAAAATCCTTACCTTGTCCCCTTTGGCAGATGAGCTGACGTGCAGCGCTGTGCTCACCGTTCACCCCTCGCTGGCTCCTCTCTTCACCAGGAAGCTGCAAGACCGGGACGTCGTGGAGGGACGATCTGCCCGGCTGGACTGTAAAATCAGCGGCACGCCGCCGCCTACCGTCACCTGGACTCACTTTGGTGAGTGCGCAAACATACCTTCCAACTTTTCAAGGTTGGGAAAGAGGGACATTTGTTAAATTAGGCCACGCCCCCTCATTAAAGGTTGGATAGGAGATAGGATGTAACAGTTACAGCAAAAAAAAAACACTTTGAATAGGCAAATGGATCATTTACTGATGCAGATCTGCATGTTACACCTCAAAGAGGGACAATATGTAAATTAAGCCACACCTCCTCATTGAGGGATGGATGAAGACACGCCCCCTCATCGAGGGATGGATAGGAGATAGATTGTAACAGTTAAAACAATAGAAACACTTTGAATAGGCAAATGAATCATTTATTGATGCAGATCTGCATAGTACACCTCATTGAGAGACATTTGTTAAATTAGGCCACACCCCCTCATTGAGGGATGGATGAAGCCACGCCCCCTCATTTAGGGATGGATAGGAGATAGATTGTAACAGTTAAAACAATAGAAACACTTTGAATAGGCAAATGGATCATTTACTGATGCAGATCTGCATGTTACACCTCAAAGAGGGACAATATGTAAATGAAGCCACACCCCCTCATTGAGGGATGGATGAAGACACGCCCCCTCATTGAGGGATGGATAGGAGATAGATTGTAACAGTTAAAACAATAGAAACACTTTGAATAGGCAAATGAATCATTTATTGATGCATATCTGCATAGTACACCTCATTGAGAGACATTTGTTAAATTAGGTCACACCCCCTCATTGAGGGATGGATGAGGCCACGCCCCCTCATTGAGGGATGGATAGGAGATACATTGTAACAGTTATAACAATAGAAAGACTTTGAATAGGCAAATGCATCATTTATTGATGCAGATCTGCATGTTACACCTCAAAGAGGGACAAATGAGAACAACGAGGGACAGGGGGCATGGACTCAAAAGTGGGACAGTCCTTCCAAATCAGGGACAGTTTGGACGTATACGCAAACAGTGGTCCGGGGGAAAAACTACAAACCGTAGGACCCCTCCATAGAAAAATATATTTTTGGGACCTCCAATCACAAATAATATACACTCGCCCCCCCCCCACTTCTATGGTGAAACGATGGGAATGGGGGGAGGGCACACAACAGAGTTCTGAAGATCCTGGGGCAGGGGAAAAAGTAGGCCATTCCAGGCATACCCCATCCAGACACTTAAAGTGACTCGAAACTCACACCCCGCCGACCCTGAAATCTATAAGATTCCAGGGCTGCTGAATTCCCTCCCCCCGGGTATCCAGAATCGGGATGCCCCATCGTGTGAAACCCCCCCAGGTTGCCCGGTAACTCACCTTCTTTCCCAGTCCAATAGCACATTTTCCCGGTCCACGGCGCTATCCCTCTAGCAGGGTGCGTGTCCGTGCCAGGCATTTGTGAATCGGCAGCAGAGTCACACTCCCTGTTAGAGGGTGGGGGGAATGCGGCCGCCAGCGCGCTTGGATCCGTCCGTCGTAGACAAGCTATTAGACTAAGGGACGGGAATCGGAATGAGAGCTGTGCATGCACCGTTGGACCGAGGGGAGGTGAGTTTTACTGGGGCGAATAGCAGGGTTTCACACAGCGGGGCATCCCAAGCCCAGAGGGGCCCGGGGGTGGATTTGGACCAAAACCCAGGATAGTGAAAACCACAGGTTTTGGTTCACTTTAATATTGCAGTGGACAGGGGTGGCTTTGGCACCCTCACAGCCATGATGCAGTACATTAACTTAAAAACACTTGGCTGGCCTGACTCCAAGTAGATGAAAAGTTCCTTACTTTTATTTAGTTAGTAGTGTACGAATCTTCAATACAAGAATCTTTGCTACAGCACTTTCTTGTCTAAAAGACTCCAGGGCCGTCCGAGTTCCACTCTTTGGTGCATCCTGAATTGGGATGCCCCAGTGTAAACCTCCCCCCGGATCCCCACTCACCTGATCTCAGAGCCCCGCCACGTCTCTGCGCTGTGGACGCATCCCCGCTCACCTCTAGTTGTGCACTCGGCCGGCCTCTGAATGGGCAGAGCACACACGCCACAGCTAAGAGCCGAGCTGGGGTGCACTCGGCTCCCTTTGGCTCTGTTCGGGTGCTCAGCTGTCCAGGCAGCTTAGCTGTAAGCAGAGCCGAGGGGGGCCAAGTAAAATCGAGCGCACTGACTGGCTGACAGGCCTACTCAGCCAATGATTGCAATATGGTTCTGCTGAGCCAGTGCCATGGGAACACCAGGAAGGTGTGTTTTTAATGGGAACACACAGCAGGGCATCCCAAGTTGGGATGGCATGAATGAGAGGAACAACACCCACAAGTAAGCCTGGCGTCAGCACACGGCAAGCCCGGTTAGCTGCCAAGGGCCCCACCCATCAGGGGGCCCATTGACATCTGGCACAATGTGGTTAAAGAACTGCACACACTTCCTTTCTCCGTCTGTTCAGCTCTGCTCCATTGGTTGTATGTCACCTCTGCCTCATCCATCCCTGTCCCCTGAGCTCTGACCCATTCATTCATATTTATTGAGCCCTGACCCATATTTCCCTATCCACTCAGCTTTTCCCCATTCATCCCTATCCCCTGACCCATTCATAACTATCCCTTGAGCCCTGACCCATCTTTCCCTATCCACTCAGCCTTGCCCCATTCATCCCTATCCCCTGATCCCTGACCTATCTATCCTTGTTCTCTTACCTCTGCCTCATCCATCCCTATCCCCTGAGCCCTGACCCATTCATTCATATTTATTGAGCCCTGACCCATATTTCCCTATCCACTCAGCTTTTCCCCATTCATCCCTATCCCCTGAGCCTTGACCCATTCATACCTATCCCTTGAGCCTTGACCCATTCATACCTATCCCTTGAGCCTTGACCCATTCATACCTATCCCTTGAGCCCTGACCCATTCATACCTATCCCTTGAGCCCTGACCCATCTTTCCCTATCCACTCAGCCTTGCCCCGTTCATCCCTATCCCCTGATCCCTGACCTATCTATCCTTGTTCTCTTACCTCTGTCTCATTCATCTATGTTCCCTCAGCCTCCCTCTTCCTCAATACTTCCCCATTCATGTGGGGCCAAACTTAAAAATAGCTCCAATAGGGGGTCGGAGGGCAAGCAGCCCTTCTTAGTTTTGGCCATACAATATATAGACCCGTGACTATCCACCGCAAAGGGGCCCACTGAGACCATGCCGCCCGAGGGCCCACATAAACCTGGAGCGGGCCCTGCCTGCAAGAGGGAAATTCACGAGTGTTCTTTAGGGTGCAAATCCAGCACGGACAAGCTATTAATGGCAGTAGATCAGGTTGTGGGCCAGTCTGCAACGTGGTTGAGCACCACTGGTTGAGAACTGTTCTAATGCACTTCTATGGAGCGACATACAGTAGAGGGGTTCTAATGCTTCCTACTTTTATCTAATCAGATTGCTAGCTGACTGACATTATGACATTATTATCTAGACCCCCATCTTTGCCAGACTTCAGGTCTGCTTTAAAAAGGCCTGTTTAGTTTTTGCTTTTAAGTTGTTTTCAGGTTAAAGAACGTTAAAAGCAGCTACTCTAGAGGGAAGCTTACTATTCACCGGCCTTCTCCCAAGAAGTTAAAAAAAATGATATTTTTAATTATTTGTATCTTTGCTCATTCTTTTTATATTTAATGCTTTACTCTCCTATTCCCATACGGACAGGTCAGCCTGTAGAAGAGAGTGAGACGGTCCATATTGTGAAAGAGCGGGGTCATCACACTCTACAGATCACCCATGTGTCAAATGAAGATGAGGGTCAGTATACCGTTACTGCCCGTAACCAGCACGGGGAAGCCGAGTGTTCTGCAGAGCTCTATGTGGAGGAACCCCGACTTTCCACATCATCACACATGTAAGAACCCGATTCTTTCTAACAGAATTAAAGTTTGTATTGCTGAAACCGGAGAATGATATGAAATACACATGGCAACCGACTTATAGGATCTAAATAATAAACTACAAGGGTAAGGGCAGATTTGCACCTGATATAGATAGTGTCAGACTGGGGTGACTTGGGCCCAACAGTAGACCTAACTTAAAGGGGGCACATCCAGCATTACCTAGGGTGTTAGTACCATACAGTGGCATAGCTAAATATGGCCAGACATAAAATGGGGTCCCTTCATGACTCATACAGAGCCATTTTTAAACCGGACCTTCAGAATCATTTAATGAAAAGCCCAAACCCTTAAAGTGACCAAAACCCACACCGATCTGCCCAGGAATCTATAAGACTCAAGGTGCAAACGATTTCCTCCCCCCGTGGCATCCAAAATCAGGATGCCCTGCTGTGTGAAACCCCCCAGGTCGCCCCATACACTTACCTTGTATCCTGGTCCATGCGCAAGGCGCGGCTCCCTCTTAGAGGGCAATGGGAGATGTGGCCGTAGGACCAGGAAGAGGTAAGTTGGCATCAGTGATCTGGAGGGTTTCACACAGCTGGGCACCCCCGATCAGGGTGCCCCGGTGGAAAGGACCAAAACCCAGGATAGTCAAAATCCTGGATTTTGGTCCACTTTAAAAAACTCTTTCCCAGCATCTAAAATTTATATATTTTAAGTTTTTAGTCACTTACTTATTATTCTTTTCCCCACTGGGCTGGGGGGGGGGTTAAAAGTACAGGTAGGGCATGTTATAGATGTGCTTTCCTCAGACAGAGCAGAGCTGGGGTCAGCAAAAGGACAGCAATCCCAAAATTCAGAGCAGGCATAGTCAGAAGACACTTCCTGTCTGCAGGCAGCCTGAGACTCCATGGGCCACCATCTTGGATGTATAAATGCTCAGAAAATACATTAGATGCAGGTAGGATGATTTTTAATGTGGGCAATCTGTATGTACAGGGTGTGGGAAACATATAAGATAGGCTTTTATTCAGGGTGAAGGTCCGGATTAATGTGGGCAATCTGTATGTACAGGGTGGGGAAATCATATAAGATAGACTCTTATTCAGGGTGAAGGTCCGGATTAATGTGGGCAATCTGTATGTACAGGGTGGGGAAATCATATAAGATAGGCTCTGATTTAGGGTGAAGGTCCGGTTTAATGTAAGTTTAACTCACTTGGATACAACTAGACAACCAAAGACTGGAACAGCTCAGACAATTGGCTTTTCCCAGTACATCATGCCATATGAGCACAAATCTGCTAAATAAGGTGGAGAAGCCACAATGATGGGGCTCCTCTGACCTTATGGGCCCCGGTGAGGTCACTAACACTGCACCCCCATGTATTGCGCCCCACCGTGGCAAACGGGGCAGAGGCCTGTTTAAGGATAAGGTCTTAAAGCAGTCCCTTAATTTAGGAGTCCACCAAAGAATTCCCCAAAAGAAATTGACTCCTACTGCTCTGACCAACTTTGAAAAGTCAATGCAAGTCAGTAGCTCATTTCCACATTACTTCCTTCTAGATCCAAGCTGGAAAAGATGCCGTCCATCCCAGAAGAGCCAGAGGTTCAGGACACCGAGGTGGAAGGGGTACTTATGCCGGATTTTCTAAGGCCACTTCAAGACCTGGATGTGGTGGAGTCTCGAGAGGTTCAGTTGGAGTGTCAAGTAACTGGCTTACCTTATCCAACCATCACCTGGTACCACAATGGAGTGAAGATCCAGAGCACGGATGACCGCAGGATGACCCAATGTGAGACAATGTTCCAACTAAAATGTAGCTCCTGCATCTGCATGACATATCTAATCTATGCTTCTTCTTCACATGTGGGAAAAGATTAAGGTCCATTTCCCCCCCCCCCCCCTCCTTTTTTTGTAGGTTCAGTAACTTTCAAGTTGAGCACTGACAGATTGTTTTGACCAGTGTTGAACTGGGGCCAAAAACCAGACAGGGATTTTACCAGTCCATGACATCCCCACTGAGCTCCCCCTGGTCAGTCAATGAGTATCCTCCAAGCTGAGGCTATTGCATGGCATAGACAGCTCAAGGGTAGGGGTGGGAATCAGTTATATGGAAGCTTTAGCATTGTAGGGTAAATAACCTGGCAGGATAGGTATGCCCTCCCACCCCCATAATGCTCAGGCTTTACTGAAGGCAGGAGATGTACTGGCCCGCTCTGCACCTGAGTGCACTGATTCTGCAGCAGCTGGATCACTTAAGTGTACAGTGGCTTCCTATCTGCTGCACACTCTTGCATTGTGATAAATGACCCCTCACTCACCGCAACACATTAGCCCATTATTTTTTTAAACAAAAAGTTGCTGCTGACCTGACCCTGCATCTAGGGCCCCCCTGGCATATGGGGGCCACAAGCAATTGCATGGTTTGCGTGGTGGTTAAAGGGCCCTAAAGAACATACCTCCCACCCTGCCCCCTCCTATTAGCGATCTTGCACATGCAATAAAAGAAAGAAAAGACACTCACCTTCACACCGAACGTCCACCACCATCTTCCTGAAGTCCCAGCCGCCCGCTGGGTCCGGTGCTCTCTGCATCGTGTGTGCTCCTTCCCATTTATGTTTTTTTATTTTATAACATGTGCAGGATCACTAAAAGGAGGGTGCAGGCGGGGGTATGTTTTTTTCACAAAGAGTGGCCCTTTAACCACCACGCAAACCATGCAATTGCTTGTGGCCCCCATATACCAGGGGGCCCCTAGAGGCAGTGTCAGGTCAGCGGCAACTTTTTGTTTAAAAAAATAATAGGCGGATGGGCTGCTCACAACTGGGGACCATTCAGAGTATGGAACCCTAACCACAACTCTGCTTTCAGCCAGTTTTCAATCCAGTGACAAGATGTATTTTCTAACCCTGAATACCTCAATTTCCCAAAAATACCCTTCAACAGCATTCCTATTTATGAATCCCTGTTTCTTTTCAGATAAGGACATCCATCGTCTTGTCTTCCCTTCCGTCAGCCACTCACATGCCGGGGTCTACAAGAGCGTCATCTCTAACAAAGTTGGCAAGGCTGCCTGCTATGCTCACCTGTACGTCACAGGTAAGAGACACCATTGCGCCATGGTCAGGGGACTGGAGTCGATGAGGTGGAGCAGTGACGCAGCTTTAGGCTCCTGGACTTTAAAATGATAAGCTGCTCTTGCAAAACCTAATGCGCCATTTTAATTTGAATAGCTGAAATCGCTAAGTTACCTAAAAATGATCACCAATACCCTTGTATCTGCATGGTAACTTTCCATTCTTTCACTTATCTTGTTGCAGATGTGGTCCCCACCCCTCCTGATGGTCCTCCCATTGTTACATCAGTGACTGGAAAAATCGTCAAACTGAGATGGAACCCTCCAAAAAGGCTGGACCCCGCTATAGGTACCTACAGAGAACAACTCCTACCTGGCCAAAGTTTCCACACAACTCCTCCTGTAGAGTAGTGAAAAGAGAACAGTGACAACCCATTATGATAGCCCTCTGGCCAAACAGTCCCCAGTATCCAGCATTCGGTGCTCTACAATAGCTTTGGCCACCAAAATGTGTGAACTGGTATAGGGGACCCTTGGACCCTATGCCAGTTCAAACACCATTACAAATAAAAAATTACATTTTACATTTTAAAAAACAAAAAAAGACTCAGTGTCCTCTCCGGTCGGGGGCTTCCTCCTGGTCCAGCGTGCTGTGTTCTTCCTGATGTGGGGAAGCCCCTATTGCAGCTGGCATCTGTAGTGAGGGGGGGAGTCAGGTCCCCCCTCCTTCTTCCTTTGCATCCTGCTAAGCTAATGCTGGCCTGCTGGGGCAGGGAGGCTTTTATACCACAGTGGAGGAACCCCCCCATGTGACTAGTGATGTCCCTGGGGGGCAGGGACATGGAGATGGATTTCCCAGGAAACCTAAGGTCCAAGGGACCCCTTTTGCAGTTCATCTTGCCGATATACAGTTTGGCACAAACCAGAGCTAGGGTTGAATCTAGAAGCGACTAGTGATATCACTAGAGGGCAGGGACATGGAGAGGGATTTCCCAGGAAACCTAAGGTCCAAGGGATTCCTTTTGCAGTTCATCTTGTCGATATACAGTTTGGGGCGAACCAGAGCTTGAACCAGAGGTTAAATCTAGAAGCGGCCCCATTGTGTGAAACCCCAGAGAAAGCCCAGAACAACTCAACTTCTTCCTTGTTCCTACAGCACATGTGCAGGCGTGTAGCAAATCAGAGCCGTTTGCCATGTTTATTTCATTTGGCAAACTTGTGTGTCATGCTTGGATTTGATCTCTTCCTTTGCAGCCTTTATCCATTTACTGGCCTCCCCTTCTGAAAGCTGAGATATGGCTTCCCAAGTTGCAAGTTCATTGGTACTGACTGACAGTGCTTGCCTTGTATGAAAGACGTACAGATGGTTTAACTTTTTTCTCATTGAGCGTCTTGATCTGTGTCTGAGGTTGCTTGTGTCTGCTCTTTAGTACTGGTAGGTTCTGGCTCACTTCAACTGTTTGTGCAGAAGTTACAGATGATGTCAGTTTTTTCTTCTGTTCTTACTTCCTCGGTTGTCATCACATTGTCAGATCTTCAACAAAAATTATACTGTTGCTAATGGTGACCTTGTCTGTTTTGGGATTTAGGATTCTGTAACCCTTAACATTATAACTGTATCCAACAAAGATTCCCTCAAATGCTCTGTTTTGGAGTTTGGTGCATTTTCCTCTGGAATGTAGATGAACGCTTTGCATGTTATACACTTGGCTTCTCATTGTGCCACATTTCATATTCTCCACTGTTCTAGAAAATAGAAATAAGTTTCTGTTATTGTTGCCTCACCCCAGTATTTTTGTGATAGTCCAGAGTCTGTCAGCATACACCTGATCATTTCAGCATTCGGTTCTTCCTTTCAGCTACACCCTTTTACTCTTGTGTTTGTGGCACTGTCCTTTGATGCTCTATTCAATTCTGCTTTAGGTACTCTTGCAGTTTATGTCCTGTGAATTGACCGCTATTATCAATTCTTAATATGAGAAGTTTCTCTGTCTTTACATAGCCCTTTAATTTGTCAAGAACTCCACTCTTGAGTTGCATTTGGTAAGTGACTGTGTATCTTAAGTAGTCATCTATAAAAGTCACTATGTGCCTGTTGCCTCCAGATGTAGGTGGGTTTATCACTGTGAACTAGGTCAAGTGGTCTTGAAGACTTTAGGAAGTATTGCTCTTGTAGCTTTGGATTTGATGCAACAGTCACACTTAACACTGCACGAGGGGATACTGTCAGATCCTTTTGGCAGATACCTCTTTTGTAGTTCTTGTTTGCATTCTGGGTGTCTGTGACCTAAACGCCTGTGCCACATGTGTATACAGTCATTGTGTTTATGGGTGCATAGTCTCCCTTTTCCTTCACTGTGTTGAGGTGATACAGATGATGATCCAGATTCTAAATCAGGAATATAAAGTACATCCTTCACTGGTATGACTAAATTTTGTCCCGAATCATTGGGGCATACAAGAGTTCCATGCCTATATCCCTCTGAATGTATTTTACTTCCATCTGCAAGGTAAATAGTCTCTTTGTTATTCATCCCCCTGGTTTCCTACTTGTGTATCTTTGTGTCTGTAGCTTTAAGAGCTGTTTTGGTATCAGTTTCGGTGGAGTCATGCGCAAGCTCCTTTCTTCGCAGATACTCATCTATGAGCCTGGTCTGTACAAATTAGTGTCAGGTCTGTCTCAGGCCTTGTTTCTAGCACACTTATCAATGCATTGTATGTATTGATGCACAAGAACATGGCGGCGGCATGACTGTCTTTTATATTCTCACCAACTGATCTGAGTTGTGCAATCACTTCCAGCATTTATATGCTCCTGCATGTCCTGCTCTCTGCTAAGCCTCATTTTGTAAAGTTTCCTCAGCAGAAACAACTTGCTGTTTAAGCCAGATATCTCATGTAGTCCTTTCAGTAAATCCCACAGACCTTTCGCTGTATTCTCACTGCGTATGTGAATAAGCGGATCATCTTCTACTAGTAAGCTTATGGTGGACCGTGCCTTTCAGGTTTTTCCTGTCCCAGTCCTGATAATTATCATGTGGCCTCTCTGTAGTGATACCCTCCCACAAGTCATCTCTGGATACTAGCATTTCCACTTTAAACTCCCATAGCTGATAACTGTCTAGTTTAAGCTCTGAGCTGCTGGCCATTCTCCCTCCTTTATATATAAGAACAGTCTTACTTGTATACAGGAGATGTCTGTGTGGAAGCTTATTTATGTTGATCTCTGCAATGGCCGCGCTGTCTCCTGTTTGGTTCTTTGCTCTGCCTGGGCTGCGTCTGGTCACTGAGCTTTAGCCGGTCTCTGAGGCTTCATTCGTCACTGGCCCAAAACCTGTTGCAGAGTTTGAGTGTTGGGTGCAGCGGGGTCAAATCCAGATAGACATTTATGCGTTACTGGAACATGAGTGTAGTAAGAGAAGGTGGATAACATAGACAAGAAAAATAAGTCATAGAGATCACCTCAATGTTCAGGAAAACACAACATGCAGTAGAGAATGTACAACAGAGATTACACATAGATATATGTAGCAGCACCATCTACTGTCATAAATGAAAATTGCATTAGCTTAGCAGGTACAGATCACATGCAGAGACTGTTGCACAGTATCTTCAACAAATTGTTCCGAGAGGCTGCCAAGAGTCCTATAGCACCACTAAAGGAGATGTGACATTGATCTGCCTATGTCTGGGCTTCAGGGTATGGTAGTAGGATGCAAGCCTTTTCTTACAAAGAAAAACTTCCAAGCCCGGCTATGTTTTACTGAATCCTACATCAAGTCTGCCAGATACATGTTGGAAATTTTTTTTTTTTTAAAGAAGTAGTCCACGGGCCCTAAAGTCTCCCGGGGTGTTGGTTGTTCCTGTTTAAGCAAGCATACAAGAAGGGAAAGAATTCACCTAACTTTGAACCAATCCCAAGTTCTGACAATGCAGTTCATGGCCTACCTCAGGTTGGTAGGTAGGCAATCACAGGCAGTAATGTACTCAAAAGACTTCTGTTTGGAAGGTCTGCTCTGATGGTGCATTACCAATCTCTTTACATTCGCACATCCCCATGTATCTCTATTATATAAGCCAGAACATCACTGTACAGGAACTCTATGCTTAATCTGGACCTTCAGCATAATATAATGAAAAGCCCAAACCCTTAAAATAGTATTCCCCAGCTTCTAAAATTAATATACTTTTACGTTTTTAGTCACTTACTTATTCTTTTCCCCGCTAGGCTGCAACTCTGTTCAGGACTCTAGCATACGGGCATCCGTCATCTTGCCTCAAAAGCATCACATACTGAGGAGAGGAGAGAGGGTAAACTGCCGGGGGGCAGGGTTTTAGCTGTGCATTGCTCAAACAGAGCAGAGCTGGGGTCAGGAGAAGGACAGCAATCCTAGAATGCAGAGTGTCAGAAGACACTTTCTGTCTGCAGGCATTCTGAGACTCCATGGGCCACCATCTTGGATGTTTAAAGGCTCAGAAGATGCAGATAGGATGATTTTTAATGTGTGCAATCTGTATGTACAGGGTGTGGGAAACATATAAGATAGACTCTTATTTAGGGTGAAGGTCTGGTTTACCTTGTCTGGTCACTAATTGAATCAATATATATATATATATATATATATATATATATATATATATATATGTGTGTACCCACACATGTTGCTTATGTGTATTGTATTGTATGTACATTGTATATACGTGGCAGAAAAAAACTGATTCTGAATACATAGTAGTAAACAAAATGAGTGAATAGTAAAATGCAGTGCAAGGTGCCACGCTGGCTTTAGTAGTCACAATGTAAGTTTTAGTAGCCCCCATTACAGTCCTTTGTTTTATATGTTTTCCCAGACTGGGCTCAGCTCACCTATTCCATTCAGCAGCAAGTGGTGGGCTCTCCGCAATGGACCGCCATTGCCAGCAACCTGAAAGAGACCAGCTACAGCGTCACGTCGCTGACCAAGGGCCACCAATATCTGTTCCGCGTCGTCACACACACGGCCACATCATACAGCAAGCCGTCTTTGCCCAGTGACATCGTCAAGCTGGTAGACCGAGGTAAGTTTGTGATGTCACAATAGAGGCGGGGCTTACATCCTTATACATTGTCCATGGCTATGTTGGCTATGTTATCCAATATGTATTTTTATAGGGGGGGGGGGGGGGGTCGGCACCAACACACAGTATAACTTTTGTGGTGCACTGCCCTATGGAACCCTGCCCACTGATTAAGTAAATCCACAATGGGGGTTACCTCCAAAAACCCCTATAAATGGGTCCAAGGGACTAACAATTGCACTCACCACGATAATAAATTCATAAATGTAATTTATTAATTATTGTAGCCATTTAAAATCCATTAAAATCATAACCAATGCCATTAGCGTAATCCACCACAAGGGGGAGCTGTTTGACAAATTCATAATAGCAGTGCTTTTAACACTCTATAAGCCTGTGCAAACCAATACATAAGTGAAAAGTGCTAGTGCACCCCGTGTAGGTCTCAAAACGCGTGGGCTCGGCTGCGGGGGGCACTGCTGTCTAGTGTTGCACGTAAGAATATTTAAATTATGTGTCATTATGTGGCATATTTCTGCTGCACTTTATTCCTTGATCTGGATGCATTTTTTGCACATGCTCTAATTGAAATGAGTGCACTAGCACTTTTCACTTATGTATTGGTTTGCACAGGCTTACAGAAAGGTTTTAAAGTGGACCAACACCCAGGATTTTGACTATCCTGGGTTTTGGTCCACTTCGGGGGGGCACCCCGATCGGGGGTGCCCCGCTGTGTGAAACCCCCCAGAAAGCCCCAAAAACTCACCTCACCACGCTCCCACGTGACCGCGCTGTCCAATCCCCGCTGACGTCCAAGCGGGTGACAGCGACGTCCAAGACAGCACATCCGCCGCCGCCTCCCGCACGTCACTCTTACAGGGCGCGCGCCCGCGCTGGCCATTCACAAACGGCCGGCGCGGGCGCGCGCACGTCTGGAGGCCGATAAGGTAAGGTTTTTTGGGGGTTTTGGGGGGGTTTCACCCCGCGGGACATCCCGATCTCGGATGTCCTGTGGTGAGGGAGGTGATCGGCCCGGGATTCTTATAGATTCCCGGGCCGATCACCCCTGGGTGTTGGTCCACTTTAAGTTGTTGAAAGCACTATTATGAATTAGTCAAACAGCTCCCCCTTGTGGTGGATTATGCTAATGGCATTGGTTATGATTTTAACGGATTTTAAATGGCTACAATAATTAATAAATGACATTTGTGAATTTATTATCGTGGTGAGTGCAATTGTTAGTCCCTTGGACCCATTTATAGGGGTTTTTGAAGGTAAACCCTAGTGTGGATTTACTTATCCAATATGTATACACAGTGATCCTAACTAAAGATTTGTGTGCCTTAAAGCGGAACAAAACCAAAGAGGGCACATCCCCAGCCAACGAATGTGCTCCAAGGTTGAGGTCAGATCATGGCTGGGGGGGGGGGGGGGGGTTGGGTATGTCCCCCACAGGTAATAAGCTATAGCAAGAGGGCTGAACAGGAGATAGCGTTCCTTCCTTGGCTTAGAGTACAGAGGGGCTGAGAGGAGACTAGAGGGCAGGGATTGATAGGGGTATTAGAGACAGCAGCCCCCAAAGCAGTGTAGCCCACCGGGAATTCTCCCGGGTCTCCCTATGGCCAGTCTGCCCATGCTTATTTATACATAGAAATGTCACTCCACACATTTAAACCTCTATTTCTCTTATGTCTCCACTTTTAGCTAGTGGTGTGAGTAAGCTTAGCAGGCACCGCGTGGCACAGTGCAGCACAGCTATGCTAAATCTAGCTATGTACAGCTATGCTATTTTAAAGTGGACCAAAACCCACCCTCATACTCGCCCCCTCCCCCCGGGGCATCCAGATTCAGGATGCCACACTGTGTAAAACTCACCCTCATTCCCGGTCCAATGGCGAATGCGTGAACGGCGGCCACATTCCCGCTATCCCTTTAGCAGGGCACGTACACACCAGGCATTTGTGAATGGCCGGCGTGAGCACACTCCCTGTTAAAGGGAAGCGGGGAATGCGTCCGCCAGCGCTCTCGGATCCGCTCACTTTAGACGAGCTCCTGGATGACGGGGCGGGAGTGGATCCGAGCGCACTGACTTGATGAGAGGGTTGCGCATGTGCCGTAGGACCGGGGAAGGGTGAGTGACATCAGGCAATCTGGGGAGTTTCACACAGTGGGGGCATCCCCGATCGGGGTGCCTTGGAGGAACGGACCAAAACCCAGGATTCTGATCAAAATGGGTTTAGGTCCACTTTAAAGTGGACCAAAACCAACGGTGATTGGCCCCGAGGCATCCAAAATCGGGATGCCCTGCTGTGTGAAACCCCCCAGGTCGTTCCATACACTTCTTTCCCGGTCCAACAGTGCATGCGCTAGCCGCTACCGCATAGCGGATCCCTCTAGCAGGGCGCATGCCCACACCAGGCATTTGTGAATGGCCGGCGCGGGCACGCTCCCTGTTAGAGGATAGCGGGGATGCAGCCATCAGCGCGCTCAGAGACGCAAACCTTAAACGAAGTGACGTCAGTGGCTCCAAGCGCGCTGATTGGACAAGTGGCCGCCCATACGCCATAGGACCGGGAAGAGGCGAGTTGGTTTTGGCGACCTGAAGGGTTTCACACAGCAGGACACCCCCGATCGAGGTGCCCCGGGGGCAAGGCCCAAATCCCAGGATAGTCAAAATCCTGGGTTTTGGTCCACTTTAATACTTTTTTTTTTTTTATAAATTTTTATTTATGCATTTCAAGTTATAACATACATATACAATCATCCCTCGTGGAGAGGAATCTTAACATTGAACATATGCTCATACTAAACTAACTGGGTTACACACGCACACACGCTCCCAAACGCACACATACTCGCCTGCTACTGGCTTTGCACAGACAGAGCAGAGCTGGGGTCAGGAAAAGGTCAGCAATCCCAGAATGCAGAGCAGCACAGTCAGAAGGCACTTCCTGTTTGCAGGCTGCCTGATGTTCCATGAGCCGCCATCTTGGATGTTTAAAGGCTCATAACATGCAGTAGATGCAGGTAGGGTGATTATTAATGTGAGCAATCTGTATGTACAGGGTGTGGGAAACCTATAAGATAGACTCTTATTCAGAGTGAAGGTCCGCTTTAAAACTTATCAGGAGAGACTTAAAGAACTTAATCTGTACAGTCTGGAGGAAAGAAGGGAGAGAGGGGACATGATGGAGACCTTTAAATATGTGACAGGATTGAATAAGGTTCAGGAGGGAAGTGTTTTTAAGAAGAAGCTTAATGATAGAACAAGGGGCCCAACCTGAAGCTAGTCGGGGGGAAGATCAGGAGCAATGTTAGAAAATATTATATTACAGAAAGAGTAGAAGATGCCGGGAACAAATTTCCAGCAAAGGTAGTTGAAAAATCAACAGTCACTGAATCTAAAACATGCCTGGGATAAGCACACATCTATCCTAAGATATAGAGAACATAAAGTATACACATAAGATAAAGAGACCATACAGTATAGACATAAGATACAGAGAACATACAGTATATACATAAGATACAGAGAACATACAGTATATACATAAGATAAAGAGAACATACAGTATACACATAAGATACAGAGAACATACAGTATATACATAAGATAAATAGAACATACAGTATACACATAAGATACAGAGAACATACAGTATATACATAAGATAAAGAGAACATACAGTATACACATAAGATACAGAGAACATACAGTATATACATAAGATAAAGAGAACATACAGTATACACATAAGATACAGAGAACATACAGTATATACATAAGATACAGAGAACATATAGTATACACATAAGATACAGAGAACATACAGTATACACATAAGATACAGAGAACATACTGTATACACATAAGATACAGAGAACATACAGTATACACATAAGATAAAGAGAACATACAGTCCATCTAGTCGGCCCTTATGTAACTGTATCTCCTTCTGCCGTCAACCTTCTGTGTTTCTATGTTTCTAACTGTCCTGTGTTTTTTAGGTCCCTACTTAGCTGAGGCCCCTGTGATCACAGACCGACCTGAACTCTTGTACATGGTGGAGAACCAGCTCTTGTCTGTGACTGTGACGCTTAACCACGTGGAGGCCAACGTCACCTGGAAGAGGTAACACGTTACATCCAGTTTAATAGATTATTTTTAAACGTGCCCAAAATCAAAGGTACAATCCAGGTGATGGGTTAAATTGCTTGCTCCATGCTGGCTGTCAGGGGCAGCGCCTTTCATTCACCAACACTTTGCATTCCCTGATAAACCCTATAGAACCTGCTCCCATCCGCCGACTCATTTGTCAGGGTCCCCTAAATGAATTGACTTTTGAAGGGACCCTCATGTTGAAACAAGCATAGATGAGTCATTATCTTCTGCTGCGGAGGCCTTGCAGAAGGGAGAGAGTTCACTGGGAGTTATTGAGAAATATAAAGCAGGCTAAACAATGGCTGGATGAAAGATGCAGCTCCTGACAGCAAGCATGGAGAGAGCTGAAAGCAGGATAATTTAACCCTTTGTCTGAAATTTGCGTTTAAAGTGAACCAAAACCCACCCTGGAGTCTATGAGACTCAGATCCGCTTGCATTAGACAAGCTCCAGGACGAGTTCTGAGCGGGCTGATTGGTCAAGAAGACTACGCATGCGCCATAAGATCAGGGAAGGGTAAGTGAGATTGGGCGACCTGGGGAGTTTTGGTCCACTTTAAGTAGAACTGATGATTTCTAAAGTGAATCCCTCTCTATATTAACCCTTTCTATATAAGGGGCCTGGTATTGTAAAAGCAGGATCATGTTATAACTGAAAAAGCAACATATGAACTAATCAAATTATATAATAGCAAAAGTTAATTAACTTTTTCCCTTGCTTTTACCATATGCATCGTTATCTTACTGTGAAACATATCTCACACTATCATAATCATAATCACATTGAGATGTAACCTGTAAAAGAAACTATTTCATATTTTAGGATCATGAACAATGCATATTCCTCTACTAAACTATATATAATCTATAAATACATTTATATTAATATATTAATTATTACAAAATAATAATATATCTCCCACCCGGCTGTCCCCCCATCCCCAGGGTATCCGCTTTTGGGATGCCCCACACTGCAAAAACCCCACCGCCACTACTCCTTTAGTCCCCCTGCGTGGCATCCCCAGAATCCCTGTGGTTGGGTGCGTTCCCACACCCATAGACTTGTATGGAAGACCACTTTTAAGTATGTTAAAATCACAATTAGGTTGTTGCATAATTATCTAACAAAAGTAAGTTACAAAATAAATAACTCACAGAACAGTACGAGCAAACCAAAGACACTGATAGTCCTGCCCATCCATCCGTACGTACTGCTCCAGCTCATCCCATCCATTCCCCCTATCCATCCCTTTCTCCCTACCACTCCTCCCTGCTAATCCCATTGCTAATGGGCAGGAAATTTGGCATGGGGTGGGGCCTGGGTGTGGTGAGGGGCGTGGCTTAATTTGAAAAATTGTTCCTCTTAATGGCTACTAGACCACTGGAAGGAGATAAACAGGCTGAACTGGATGGACTAAAGTCTTTATTCAGCCTTACATACTATGTTACTCTTTTCCACCCTGAATAGTTATAAGGTAAGCATTAGTTAGTATGTCATCAGATCATACTAATAGTAATTACAATGAAATATATAATCTAAATACATATATCTTTTTTTAATTGGTAATGACTTATTAACTAAAACCATATAAAGTCATCAATTAATAGTCTGAATTATTAGTGTAGTTCATTGAAACTTATAATAGTGAATCTAATGTCTAACCTGCTGCAGAATTTGAGTCATATGTAAATAGACATTGTGGGAGAATTAACTGCATTACTGGAACACTTGGGTAGTGAGATTAAAGAGGACCAAAACCCACCCACCAGGCATGCTATTTCCCTGCTGTGTGAAACCCCCCAGGTCGCCCAAAAAATCACCTTCGTTCCCAATCCAATGGCGCATGTGCAAGCAGCGCCCGCCTCCCCGCTATCCCTTTAGCAGGGTGCTTGCCCGCCAGGCATGTGTGAATAGCTGGCGCAGGCACACGCCCTGTTAAGGGTAGTCGGGGATGCGGCCCCAAGCGCACTTGATTTTGCTTTCGTTAGACGAGCTCCTGGATAGAGGGGCTTGAGCAGATCAAAGCGCGCTGATTGGACGAGCGGGTGCGCATGAGCCGTAGGACCGGGAAGAGGTGAGTTCGTCCAGGCAACCTGGGGGGGTTTCACAAAGCGGGGTCCCCCTGATCGGGGTACTCTGAAAGCAAGATCCAAAACCCAGGATATTCAAAATCCGGGGTTTTGGTCCACTTTAATCATCTCAACATTGAGGATTACATACAGGAAGAACCAAAAAGTACACTACAATACAGGAATCACAATACAGATCAGAGACTACACATAAGTATAAGAAACAAAATTTAGACAAGCTAACTGGGCAGCACTCGCCAAAAAGCCACTAATACTAGTTATATTAAAGCTATTCGTGTGCTCACTCAGCCCAGCACCAAAAATATTTGAAACCAAACAAAGAAATGGGGGAACCCACACTCCCCCAAAGGAAGATGCCGGGTAACTATTGAGTTGCACTACTCATGAATGTAAAAAGGTATAAAGAATTTATTAATCTTGATAGTTGCATAAAAAGACATACTAACATGTATACAAATAAACCACAAACATGACATACATATATAAAAACACCAGGGGGCGCCGGGGGTCTGTAAAAAACATCATACTACCCAAAAATCCAACTCTAATCACAATACCTAAAATCTAATCACCTAACTATAATGTGCAAAACTGCAATCAATTGTGCAATAGTGCTTTATACAAAACTAATACCACAATGTAAAACATCAAAGAAATCACTATAAATAATCGTGTAACAGGAGGACTAACCAGGGTGTGCACGAGAAAAAAATACAGTTATAAATGTTATCACAAAATAGCGCAAAGAAATCATAAATGTGCATATACAGACCAACCGGGGTACCCCTATGGAGATAAAACACCAACGCGTGTCGTAGTGACCCCTACACTACTTCATCAGGGCGGAAATGAGAGGGGCCCCACATCAAGTGCCTTATGAATAAATGCGCATGCCCGCCCAGTGGGAAGAGTGGCCAATGTGAGCCCATGGTACTTACTTCAATCCCCCAGACCCCCGCCTCCCCATCGTCCTCAATGGCCAGTGTGCAACCCTGCACAGCTGTCACATAATAGCACAGATCAATTGCCATGCTGAGACCGGGCTGGGGCTCGCACAGGCGCACTCCGGCCGGAAGCAACGCTGGTCATCGTGCATCTACTGAAATCCGGCCCAAAACAGAGCAAAAAGGGGCCAGCGCCAGTCGTCCCCACCTATACAGCCAGGGGGATTGAAGTAAGTACCATGGGCTCACATTGGCCACTCTTCCCACTGGGCGGGCATGCGCATTTATTCATAAGGCACTTGATGTGGGGCCCCTCTCATTTCCGCCCTGATGAAGTAGTGTAGGGGTCACTACGACACGCGTTGGCGTTTTATCTCCATAGGGGTACCCCGGTTGGTCTGTATATGCACATTTATGATTTCTTTGCGCTATTTTGTGATAACATTTATAACTGTATTTTTTTCTCGTGCACACCCTGGTTAGTCCTCCTGTTACACGATTATTTATAGTGATTTCTTTGATGTTTTACATTGTGGTATTAGTTTTGTATAAAGCACTATTGCACAATTGATTGCAGTTTTGCACATTATAGTTAGGTGATTAGATTTTAGGTAGTGTGATTAGAGTTGGATTTTTGGGTAGTATGATGTTTTTTACAGACCCCCGGCGCCCCCTGGTGTTTTTATATATGTATGTCATGTTTGTGGTTTATTTGTATACATGTTAGTATGTCTTTTTATGCAACTATCAAGATTAATAAATTCTTTATACCTTTTTACATTCATGAGTAGTGCAACTCAATAGTTACCCGGCATCTTCCTTTGGGGGAGTGTGGGTTACCCCATTTCTTTGTTTGGTTTTAAGTATAAGAAACAGCGCCATCTAAACTGTAGGCCCTCCATCATCATACGCAATATAACATGTAATACACATATTAAACTGAAGCTGTTGTATCTTCAGCATGACCCCTTGTGGGGACCAGGAAGAGGTGAGTTCGTTCAGGCGACCTGGGGTGTCTCACACAGTGGGGCCCCCAAATCGAGGTGCCCCGGGGACAAGGACCAAAACCCAGGATTTTGACTATCCTGGGTTTTGGTCCTTGTCCCCGGGGCACCTCAATCGATCGATCACTTTAATCATCTCAACATTGAGGATTACATACAGGAGGACCAAAAATTACACTACAATACAGGAATCACAATATAGATCAGAGACAGACTACACATACAGTAAGTATAAGAAACAGCGCCATCTACTGTCCTATCAATGAACTGTAGGCCCTCCATCATCATACGTAATATAACATGTAATACAAAAGAAAATGAAGGACCACAACAGTACTCAGTATCACTACACAGTGTGCACACGGCCGGGTATATACTAATGCAAATGCACGTAACTAAACACACAAGAGGGGTTCCCACACTCCCCAATTTATACCCGGAACAAAAAACGTGACACTACCACTATTTAAAAAGGTATCAAAATATTTATTATAAAGCTGATTACACACAAAAGACAATATTCAGACAATCTAAAAAAACAATATACATCAGACACACCGGGGGGGGGGGGGGGGGGGGGGGGGGCGCCAGCACTCTGTCATTATAACTGAATATTCACATAATGTAAAACTGCCCAGGTTAATATTGTGCATTCATATAAGACACTTTGAGGCCGATTCATTAATAGCGCCAGGTAGTGACAGATGAGCGCCAGTAGCGTGATTTTCACAGCGCCAGCTAGTATTCGCTGTGCTTGGCCGTAGTTCGCTTGTTGACAGCGACTCAGTCGGTGTGCGTTAATGTTGAATACGTGGTTAGGAGTCGCTGTTTGACAGGTTCCGCGCTGTATGCGTGCGCCTGACAGCGAATGGCCAGAGCGAACGGCTCCCACCATATTCATTATCAACTCACGCTCAAAAAATTCTCGCGCTGTGAAATGCTTGTTTAAACCCCAGAGCGCTGGCGGCGATGGCTTAAAAGTATTTTTTAACCCCCAAACCACCATATTTTTTTATGTAAAATTTACACAAGTTTTTAGAAACATTTTGTAATATGAATACATTAATATCAGACCTGTAATATCAATTCTGCACAAATTATTATTTTTTTTTTTTTTTAACCTTTAAAAAAATATATAACATTGCCGAAGTGTTCACAAAATTTTTGCCATTTAAAAAAAAAAAAAAAAAAACCTTAAAATCAAGTAATTACGAACATTTAAAGATTGCTCCATTGAAATGCATTGGAGAGCGCCAGGGAGCGACAGGTCATACCTGGCGCTGTGATGGGATTAGTAGCGGCGCTGTTCGTTGCAGTCGGCTACATGATGAATCCCGCGCTAGCTGACGCTCTCGCCGGCGCTAGCCTCATCTAGCGTGATAAATGCGTGATTGTGTCCGCCGCCTGGCGTTCTGGAGTCGGTAGCCGCCGATAGCTGGCGCTACCTGGCGCTAGTCAGACACTACCTGGCGCTAGCCCTTGATAAATAAGGCCCTTTGTAAACCACACCAAATAAATTATAAGCTATCTACTCCTAATAAAGTGCAAATCCAAATCCTATTAAACTATAAAGTGCTAGTGCAAAAAAGTGTATCTAAAAGGACAGCCGGGGCAGATTGAATATAAATAAATCAATTCATGAAAATAATATAACATGTAATACACGTATTAAGCTGAAGCTGTTGTATCTTCAACATAACCCTTTGTGAGAATACATAAGAAAGAGTTTTACCTTCCTTGGTGGTCACTGCATGTATGTCATGTAAGTTTGTATGTATATATGTCACCGTTTATTGTGACCAATGACTGAACGTTGTGTGTGCGCCTTGTTATAAACACAAGTGCTTCTCCCAGAGCAGGCACGATACTGCGCAACGTGGATGGCGTGTGTGAGATGAGTATGCCGGATGATGGCCAACACTCGCTCACAATCTTCACCCCCAAGAAGTCCGATCTCGGTCCACTGATATTTGAGGCCAGAAACCGCTATGGAGCCGACAACTGCACCATCAGCATAGAGATGGCAGGTACCAACTGCAAACATAGAAACATAGGCGGGTGACGGCAGAAGGAGACCATACGCTCCATCTACTCTGCCCTTATCTATATACTGTATGTTCTCTGTATCTTATGTGTATACTGTATGTTCTCTATCTTATGTGTATACTGTATGTTCTCTATCTTATGTGTATACTGTATGTTCTCTGTATCTTATGTGTATACTGTATGTTCTCTGTATCTTATGTGTATACTGTATGTTCTCTGTATCTTAGGATAGATGGAGGCTTATCCCAGGCATGTTTAAATTCAGTGACTGTTGATATTTCAACTGGAAGTTTGTTCCAAGTATCTACTACTCTTTCTGTAAAATAATATTTTCTAACATTGCTCCTGATCTTCCCCCCGACTAGCTTCAGGTTGGGCCCCTTGTTCTATCATTAAGTTTCTTCTTAAAAACACTTCCCTCCTGATCCTTATTCCCTCCTGTCACATATATAAAGGTCTCCATCATGCCCCCTCTCTCCCTTCTTTCCTTCAGACTGTACAAATATAGTTCTTTAATTCTCTCCTGATAAGTTTTAAGTTTAAGTCCTTCCACCATTTTTGTTGCCGGCCTTTGGACCCGTTCTATTTGAATAATGTCTTTTTGCAGGGGAGGTCTCCAGAACTGCACACAGTATTCTAGCTGTGGCCTCACCAGGGCTCTATACAGCAGCATCACAACCTCCCTCTTCCTACTGGTGATGCCTCGAGCTATGCAGCCGAGCATCCTGCTTGCTTTTTCCACTGCCTGGCTACAAAGATGGGACTTCTAGAGACCTATGAGATAGAATATATGTGTGTCATCCTCACAGTGCAGCTAGCTATGAGAAGGGGCAGTTGTGGCCTAGGTGTAAGGAAAGTGGCCTTGTGACCGGAAGGTTGGGACATGCATGAATCATGGGACATGACTGAAGTGCTCTTGACCAAGGCACCAAACCCTCAACTGCTTCCCGGGTGCATGCATTGCATGAATGGGTTAAATGCGGAGGAAAAATACCTATATGTGTGCAAGCATACAATGGCCATCAATGCCCCCAAAATTCCCTGTTTTCTATAATGGGAGCCTCTTGTTTGGGATGTGGCCTACCAGCCACTGGCAGCTAGGTTTCATGTCTTACACTACAGAGGCAACAACTGAGGACTTGAAAGGGTTCAGAGGCTGGTATGTATTCAGGGTCGGATTATGAGGGGGGTACAAGGGGCGCGTGCCCCAGGGCCTCCACCACTTTCCTTGCAAAGGGGGCCTCCACCAACCTTTGGGTTATGGTCTGGTTCAGGAGGCTTTTCAGGTCTGACGGGCAGTGGGGCTGCCATAGAAGCTAGTTGGTGCCCCTCGGGTGCCTGGGAAATGCTTTTTTTCTTTTACAAACCTGCAGCCAAAGCCACCACAGGGCAGGACGGAGTGTCTAGAGCAGCAAAGCCGCCGTCAGCAACGCTACAGTGATGGGTGCAGAGCTGTCACTGCACATAAGCCACCAAGCACAGCCGCTGGCAGCTCAATGCAGGGAACCAGCCGGGCGACTACACTACCCCCCACCCAGAATGGCAAAGCAGGAGTTCCCGAGCAGCACGCACCCGCACAAGGGGGGCACAAGGGACTCCATCTGATGTTCCAGTAAGTAGGCGGGTGCCAGACAACCACCAATCAGTTACTTGGCTGGACTATTATTTTAAAGAAAAAAATAATGTATCTGGGGCCTCCACCAGATTTTGTGCCCAGGGGCCTCCACCACACTTACTCCGGCCCTGGGTGAGGTGCAGGATCGGTTTGGGGCAAACTGTGGTCTTGGGAAGAATGACAAGTGAGGCCTCAAATGTCATTTATGCCAACAAGGACCCAGAGCCTGTCCAACAACAATAAAGCAGACCAACACCATTGTGGCGCAGGTGTTGGTCCCCGGCATGTGGGCGCCCACGTGGGCAGGACATAGCGGCGGCCAGAACGTCACTACCTACATGAGCATCCGGTGGCCAATCACTGCGCTGGATTCCCAGCGGTGGACCGAGGTTAAAGTAAGATTTACTGGCGTTCTGGGGGGTTATGTGCTGCAGCATTCTGGATGCCCCCCCCAGACTGTAATTTAGCAGTGGGCACCATTATATATATATATATATATATATATATATATATATATATATATATATATATATAGGGCTGGGCTCAGCCTCGGATATAGCAGGGCAGATGCCGGGGCCCCTGCGCCTTGGGAGGGCCTACCTCATTCCCTCTCCCGAGACAACCCCTATGCAGGGTGCAGGGGCTTGCAGTAAACAGGACTGGGAATTACCCAGGGACTGACCTTTCTCTTATTCTTTTTTTTTCTTATTATTTTTTTACCCTTCATTATTTGCTTCTTTTCTTTCTTTTTTTGCCATTCATTCTTTTATTTTTTCACTTCCTTTCTTTCTTTGCCATTCATTCTTTTCTTTCTTTCTATGCCATTCATTCTTTACCTTATTTGCCTTAAATTCTTTTCTTTCTTCACTTCCTTTCTTTCTTTGCCATTCATTCTTTTCTTTCTTTCCTTATCATGCATTCTTTATTTTCTTTCCTTGTCATTCATTCTTTTCTTTCTTCACTTCCTTTCTTTCTTTGGCATTCATTCTTTTCTTTCTTTGCCATTCATTCTTTACCTTATTTGCCTTAAATTCTTTTCTTTCTTCACTTCCTTTCTTTCTTTGCCATTCATTCTTTTCTTTCTTTCTTTGCCATTCATTCTTTACCTTATTTGCCTTAAATTCTTTTCTTTCTTCCCTTCCTTCCATTTCTTTTTTCCTTCCTTTCTGTAATTCCTTCTATTATTTCTCTGCTATTCTTTCTGACTTTTTTGTTACTACTTTTCTTTCTTACTTTTCATTGATTACAGAGTAGCTATGCCAAGATGGGGGACTGGAATCTCCAGCTTCTAAGGAGACACATTTTTGCACTTTGATGGGAAAATTTACCTTAAAGGGATAGCGCATGAAAAAGCCTCAGAGCAGTTAGTGGCACCCGGGCAGGTGAACTGGTCATCTTGGGTCTGCTGCCATTATCTGCTTTAAGGCTTTTGGGATAAGTCTATGAAAGAGGACATTCCCTTTAAGGAGAAAATGCAGGGGCAATATCCAGAACACCAGCAGCTTTACCGCCATGTGTGCCACAGCACAACGTAAAGGGGGCCCGCTGGGACTCTGTCACCCAAGGGCCCGCATAGTCCTGGAGCCAGCCATATATATATATATATATATATATATATATATATATATATATATATATTTATTTATATCTATAGAATCAATTACGGTACCCTGCCTCTTTTCCTTAGGGATGGGGCCCAGGTGAGATGGATATATATATATATATATATATATATATATATTATAGTTCTTTTAGTGTTTTGAATAGGGGCAGATAGGATTGTGTACTGGAGTGCTCAGTACAGATAGTAGAGGTGGGCCATTGAAATGTATGGGCAGTACTTTACCACAGGACAGATGGATGGGTCTTGGGTGGGTTGTATAAAGGGACCCTTGGTCAGTGTGGGTGATCCTCACATATATTGGTGATCTCTTGGCTGCCTTGAGATGTAGGACTCCTTAATGGTATAGATCATTGTTCAATACTTTGCTCTTTACAGAGACCCCTCGATTTGACTCAATCATGGAAGACATTGAGATCAGGACAGGAGAGACGGCGCGCTTCGTTGTGGTGGTGGAAGGGAAACCCGTTCCGGATATCATGTGGTATAAAGTAGGTTCAACCTTGTAGCTGACCTGTCACCAAAGTTGGGAATACTGTAGTCTCTTGTTTTAGCTCCAAGATAAATGGGAGGGGGGGGGGGGGGGTGAGAGTTGGGTTGTTTGTTCCAGGGATCCGAATTTACTGGGCTTCATGCATTCCAAAGACATGGTACCCCTTAACTCCTAAGAACTTAAAGTGATTGACAAGTCAAAAGTTAAAAAATAAATATCAGTAGCTTACCTTACATTGAGTCTCTGCAGCGCTCTCCTTCCTGCCATGTCTGCCTACTAAGTGTGGAAATCACTTTTTCATTCAGCTTCCAGTCTCCGCCCCACTGACCTGGTGCTTCAAGCAACCTACAGTGGACCGAGAATGGAACAGCTCCACTCCTTCCCCCCAGATGTCCTGATTGGCTGCCTCTCTCTGCAGCTATTAAACCCCACCCTCCTCCCTCCTCTCTGTCCACACTATGTGCTGGCAGGCTGGAGACATTCTTAGCCTGCAGCATCTCTCACCCCCTTTTTTGGTCACGATATGTGCTGGCAGTAATAACTAGAGGCACAACAATGCACTTATTTGTTTACTATGATATATGTAATGCACACAGTGTGCTTACATCACATCGCTGTTGCCACACCCACTGTTTCTTCATTCTTTCTCTGAATCTCCAATGCTCTAATACTTTTATAAACAACTTAGGAACTACAGGGTCTTTTTGAAAACATATTGAAGTTTGGGACAGTGCAACATGTAGCCCGAGACAATGGGACAACAATTGGGCTCTCGCCTTTAATATAATTTGAACCTACTGCCACTTTTTAGTAAGATCATTCTTAGATGTTCTTCTAACTACCCCCGTTGGCAGGGATGGACTGGACATAGGGGGCATAGAAAGAATTCCTGGTGGGTTGTGCTGATTTGGGGCCAAAAAGACTGGCACCTCATCCAGGCACTTTGGCAAAATTCACTGTATCCACATATAACACCTCCCTCCGCTTCCTGCTTCCCAAATCTTGCCCCAACCCATATTTCTATACCTGCCCCATTGTATCCCAAGCCAAGACATCCCAGGCCATGTTTTGCTCCTTAAATGCAAAAATGACCATAGTTCCTCTGTGCTATATAGTAGTGGGGCAGCGTGACCCGGGCTGCCCCGCTGTGCATCGCTGCCGTTAAAACAAGAAACCGGGTGCCTGGATGCTCACCTCTTATGGGCCTCTTCTGCGGTCTCCACAGTGCAACCTATTGGCCTCCGGGGCTAGCAACAGCACTGATAGGCTCGGCTCAGGGCAAGCTCCAGGTTTATGTGGGCCCTTGGGCAGCATGGTTTCAGTGGGCTTCTTTGTGTTGAAGAGTCGCGTCACATTGCTGACGGGCCTCCCAAATCTGGATGCCTCCTAATGATCATGCTATATGGACCAATTTTGGTCCTGATTTTGGCGGCCCTGTCTGTGACCCCCCCACCCAGTTCCTTGAACTGGTGAATGCATTGTGGGATCGCCAGTTTGAGTTATTATTTTTTTTCACAAACAGGGGTATCCCAAATTGAGATACCCCTGTAAAGCAGACCAAAGCCCGGGGCTAGAAATCCTGGGTTTTAGTCTGCTTTAAATAGCAGCAGCAGATAGAAGGCTGAGCGGCACTTAAAGTGGACCAAATCCCAGGATAGTCGAAAGTTTTGACTATCCTGGGTTCTGTACCTTCCCCCAGGGGCACCCCGATCGGGGGTGCCCCGCTGTGTCAACCCCCCCCCCCCCAGATCGCTACAGCAACTCACCTTATCCTGGTCCCACGGCGCGTCTAAGAGCAGCGGCTTTGACGGTTGCATCCTCGCCTCCCTCTAACAGGGAGCGTGCCCGCGTCGGTCATTCACGCGCACTGCTACAGGGAAGCGGAGGATGCGGCCGTCAGAGCCGTGGCTCTTAGCCGCGCTGTGGGACGGGATAAGGTGGGTTGGCTGCGGCAATCTGGGGGGGGGGGTTTCACACAGCGGGGCACCCCCGATCGGGGTGCCCCTGGGGGAAGGTACAAAACCCCCGATAATAATCAAAATCCTGGGTTTTGGTCCACTTTAAGAGATTCTAACCTCCAAAAACAAAGCATTTGTTTGTTATTTAAGCCACATTGTGCCAGCTATCAGTGGGTCCCCCCTGGGGTCTGGGGGCCCCGGCAGCTGCCCTGCCTTGCGGGGTGCTGGAACCGGCCCTGGCTCAGCTAGTGAGTCGGTCTCTCAACATGAGACAGGAGGCTCACCCCACATAAGGCGGAGAGCTGGATGTATTTTAGTGAGTTGCTCTTCAGTATGTTTTCATATCATTATTGGTTTTTTTTTTTTGCAATGTTTTTCTCTAGGACGGGCAGCTGTTAATGGAGAGTGGACACTTCAACTTTGTGTATGATGATGCTGAGTGCTCATTAGTGATCCTTAATGCCGCCCCCGAGGACTCCGGCGTGTATACCTGCACGGCCCGCAATGTGGCTGGGGAGCTCTCCTGCAAGGCTGAGCTGCAGGTGTGCGCAGGTGTGTATTATTATTGGAGCTAACATAGACCATAGGGTGGCATAGCCAGTGTGCCTGGACTCCCAGCTCCAACAGATTTACCTTTTAAATGTCTTACTCCTCTGTTTGTGTTCTACACATTTCGGCGCAAAAAGCCAGTGGTGAAGTTAGCCTCTCCTGCAAACTAGTGTAAGGTGCCCCCCGCTTTATAAAACAGTAGACTACCTGTATAACAAATATGATTGGTGCCATCGTGTTGTTTTTTCTTTAATACATTCAATCATTGGCGGCTCTGCCACCCCGCTGAGGCACCAATAATTAAACTGGACTAACAGCCTGGCACAGTTGGAAAAGAAAGGTAGCGGCCATTTCTGGGGAGGGATGCATATTAGCACTGTTTGTTGTGTTGGTCTGGTTTAAGTCATTTTTGACTGTTGGTCCACTTTAAATGTATTAAAAGCTGGTGGTTAAGCAGGGCCGCTAAGAAACCGATGATTGAATGTAATAAAAAACAACAACACGACAGCATGCAGCAGTGTCCCATGACTATAGTGTTGCCACCTGGCCGGTAATTTCAGTTTTACTTTACTGGCCACTGGCCTGGCGGTGCTGGTAATTGCTTTTTTACTGGTAATAGTAATTGCAGATATACTTTTCCCATCCTCAGTTACCAGTAAAAAAAAAAATACCGGCAACGCCAGGCATGTGGCCACTAAAGTAAAAACAAAAATAAATACTGGCTAAGTAGCAACCCTACATCTGTACCACCAATGAACTAGTGGGTAAAAAAGAATGAATCCAGCCATTGCTGCCCCACACTTTCCTTTAGATGGTGCTGACCAAGGCAGGTGCCTCAGTTGGACCTATTACAGGTGCACCCCCGCCAATACTTACCTACTTCCACAAGCCCTTGGTTTGGGGGGGCTGGATCATGAACCCAAACACCCCCCCCCCCCGTCCACCACTTTTTAGTAGGGACTTGCCACTGGCATGTCTGACTAAGAGAACTTAGAGGCCGATTCATTAATAGCGGCAGGTAGCGACAGATGAGCGACTGTAGCAGTATTTTCACAGCGCCCGCTAGTAGTCGCTGTGCTTGGCCGTTGTTCGAGTTGTTGACAGCGACTCAGTCGGTGTGCAGTAATGTTGAATATTGGGTGAGGAGTCGCTATTTGACAGGTTCCGCGCTGTATGGGAGCGCATGATAGCGACTGGCCATAGCGACCGGCTCCCACCATATTCATTAACAAATCACGCTCAAAAAATTCTCGCACTGTGAAATGCATGCTTAAACCCCAGAGCGCTGGCGGCGATGGGTTAAAAGTCGTTTTTTAACCCCCAAACAACCATATTTTTGGAAACCAAAAAAAACAAGTTTATAAAAACATTTTGTAATATGAATACATTAATATCAGACCTTTAATATCAATTCTGCACAAATTTTGCACATTGCAGAAGTGGTCACAGAATTTTTCACATTTCAAAAAAATAAAAAAAACATTAATAACAATTAATTATGAATATTTAAAGATTGTTCCATTGAAATGCATTGGAGAGCGCCAGGTAGCGAGAGGTCATACCTGTCGCTGTTCAAGGTCGGATGCTGGCGCTGTGGGCTGAGGCTGGAATAATGATGAATGAGTGGCTATCTGGCGCTATCTCAGTCGCTAAGCAGGATCGGCTTGATAGATGTGTGATTGTGGTGGGGAGCCGGCGTTCTCGTGGCGGTGCCCGTCATTACCGGTCGCTCACCAGTCGCTACCTGGCGCTATCCCTTGTTAAATAAGGGCCTAAGTATTCTCGAAAGCTCATCCTAAAATATGTCTAGTTAGCCTACAAAGGGTATCGCTCTATTTCTTTACTTTTCTGCTAGGGACCCTTCAGTAATCAAATCCAAATCTTACCTTTAAAATCGCTCCCCTGGCTAAATCGAGCACAGCGATTGCCTGACCTGGTCATGTGGTCATGGTGCTGGATACTCAGGAGACACCTCCAGACCATGTGACTTGGCGCAGCCAATCACGGGGCTCGATTTCGCCATGGAATGGTTCTTGTTAAGATTTTGTGTCTGACTGGGTGTTACAGCACAGGGGGACATCAGCAATTGGTATGACCCCCTGTGCAGGGAACAGCACCCACCATTAAGAAATGAATTGATTTTAGAGTGAAAGACATTCAAGTTCCTCTAAACTCTAAATGTAATGCTAGACATGATTTACCATTATTTGGCTAAAGGGGTGCCCTGCCTTTATCTACAGATGTTGTTTTTTTAGATTACAGTCATGACCTAGAGGTAAGGAAAACTCTTGGGGTCAATTCAGAGCCTGCTGAGAAAACTCACTCTTTTTTAGGAGAAAAAGCTGCCATTGACTTTCATTGTCTACTGGGTGTAAATTTTCACCTGGCTCCGAATCAACCCCAAAGGTGGACGATGAAAGTGAATACCAATTTTCTCCTTCTCACCTGGCTATGAATCGACCCCATTGTGACCGGAGAGTGGCGGGTTCGATTCCTAGCCGGGACATGGCTGAAATGCTCTTGAGCAAGGCACGTAACCCCCCAACTGCTCCCCATGCCCCGTGATTAGAGCAGCCCACCGCTCCAGGTATATGTGCACAATTCCTGTGTGTGTTCAAGCATACAATAGCCACATATGGAGTGTTAAAGCATTCTTTTTTTTCTTCAAAATATAAATAGAGATCGACAGATTTCACCCGAAATTTAGTTTCCGAAGGAACACTGCACTAATATGTACCTTCATATTCTGTTTTCAATAGAAGAGCCTGGAGCCAGGTCAGCATTGGACGAATCAGATGGACTGAAGGGTCGGAGGCTGACAGATTATTACCATATCAATAAGGAGATTGGCAGGCAAGTCTATTTCTGTGTGTGGGCTGGCAATACAGATTGGACTAAAATGTATAGGACTCTAGGGCCGGTGGTTTCCCTCTTTTTGGGGGATCCTGGTTTGAGATGCCACAATGTGTGAGATGTCTGGGATTACAGTGAAAGTCACTTATCCCACAATCCCGCGTTGCTCATGTGGGCAGCAGTGGCATCTCTGTCATCCCTTCGGCTGCTATGTTTGTAAGTGACATAGGAGAAGGATTGGTAGGAAAAGTTTGCCTGTTTTCTGGTGATACAAAGGTTAGTAATAGGGTGGATATTCCTGGAGGTGCCTGCAACATGGAAAATGATTTAGCTTTACTGGATAAATGGTCAAAACTGTGGAAACAAGAGTTTAATGTCTCTAAATGTAAAATCCTGCACTTGGGTAGAAGGAATCCCTGCTCTGAGCTCCGTATGGGCAGCACTGTGTTATCCAGGACCTCGGAGGAGAGAGATTTAGGAATAGTGATTACTGATAGCTGTAAGATGAGTGGACAGTGTAGCCAGGCAGTGGGAAAAGCAAGCAGGATGCTCAGCTGCATAGCTCGAGGCATCACCAGTAGGAAGAGGTAGGTTGTGATGCCGCTGTATAGAGCCCTGGTGAGGTCACAGCTAGAATACTGTGTTCAGTTCTGGAGACCTTACCTGCAAAAATACATTATTCAAATAGAACAGGTCCAAAGGCCGGCAACAAAAATGGTGGAAGGACTTAAACTTAAAACTTAAGAAGGACTTAAACTTAAAACTTATCAGGAGAGACTTAAAGAACTTAATTTGTACAATCTGGAGGAAAGAAGGGAGAGGGGGGGGCATGATTGAGACCTTTAAATATGAGAAAGGATTGAATAAGGTTCAGGAGGGAAGTGTTTTTAAGAAGAAACTTAATGATAGAACAAGGGGGCACAACCTGAAGCTAGTCGGAGGGAAGATCAGGAGCAATGTTAGAAAATATTATTTTGCAGAAAGAGTAGTAGATTCTTGGAACAAACTTCCAGCAGAGGTAGATGAGAAATCTACCGTCAGTGAATTTAAACATGTCTGGGATAAGCCTCCATCTATCCTAAGATAGAGAGAACATACAGTATACACATAAGGGCAGACTAGATGGAGCATATGCTCTCCTTCTGCCGTCACCCTTTTATATTTCTATGCTACGCGCTCCTGCGCCAGGCCGATATGAATGCTGTTGCAGGTTCACACAGCCAGAGGGAAGCAGCTGCGGGTATGCCTGCTGCTCCCTCTCCATTCAGCTTTCTATGCCACTTATTCTGACTCACCAGATGGCAGTAATGTGAATCCTGAAGTCAGCTTCATCTTGTCAGTGTGTGTCTGTGACAGATGTGTTTTTACTCCATATGGCTTGGCAGATAGCTTACTTAGCTTGTTATGAGTTTCAGAAGCTTTATTCGAGTAGAGAATCTTGCAGCAAATACTTCTTACAGCAGGAATCTTGTTCAATACAGCAGGAAACTTGTGATGTAAACCCATAACAGCAGTAGGTAAAAAGACTGTAGACTGCAGGAGGGAGCAGCACATGTGCACTGCTTGGATGCAAAACTAGAAATGGCTGAAGGGAGAGGGGAAGAAGGGAGGAGCTGCTTGCATCACAGATAGACTAAGGGGGCCAGGAAGGCACACTGCTCAGCCTATGTAAATAAACACTATATCAAGCCTGTACCCTTGGTAAAATGAAACACGCGCCTTGGAACATGACACCACTCATTAATATAAACAGCATAGAAAGCAGATTGGAGGAGAGCTCGCACATACGCTATGGGATCACTGATGTGGCATCCCAAACCAGGATGCGCCCTGGACAAGGAACAAATCCGGGCTGATGAAAATCCCAGGTTTTCTTCCTCTTTAAAGGGGCTCACGTTACACCAGAATTCAGACAAGCACTAAGAGGGGAGCTTAAATGTTACAAGGAGCTTCTCGCTAATTGCCAATTCCTAAAGGATAGAGGTAGTCCAAGCCCTTCATAGAGATGGTGGGAGATGGGCTCCAGGCTTCAGCAAAATGGAGGTGTGCCCCCTTTGGTCCCAGGTACCAAAAAACTGGGTAGCGATCTAAATGTTAGAGAAGCTCCGTCAAGTGGCGCTCACTGACAATCAGGGCTCAGAGTTCAGGTCTGAACTGGGGGGACAGATTGACTGGAGGCACTACCAGGGTTATGCAACCAAATGACCAGGAGGCAACTGGCAGCAAGACTGAAGAGGAGACATGGGGAGACCCAAGTTGCAATACTCGAGAGGCCGGTGCAAGGGAGGCAGGCCGATGTCGAAGGCTGACAGCAAAGGCTCAGGGTCAGAAGACAAGCCAAGGTTGGCTTGTGTTGGTTGAGTTGAGGTCAAGTCAGTAGATAATGGACAGGCCAAGACAGCCGCAAGGAACAGGAATCTCGAATGTGGAGTACTAAGTGAACTGACAACAAACAATGACTCTAGAATAGCCAGAGTGAGGTCTACACATTGAAAAGAGTTCCTGCTGGCCCCTGAAGAGCGTTGCCCAACTGCAGAACTCTGGCCATGAGTAGAACTTAGGGCATGTGCAAAACTCGTACTGATGAGAGCTGTCTCATTCTTTTTTGGCAACATTTCCTCCTGTTACCTTGTCATTCTCCCCATAATGGCCTCTCTGGGTTCCCACTAAGCGTAAGCGCAGGATGGTGCCCCATGACTCAACCACAATGACCAAACCAAAATTACTGTTATTTTATTCAGTATAAATATTAATGAGTTCAGTTTATTCTCTTATTTGCCTTTCAGGGGTGCCTTCTCCTATGTGCGCCACGTGGTGGAGAAGAGCAGCGGGCTGGACTTTGCGGCAAAGTTCATCGCTTCTCGGGGGTCTTCCAAGGAACGAGCGAGGATGGAGATGAGTATATTATCCCAGCTCAGCCATGAGAGAATCGTTTACTTCCAGGAGGCATTTGAGAAGAGGAACACTCTGATCATCATCATGGAGCTGTATCCACTGCGGGAGTAACTGTCACGGGGCATCTGAAAAACAATCAAGTTATATAACATTTAATAATGGAGAAAGGGAAGGTTGGGGGTGAGGGGGTGCCCAGTACTTGACAACAGGCTTCTTGTTTAAAGACCTTTAAATGCCCCGTAGCATCGCTGAAGAGGTAAGCACAGAGGATCTTCTGGGGGGGGGGTTAACACAGTGGAGCATCCCAAAGTGGGATACCCCTACCGGTAGGACGAGAAACAAAATTTGTTCCTCCGGCTAGGCAAACTAAAAAAAAAAAAAACCTTACTCAGCCTGCAGGTTTAATAACTCCTAATCCTGCAGGCTGAGCCGGTCTGGTGGCCTCAGCATCATAGCAACAAAAATGACATTTCAGCAGTGGACACCCTTGGTGCCAATCAGAAAAGAATCCTCCCATGTGACCGGCAACAGGGATGTGCACTGAGGCCAGTCAAGGAGCACAGGAACTAGAAACTCTGAAGCCAGAATGGCTGCAGCTTGCAGGACTGGTATGTGAGGTTATTTTTTTTTTCATTTGGCAGGACAGGGGCTTTAAAGTGGAGCCAAGAAACCCTTGATGATTTAGTCATCCTAGATATAGACACTGTTCCCCTTAATACCCCTTCAAAAGCACAAAGAATTGTAGGCATACTCGTCCAGTCTTTACTGCAGTTCCATGCTTCTGTCTGATATGACTACTGGTGTCCTGTTGGGTTTGCCATATGACACCATAGGCTCTGCTGTGCTTTCACCTGGCAAAACACATTGGTTGTTGGCAGAGTGGTGGTTGTGTGGTCTGAGGAATGCAGACTGCACAGTTTTGGGGCTTCATATGGGGTTTTACTTAAACAGGCATTCATCACTCATATGCCCCATATAACTGTCAGTGGCCAATGGGGTTCACAGTTCGGGCGTGTGCCAAGAACGCAGAGTGCATATGTGCCTAGTGAACCAAATCAGACTTCTAGGAAGCAGTGTACACATGGCTTCAAACAAGACAAAATAAAACTAATGAAAACATTCTGCCCTCTCCTTACCTGTAAGGGTGCTGCTTCTGTCCCATACAGGTATGTGCCATGCTGTGCCTCTACCCTAGCAGCAGGCAGCACCCCCTCCCAATGACTGAGCCTAATATGGAAGGATGACTTGTGGCCTGCATCACTGATAGTGGCCTTGACTCATCTGCAGAGTGGCTGGTACAAAGGCTCCCACAATGGCCTTGATGCCCAGGTTGATTATCCAGCTCATCCTCCCTTAAAAACAGTCCCTCTGTAATCTGTATGTGATGGCTGGGCCCCTAGTTTGAACTGGGCATCTGGCCCCAAGGCAACCAGGCTGACCTCAATATTCAGACTAAATGGAAAACTGAAGTTCAAACAAGGAGCCCAACAAATTATAGGTTATAAAGGCAGACACAATATAGTATAAAGTCTGGGTGCCTCTGTAACCTATATGTGATGACTGGACCTCTAGTTTGAACTTAACCCCAAGACAAACCAGCATGGGAGGGCAGATTCTAACATTAAACACAGGATTCAAGTCAGGTTTCCCATCAGAACTGCCTGACCAGGGCCCCCTTTTTGCAGTCAGGCCCATTGGGCCCCATACTGGAGTCTTGGCTGCCTCGCCCTGATGGCTGCCCTGAGCGTGCCATTGTTCATTTGAAACTTATTCAGGCTGGTAGGTTAGTCCTATTTCTGACTAGTCAAGGGATGGCTTCTCTATAATCTCTACCTCTGGGGTAAACTTAGGACATACACCTTCCCCACCAACTGAAGTTAATCGCCTTCTGTCATCCACTGCAACTTTTGCCACAGAGCATAACCTGGCTCCAGGCAGTAATCCAATGAATCATGCTGGCTGTGATGTCACTAGACAGTGTGTCCTGTTGGGTGAGTCAACCCTGGATTTACCCATGGGGTTCGGGTGAGTTTAGATTCTACTTTTTTTCTCCATCCAAATCACTGGGTGGTTCTCTTTGGTTTTGCAATATTTGCATTCCTTGAAATATCCTTGACTGGTGGTAGATGTTCCAAAGAGGAGCTTCTGGACAGAGTGGTCAGAAAACCTACAGTGTGCGAATCAGAGGTGAGTTCAGCAGTCCACCCGGCAAATGCTGAATGTACAAGTCGTACCAATATCTGGTTCCATATACGCTTCATGTCCTTCCTTTCTTCCAGATCCGATCCTTTGTGAGGCAGATCCTAGAGGGGTTAGATTACCTGCACCATAAGAAAATCTTGCACTTGGACATCAAGGTAAGCTGATGATTCTCTGTGTGAAAATTATTAGCTACTCTAGGGCTGTTTTGGGAAGGGGGGTGATGGTAAACACCCCACTCAAGACAGGCTATGGCGCTAACCTGTTGGTAACAAAGAGAAGCTAAACCTTCCCTGAGTGGAAGAGTGGGTTAAATGGTTGGTGTGCCAGTGCCTCCACCCAGAATAGGGCCCCTGCAACTAATAGGGAACACCTTTCTGGGAAACATATCAAGTTGTCTAAGCAAAACAATACATTTGGAGCAAATGGACTACTGCTCCCAGCAACCATTCACTCAAACAGTCAAGTATAACAGTACTAGGAACTTTATGTAGTAAAGGTTGACTTGCAAGTATAAACTAACCATACACAGTATAACAACACAATGAAACGTCCAGCTGGGGCTTTAGTCTGTGCACATATACTGGGTATATATATAGTGTATAGCTAAATACCTCCAGGAGAAAGTCGACACAGGATGCAAGCTGCAGGGGTCCCTGATGTTGACTCGAGGAGATGATTCGCTCTTGACCCACAGAAAGTGATGAGGAGATATGCAGCAGCATTAGCAGATCCTCCACAACACGGCAGGTTAACAGGCAGGATGTAATGAAGAAGTTAGGGAGCAGCAACAGAAGATCCCCCACGTGGCACCAGCAGCTGAACATGTGGGAGAATAGTGTAGCAGTCCAGAAAGTGATTCAGGATCCACTTTGAGGCTATATATGCATACCTCCCAACTGTCCCTCCCATGTCTCTGTGTCGCTCGTTGTTCTTCTTTGTCCCTCTTTGAGGTGTAACATGCAGATCTGCATCAATAAATGGTTCATTCTTCTATTCAAAGTGTTTATAATGTTGTAACTGTTACACCCTATCTCCTATTCATCAATCAATGAGGGGACACAGCTTAATTTACCATTTTTTTACTGGTATTACATGTCGCTACCTGTCGCTCTCCCATACATTTCAATGGACGTTACTTTTCTTCTCTTTAAACAGGGTTTTATTTTTATTTTATTTTTCTTATAAAATCATTGTGTGACCTCTCCTGGCCTATTAAAAGTCATTTTTAAAACTTTTATTTTTTTTATATTTTTATGTTTTCGCTTTGTTACTAGTGGATATGTGTTCAAAAACAGACTTTAATCACACAGCTTCTGGCGCTCTGGGCTACAGCGACCCAATTTTGAGCGCTGGTGCTGTGTGAGGCTGTTTTTTTGATAAATATGGTTTGAGTCGCTCACACTGACCAGTCGCTACCGTTCGCTCCCATATAGTGCTGTTCTGGTGTTATAGCGACTCACACATCAAATTCATCAATGCCGGCCATGTTACTACAGCGACTGAGGCACTCTGTAATAGCGACTCACGGCCGATCAGAGCGACCACTAGCGGTCGCTCTTAGCGCCGCTGTACAGACGCTCATCTGCTGTTACCTGGCACTACGGTAGTAATGAATCAGCCTGCCCGTGTTTGAGTGCTCTACTTTGGAACCATTTGCAGTTGTTTCCTATGGCTACTCGGATCTATCACTATAAGGACGTAATTGCAAGACCTTTCCTATTTCAGCTGACTTAGCCTACTTTACATTATACTTTAGTTAAACTTTATATTTACTTTATATTTCTTTACATTTTTTTAGCCTGAAAATATCCTCATGGCAGACATGATCAGTGATCAGATCCGGATTTGTGATTTTGGCAATGCCCAAGTGCTGACTGAGGGAGAACAGCAGTACTGCAAATACGGGACCCCTGAGTTTGTGGCCCCTGAGATTGTGAACCAGATGCCCGTCTCCCCGGTCACTGATATATGGTAAGAAAATTACGTAACAGAAGAACAAAAAATAAGCAAACAACAAATAACTACCAGAGAGTGACTGAGCTATAGATTCAGCCTCTTCTTCATTGTGTGTAATTGCTTGTTTTTCTGTTGCAGGCCAGTTGGTGTCCTGGCATATTTAGGGTGAGTTTCTTCTCTTTGTTAATAGGACTGGTGGATGTTTTTTTCTATCAAACAATACTTATTATATCTCTCACCAAGCTGCTCTGAGAATGATTTCCTCTGGTGGGCCCCAAGACTGATTTCCACGAGTGAGCCCCAAAAGTGCTTTCCTCTGGTGGGACCTAAGAATGATTTCCTCTGGTGGGACCTAAGAATGATTTCCTCTGGTGGGCCCCAAGAATGATTTCCTCTGGAGGGCCCCCAAGACTGATTTCCTCTGGTGGGCCCCCAAGACCGATTTCCTCTGGAGGGCCCCAAGAATGATTCCCTCTGGTGGCCCCAAGAATGATTTCCTCTGGTGGCTCCAAGAATGATTTCCTATGGTGGCCCCAAGAATGATTTCCTCTGGTGAGCCAAGAATGATTTCCCCTGGTGGGCCCCCAAGAATGATTTCCTCTGGTGGGCCCCAAGAATGATTTTCTCTGGTGGGCCCCAAGAATGATTTCCTCTGGTGGGCTTCAAGAATGATTTCCTCTGGTGGGCCCCCAAAATGATTTCCTCTGAAGGGTTTTTTGGGGTCCCTAAAGGGGGACAGTTTAAGGCTCCCTTCACACCGCTGCACTTTTGGGCTGCGTTGCATTTTGCTTGTGTTTGCAGTGCATTTCCACAGACGTCTATGGAGCTGCTTTTGCTTTGCATTGGAAACGCAGCATGCAGGACTTTTCCAGCGCAAACGGCTAGGTGTGAAAGGGGCCTTAACCAGTTTGTGGGTGATGGGTGTGGTACGGGTGTGGTTTAGTGTGTAGCTTAAAGAGAAACATTACAGGTCTTGGGGAATTAATAGAAACTCCCCAAACCTGGCTTACCCAGACCCCCTGCTCTCCGGGTTAAGCACTTACCCTAAAAACGTAGTCTCCAGTCACATCGCGCGCAGCAATCCTCCGATCCCTCGCCATCCTCCGTAGGGCAGCGTTATCTTGGAGGCTAAAGGCTTTCCGAAAGACCCCTTAGATCTCGCACATGCGCCGTGTCATTGCATAGGCTGCAATGACACTGGGCGCAGACGCAGGTGAGATTTGAGGAGCAGCACGCGGGATTCGAACAGCGGCCGGAGAAGAAATGAGTATCCTGCCATCGTTCAATGACGGCTAAGGGTGGGGAGGGGGTGGAATTCAGCAGTATGTCAGCGTTTAATATAGCGCAGACATCCAAAATGGTCTAATGTTCCTCTTTAATTACTGGTCACATGCTCTTATTTGGAATATTTGGTTCATAAAAGATGTTGGTGATGGAGCCAATGGTCAGCAGCCCATGTATTCTAAGTATGTCACACACCCCGCTTCAGAAATCCATAACATGTGGGTAATACCGACCTGAAGGGGCGTTCCTGCAGAGATGATAGCAAAAAGAAAGCCCCTCCCTGATCCATAAATACCTGGGACCTCCCACTCATTACCCAGTTTTCCATCTCTGCAAGACGGCGAGCAAGTCAGAAGATGATGGCTCCTCCTTGCACAGGGGGATTTCAGGTAGCCGGGACAACTCCCGGCCCGTTATTTATTTATTTCCGCTCGGACACATTTTTCTCTATAACCCCCTTACATACATGCCTCCACAGTTTTGGCTGATAGTCCGGGCGAGGGTAGATTAGCACCTCTGGTGCTTGGGAGCAGAGCTCCGCCGTGAGACCCTATATAAGAGGGTAGGCGGCTACTCCGGGTAGGTGAACCCGGTTTGGGATGCCCTGTCCCTTGATATTTTTCCCTGGTTGGCCCTTCACTTTTCCCTTCTACCATAGTGGGGTTTGTGGGTCTTTCCTTAGGGCTAGGTGTATTTACTTTATTTTACTTTATTACTTTATTCAAGGCTGTGGATGTGGAGTAGGAATGTTATGTGTTTGTGCTTTTACTTCTCCGGCGCCGCGGCCGCCATTGCAGCCGGGGCGCCGGTTTTTACCTCAGAGTGCTGTGAGGGGGAGTTCTTTTCCCCTCATAGATTGTGGGCGGGGCCGGCCTTCGGCGCGCTGCCGCGGCCAGCCCTCCTTAAATTGCGCCCCCCACAGTGATACGGGAGCGGGGCTGGTGCTCTGCCGCTTTATGCGGCCTTCACATGCTGTGCCCCAGGTGGTTACCGGCGCCGCGGGGCTTCGGCGGCGCCGGTCTCTGATCGAGGTTACGGGAGGGAGCGTCTTCCCTCCCGCATCTACGTCGGGGGGGGGCGGGGCCGGGCTTTTGGCGCGTCGCCTCGGCCCGCCCCCTCTTCACTGGGCGCTGCTGCGGAGCATGTCGCTCCGTGCTGGATGTCTGGAGGGGGGCGGGGCAGCGGTTTCGCGCTGTCCGCGCTGACCACGCCCCTTCCTCGCTCTTCCTTCTCCCCTCACGAATGGTGTGAGGTAGCTCCGCTCCCGCTCCCGCTCCTGACGGCTATGTGAGTGGCCCCGTGGGCCTTTATTCATTTATTTTGGGATTGTTTGTGTCTTTCAGACATTGGACTGTCAGTGGATCATCATTAGTAATTAGAGGGTCTCTCCTGGTCCTGGGTCCCTGGGTCCATTTTATTGTCCAAAAATCCTCCCACTCGGGACATTAAAGGGGCATCCCGGGTTGCTTACTGGCGTAATCCCCTGGGTCTTAGTGACCACATAAAATTCACCTTATGGAGGCATCCCCGGATACTGGGACTGGGACCCCTTCGGGGCATCCCAAAAAGTGTATGTTGTGTGGTGTATCCATTTCTGGGGACGATGTACTTCTGTGTATACCTTGTGCACAGCAAACTATTGCGCGGCAGTCCGAACCCCAGGCGTCTGGGTCAGCACCGCCGGCCGATTCATCTCCTCCTCCCACCTTGACGCGCGCTCCGTGTGACGTCGTCATGGGTAGGGATCTGCAAACTGAGATGTGCGCCAGATTGGCCAACCTTGAGAAAATTGTCTCCAGCTCGGCCGCCCGTAAGGCTCCGGCTAAGAGAAAGCACTTGTCGCCGGCTCCGCCGGTGGATGATCTTGATGACGTTGATAATCTGGATTGGTCTGATTATTCCCCGCTAGAGGAAGGGGAGGTTGATGAGTGTTCAGATTTTTCGGACGATGAGCAGTCTGCTGGCGCTGATGCCGAGCTTGGTGATTTAGGGAGATCTTCGGACTCCTCTCACGCTCTGGCACTGATGTTGGAGGTTCTGAATATTTCCCCTCCCGTGGAGGCGTCACAGCAGAAAGGTGAATTGTTTGAGGAATCCAGGCCACGCCTGGAGTTTCCTACGCAACGGCATTTTGATAAAATCATTGATAAGGAATGGGATAGGCCGGCTCGGCTCCCCGGCATCCCTCAGGGGTGGGATAAGAAATATCCTTTTCCCTCTGAGGCGGTCAAGCGCTGGGCATCTCCCCCCGAGGTGGATGCACCGGTTTTGGGGTTGTCTAACTCCTCAGTTTTAAATAGACCTGATTGTTCCACTCTCAAAGATGGAGAGGATAAACGTATTAACCAGATGGCTTGTCATGGCTTCACTAGCGTTGGGTCGGCCATACGGCCTGTGTGTGCTTCGGAACTAATGGTGTTGGCTGCTAGGTCTGTGGTCAGGGACCTGTTGGCTTCTTCCGGGCTTCGTCCTGGCAGTGCCGAGTTTATTAGCCTAAAACGGTGTGAGCTGTTTTTATCCTTTGTGTTAACTGCCTTGGATGACACTTTGTTGATGTGTGGTAGGACGTCGGCTCTGCTAGTGGCTATTCGGCGGTCGGTGTGGCTGCGCCAGTGGGCGGCCGCTTTTATGTCCAAAAAGTCACTAACGGCTCTGCCCTTTGTTGGACTAAGGCTCTTTGGAGAGACATTGGACTCTGTCACCAAGGGTGGTAGGTTACCTCAACGTAAGAAACAACGCCGCTCCTTTCGGGGGGCGCCTGCTTTTACCCCCTCCTTTCGGGGGGCCAGATCTGGCAGGGGTTCTGCATTTCCCTCTTCCAGAGGAGATTCCGGGAGCAGGGGCAGAGGACGTGCCCGTTCTGGATACAGTTGGGGCTCTAAGCCCAAACCGGCTGCTAAGCCAGCTCAGCAATGAGGGGGCGCCCTCACCCATGCGGGTGGGGGGACGGCTGCGACACTTCTCCCAGATTTGGGAGCAAGAGGTCTCGGACAGGTGGATACGGGAAGTGGTGTCCTCCGGCTACAAGCTAGAGTTCGAGTTCCGCCCCCCCCTCCAGATTTTTCAGGTCTCGGATGCCTTCGGAGCCTCTGGCAGTGCAGGGGCTCCTGGTGGCAGTAGAGAATCTTCTGGATCTGGCGGTCATTTGCCCAGTGCCCCCCTCAGATCGGGGCGGGGGTTTTTACTCCAATCTATTCACGGTACCCAAGAAGGACGGATCGGTCCGACCCATCTTGGATCTGAAGTTTCTCAACAGGTTCATCCGGCCGCGAAAATTCCGCATGGAAACGCTGCGCTCGGCTATCCACTCCCTTCGCCAGGGAGACTTTCTGACGTCCATAGACATCCAGGACGCTTACCTGCATGTTCCGATTTTTCCAGCGCACCAGAGGTTTCTCAGGTTCGTGGTGGAGGATCGGCACTTTCAGTTTGTGGCTCTGCCCTTCGGTCTCACCTCGGCTCCTCGGGTCTTCACCAAGGTGCTAGCAGGGGTGATGGCTCTGCTCAGAGTTCAGGGTATCCGTGTTGTGCCCTATTTGGACGATCTCCTGATCATGGCCTCTTCCTTCAACCAAGCGGAGTCGGACACCAGATTGGTGGTGTCCACGTTGGAGAGGTTCGGTTGGGTGATCAACTACCCCAAGTCGGCTCTGTCTCCGTCCAGAGTTGTTACCTTTCTGGGAATGTCTCTGGACACTTCGCAGGCCAAGGTGTTTCTGCCTCAGGCCAAGGTTCTTTTGATTCAGGAGTTAGTTCGGCTTCTCTTGTCGGCCCCTTGTCCCTCCATTCGACTAGGGATGAGGCTGGTGGGGCTAATGGTGGCCTCGTTCGAGGCAGTCCCTTTTGCGCAGTTTCATACAAGGACGCTTCAGCTTCATCTGTTGAGGGTTTGGGACAAGTCTCCACGATCGTTGGATCAATCCTTCCTGATGACCCCCCGAGTTCGTCGGTCCCTGCGATGGTGGCTGCGGTCTGTCAATCTGCTGAAGGGCAGATCTTTTCTGGCTCCGCATTGGGAAATGGTCACCACGGATGCCAGTCTGTCCGGCTGGGGGGGTGTCTGGAGGAACCTCCAGTTTCAGGGTCTGTGGGGCCCGCAGGAGGCTCACGAACCCATCAACATTCTGGAGTTGAGAGCGATCAGGTTGGTTCTTTCTCGCTTGACTCGTCAGTTGCGAGGCCTGCCGATTCAGGTCCGGTCGGACAACCGGACGGCGGTTGCTTACATCAATCATCAGGGGGGAACTCGCAGTATGAGTGCCCTCAAGGAGGTGTCTTTGATTCTGAACTGGGCAGAGATCAACGTTCCGTGTATCTCAGCCGTCTACATTCCGGGAGTGGAGAACATGGAGGCGGACTTGTTGAGCAGGGCTTCCTCTCGTCAGGGGGAGTGGTCTCTCAGTCCCAAGGTGTTTCGCTCGATCTGTCTCAGGTGGGGGTTCCCAGTGGTGGACCTCTTTGCCTCTCGTCACAATCACAAGCTTCCGGTCTTTGTGTCTCTCTCGCAGGATCCTCTGGCTCTGGCAGTGGATGCCATGTCTCTAAGCTGGAGGGATCTGGGGTTTCTTTACCTGTTCCCTCCGTTCCCAATGGTAGCCAGAGTGGTCCGCAAACTGGCCCTGGAGGGCGCGTCGGCGATTCTGGTGGCACCAAGGTGGCCAAGGCGGGTCTGGTTCGCAGACCTTGTAAGGCTGGCAGAAGATCAGTTCGTTCTGCCTCTGCTGCCGGACCTGCTCACTCAGGGTCGGCTACGTTATCCCAATTTACCATCGCTGGCTTTGACGGCGTGGCTGCTGAAGCCGCCATCTTGAAGGAAGAAGGTCTTTCTGACGCGGTGGTTCAGACTCTCATCAGCGCCAGGAAGCGGTCTTCGTCTAACGTTTACTATAGGACCTGGAGGTCCTATATTGATTGGTGTGAAGGCAGGTCTTTTTCTTGTCGGGAGTTTTCCATTCCCAGAGTTCTGGAGTTTCTTCAACATGGTCTGGATATGGGGCTTCAACTTAGTACCTTGAAGGGGCAGGTTTCTGCCCTGGCAGTGTTCTTTCAAAGGTCATTTGCACTTCATCCTTTAGTTAAGACCTTTTTCCAGGGAGTTACGCATGTACGGCCTCCTAGGAAACCCTTAGTTCCAGTTTGGGATTTGAACCTGGTTCTTTCTGCTCTTCAGGCTCCTCCGTTTGAGCCTTTGAATGAGGCTGATTTGTCTTCTCTTACTCAAAAAGTGGCCTTTTTGGTGGCTATCACTTCCGTTAGGCGTGTTTCTGAGTTGGCAGCTTTATCCATTAAAGCCCCGTATTTTGAAAGGCATCAGGACAAGGTTGTCTTTCGTTTTAAGCCGGATTTTCTTCCTAAGGTGGTCTCGGCTTTTCATTTGAATCAGGACATTGTGTTGCCTTCTCTATGCCCTAATCCTAGCAACGACAAGGAAAGGGCGTTGCATTCCTTGGATGTAGTCCGTGTGGTGGATTGTTATCTGGAGGTTACGTCTTCCTTTCGTAAGACGGACGCCTTTTTTGTGGTGCCCTCCGGGCCTAGGAAAGGATTGGCTCCGGCCAAATCTTCCATCAGTAAATGGATTCGTCAGGCCATTTTTGGGGCCTATTCTGCCAAGGGGAGGAGTCCCCCTTTTCGTGTTACTGCTCATTCTACTCGTGCAGTTGGAGCGTCCTGGGCTTTTCAGCACCAGGCCTCTGTTGAGCAAGTTTGTAAGGCCGCTACCTGGTCTTCTGTTCACACTTTTTCCAAGTTTTACAAGGTTGATGTTCGGGCCTCAGCGGATGCTGTTTTTGGCCGCAAAGTTCTGCAAGCTGTTGTGGTTTAAGTTGTGCATTGTTGCCTTGTTTTGGATCCCCGCCCTTTTTATGGACACTGCTATTGGATGTCCCACATGTTATGGATTTCTGAAGCGGGGTGTGTGACATACTTAGAATAATACCATTTTGTGAAATACTCACCTGTAAAATGGGTATTATAAGTATGTCACACACCCCGCTTCACCCGCCCTTCCTGTATTCTGGATCCTCTATATTGTGAACTTTGCGTTGTTTTGGTTTATACTTGCCTCTTCCTGGTCCCTTACCTTACTGCTTCTGTATACTGGGTAATGAGTGGGAGGTCCCAGGTATTTATGGATCAGGGAGGGGCTTTCTTTTTGCTATCATCTCTGCAGGAACGCCCCTTCAGGTCGGTATTACCCACATGTTATGGATTTCTGAAGCGGGGTGTGTGACATACTTATAATACCCATTTTACAGGTGAGTATTTCACAAAATGGTATTATTCCACTACCACCATTCAACCAGAGTCAGAGCAGTTGTAAACCACCCAGACATCCAGCATTCTGCATTTGGTGGGACAGTCTTTCCGATTTCAAAGTGGGACTTTCCCACCAAAACTGGGACATCTGGACAATCTTAGGAATGGTGAATAAAATATCCCCTTTAGGCTCACTTTAAGACATATTTTCTAGGGTAGGGTGGGCTATTGGCTCCTGTTGTTTGTAGTTACATCAATGTTCATTTCTGGTATGTTTAACCCCTATAGTCTCACTGGAGTGTCACCTTTTGTGGGCGAAAATGATTACACCACCCTGATGAACATCCGAGGCTACACGGTGGCTTTTGAAGAGAAGACGTTTGCCGATCTAACCCGAGAGGCACGAGGGTTCCTCATTAAGGTTTTGGGCAACGAAAAACTGTGAGTATGAAATATGGGGGAGACTAAAACTGGCCTCGCGGGCTGGAGTTGCACTTTTACCTTTATTCTTCCTGATCCATGTAGTGATTTATGGCGTAAATAATATCTTCCCATTATTCATGAATAGGAGGCCCAATGCTGAGGAGAGCCTGGAGCACCCATGGTTCAAAGTAAGTATGAATTTATCAAATCAGAACTATTTATTTACATTGTGTATTCAGCGGTGCAGCTTGAACAGGGCTGTTTCTAGGGCGAGAAGGGCAATTGACTTGGGCGCCATGGCCATTGTGCTTTCGTCCTAGCTGTTTTCCTCAGATGGGTCAGGGCAGGGCCGGCGTCAGCACCCGGCAAGGCGGGGCAGCTGCCAGGGACCCCACCCTCCAGGGCCGGCCTTTGGGGTGTGTGATGGCGCTTGACCAGCGGTGGACTGGGAGGGCTCTGCCACAGCTGGTGCCCACATCTCCCCGAATGGCGGGGTTCCACACAACGGGGCATCTCGATTTAGATTCCAGGGGAGGAAGTGCTGGGTTTTGTTCTGCTTTTAAGTTGCCCACCCCAGCTGATTTCCTATCCCTGGAGCATCCCAATCTGTGATACCCTACTGTGTGAAACCCCCTGGGATGGCTGGCATACCCACTATGCAAGCAATTCTACCCCTGAGTTTTGGTCCGCTTTACAGGGGCACCCCAATTTGGGATGCCCATGTTTGTGTGAAAGAACCCCCCTGGTTTGCCTGTTAACTCAAACTGGCGATCCCACAGTGCAGTCACCAGTTCGAGGAAAGTAATGAACAAGGGGGAAGGGGGATCACACACGGGCATCCAAAATCAGGAGAATCTAGAATCGTTTAGACTCCGAGGTCAGGTTTGAAGGGGTTTGGTGCACTTCAAAGTAGCACAATCCTTAGGGGGCATCCAGATTTGGAAAGTCCCTCGGTGATGGAAAGTCCCTCGGTGATGTGACACGACTCTGGGACCATGCTGCCCAAGGGCCAACATAAACCTGGAGCCAGCCCTGGGTCAGGGTTACTGTTAGTGGTGTTGGCATACACTAGGCCAGTGTTCCCCAACCCTCTCCTTGGGAGCCACAACAGGCCAGGTCTTGCAGATCTCCACACTGACACACAGGTGTAGTAATTAGCTTAGCAGTAGAGCTTAAGAGCTGGCTTTGTGGAGATCCAAAAAACATGATCTGTTGGTGGCTCTCAAGAAGAGTGTTGGGGAACACTGCATGACGCCCTCATGCCCCTATATTGGGCTCAGCCATGCATACCTCCAAAGTGTCCATGATTTGGAGGGACTGTCCCTCTTTTGAATCTGTGTCCCCCCTGTCCCTTGTTGTTCCCATTTGTCCATCTTTGAGGTGTATCATGCAGATCATCATCAGAATTATAAACGATCTATTTTCCTATATATTGTTGTAACTATTACAACCTATCCATCCCTCAATGAATGGTCATAGGGTATAGGCACAGCATGGCACATAGCATTACCATAGGATGGGTGAGGATGGGGCAGATTTTTCTTCCTTTCCACACCAAGAGTTATTTCACCTAAAACTGCCCTCAGCTTGAAGCTCACAGGGCCTGCATGGGCTGCCTCCGCTACTTATGGCAGGGATTCCCATATAATCTACATTTACTGAATTCCAGGCACAACTGACTACTTTTAAGACAAGAAGTGTGAGTCGATCTACTCAGACCCAAAAGGCCTCAGCCAAATTCCATATTCATGGCAGAGCACCCTAAGATCCCCTATTCTATCAGACCTACTGTTTTTAATTGACCTTTCCAAGGCACATTTATAGGGCATTGATGTGCTTAATTTATCTCCCTCCAGGATTTTACAGTGCTCAAACAAACTTTTTGCCCACCAACAACATACAGTACTGTCTCATTGGCTGCGTACTCCCCCTTATTAAGCAGCATGGCTGGAATAAAGGAAAATTGATCAGGGCTCCTGCCCCAGTACCTCCACCAGGGCTGCCTTCAGGGCTGGAAAGTCAAGGCTCCAATATGGGGTCTTGTCACGAAGATGGAGGTAGCCCACATGTGGACAGCCCTGCTATGTGCCACACAACCACTGCCGACACTGCCACAACATGAGCTACAAGTCTGCCCCCCATAAACTATATGTGATGGCTGGGCCCTTAGTTTAAGCTGGACCCCAAGCCATTTATTGTTTACATTTCAATGGATTATTGTACATTTTTTATGGGTTGCTACATAAAGTGTTTAGTGTTTAAACTGGGACCCAGGCTGACTTACCCTGGGGCCCATTTCAAACTAGGGGTTCAGCCATATAGGTTACTGAGGAGCCCAGACTCTATACAGCCCATATTGTTTGAGCCAACATAACCTATTGTAGCTCATCCCCTTGTTTAAACTTTAGTTTCCTATATAGCCTGGTTGCTTGTGGCCCATCACATATATGTTACGGCGGGGGGGTGGGTTCCTGATGGAAGCCCTGGCCTTCACTACTTGTTAAGAAGGGCAGCGATTGGTCTACAGTTACAGGGGGCCTCCAGGACCCTCCACCACACTTAAAGTCATTGTTCAGGCCCAAAATGAAAAAAAAACTATATACTCAACTTTTTGGCCCCCTCCAATTATAGCCCCTAGTCCAGGGCTCTAATTCTTACTTGAATGGCAGATCCAAACCCCAAGCTGCCTGGCCCGATTCTATGTTGCTCCCACAATCAGGGGAGCTGTCCCCTACCATCAGTTACTGTGACACTGGCACACCCCCATCCATTCACTGCAATATAGGGGGCCTAGGTCTTGACTTACATTCAGGAACATCAACAACTTCTTCCTTCCCTCACACCATTACTTGAATAATTATGGTCTATGATTGGTTGAGAAAGACCAGCGCTCACATGGACAGTACAGAAATTAAGTGGTAGCTTTCTGCATTCTGTAGAGACGTTTGTTACAGGCAAGCACCCAGCCAAGGGAGACAATATTGGAAAATTAATGCCAGGAGGCAGTTTAATGCCCCAGGTAAGTTATCAGACCCAAGGCAGGTCAGCCCATCTTGGCTAATTCAGTAACCTTTTTCTGTCATTTTAGCTCAGTTCGATACAACAAGACCGCTAAAGACTGAAACAGCACATTGTGCCCCTTTTTTCTTTACATGATGCCACAAAATCTGATAAATAAGGTGGATTGGCAAAAATGATGGGACCTCTCTGACCCTATGGATCCCTATATTTACATCCCTACCCATGTTGTTAAACCACCATTGTCCACTGGAATGCTCAGTAACCCCAAACCCCTAATGGCCCTTTAAGAGTTCTGGTTTTGTCTCACTTGTATCTATTCCTAAATCTCTGCTTCTATTGATCTCTTTATATTATAATTCTGAACAGATTTATTCTCACCAACACCTGTGTTATCTGTTTGCAGTCTTTATCCAAAGGAAAAAACATCAGCACTGATCATGTTAAATTATTCCAGTCCCGACGCAAGTGGCAGGTAAGTTGCATGGCTACAGTATGAACAGTCACGGATACAGTGTTAAATAGCGCTAAAGGAGCACTATCGCAAAATTGCGTAATATTAAAAATCCATATAAGCACCTTGGCTAATGAGAGGAGGGGTCAATCATGCACCTGAACTGAATACAACTCCCACCAACTTTGTGGTTTTCTTCTCCTGGTTGGAATAAAATTCAGGGGTGGCAGGTTTAGTCTATGAGGAATGACAGAACCTGTCATCCCAGATGTCCTCTTCCTTCCATCAAAATAAAAAAAACAAGCCTGGCTGGATATTTCCTGATGCCGGGTATATAAGTGACTCCTCCACTCGCCATCCAGCATATTTATATAGATTTTTATTATTTGCCCATTTTTTTGTGATAGTGCTCCTTTAAATGGATGAAAGTATAGAAGGTTCTTTTACTGGTTTCTGTCCAGTCCCTATCAGGGGGGACCTGTAGATATACCAGAAAGTAGAGGCCATCATCACAAGTACTGATGGGTTACCAACATTTTGGTTTGGGATTGAGTCCACTGTTTTAATGAAACACGTTGCTGCTTAGGCTCAGAAACAGTGCAGTATATTTTGGGATCAGGGTGTGGTGCCATGAATGTGCAGCTAAGCTGCAATATGAGCTGGTGTTTATTAAAGGGACATTCCAGGCAAAGTTTGCCCCTCCTCTCAATTCCAATTCTCCTCAACCATGCTACAGCCGTCCCTGTCCCTTTAACCAACCCCAAGGGTCAAGGTTTATTTGTCACATGCATACCCATACAATGTATAGACCTTTTTATGATTATTTGCAGATATTTAAAGAACTTAAAGTGGAACAAAACCCATGATTTTGACTATCCTGGGTTTTGTTCCGTGCCCTGGGAGCATATCGGACTAGGATGCCCCCGCTGTGTGAAACCACAGGGGGGTCGTCCACAACAACTCCTCTTCCTGGTCCGACGACGCATGGCCAGGCACTCGTCCAATCAGAACCATTTGCCATGACTATGTCATTGCATCAATGAGGAGTGCAAGTGAGTGCATCCACAGCGGTGCTCCTGCGTTTGCCTATCTAAGTGGCTGGGGGCCGGGAGCTCGAGCACAGCCCGGTGATGCAGGGGATGTAGCCGATTGCAATCCCCATTGAAAATAATCAGAGCCATTTGCCAAATGACATAGTCACAGCTAATGGATCGGATTGGACAGAGACAGCGCATGCACCAGGACAGGGAAGAGGTGAGTTCTTATGGGTGATCTGGGGGTTTCACACAGTAGGGCATCCCAGTTTGGAAAGCCCCAGGGGAGGGCCGGCTGCCATGAATTTTGTTTCGCTTTAAGATTAACCTTAGAAGAAACGCTATGAACAGATGAACAGAACATTACAGGTAAACAGTATAGATACAACATAATATGTACGAGAAGGGTACCCACTGAGTATGTACAACACTGCAGCACTGCCATATCCCCTTTAACGCTACAATTGTCCTTTATGCCAATTTAAGCTAGGCGATAACTAAGTTACCAGAGCATAATAGCTTTACTAGACTACTAGTATATGAGCTTATTTTGTTGCCTTATATCCATCTTCAGAAATTGGGTAAGTATGGCACTGAAAGTCGAGACCCTAGGGACATGGATCAGGGTTTCTATCTGTTTAAGGACTGGATATTTGCAGTCGACCTATACTGTATGGCGCTGTTCCCGAACTGGGCAATGATGCTCTTAGTTAGGAAGCTCTCCCGGTTAGGGACGGGGCAGCCATGTGAGCACATTTGAGTTGTGGCCATGGAAGAATGGAAAGGAAAGGAAAGGAGGGGCAAACTTTGAATACCTGACAGCATCTACAGCACACTGCAGGAAATGGATGAGAGGTGCATGGGACAGGCTTCAGGTGAGCTGCAACATAGCAGTAGTCTGGTCTATTTTCTAATTATCTCAAGTACCACCTGGCATAGAAAGTAACTGAGCTCAAAAATGACTTAAACTTATTCAGCATAGGTTGAGGACTATTAAGTTACTGTTAAAATATATGGGTAATTATTTTTTGTTTATTTCCACAGCGCTCCCTCATCAGCTTCAGGTCTAAAATGGTGATGCGCTCAATTCCAGAGCTTTTGCAGGACACCAGCAACCATTTGTCTATTGCCATCAGCAGGGACCACAAAGAGTCCTCCAGCATGTCCTCTTCTTCAGATTCTGATGACCTTGAGGAACTCCCATATGTTCCCATGCCCCTTCAAGTACAGTTCTCTGGTTCTCGAATGTCTCTTAATGAAATCCCAACTGACGAGGATCAGCCTTCACAGAACACAGAGGACTCTGTGACACCTGGAGTTGGAGAAAATGATGAGTCCGTTCCAGAAAGCACCAGCAAAGTGCTAAAATCAGAAGAGAAACCAGAGTCACTTAGCAAACGCTCCAGAGGTTCGCTTACCAGAAAGAAATCAAATGAAGCTGAAGCCAGTTCCTCTGATGATGAACCATTAGAAAGTCGAAAAACGGAACCCAGAAAGCCTCTAAAAAAAGGGTCCAGCTTGGAATCTTCAGACATACCTGATGAAGAATTAATTGCAGTACGTAGAGGGGAACTTAGAAGGGGCAGCTCAGCAGATAGTGCCCTCTTACTCAATGTATCCTCTGAAGATGGTGAAGGAAAGGATCAACTTGACAAAGGAATGACAAAAGCGGCTTCTATGGAACTACCAACCAGAAACCGTAGCCCAATAAGGCGCAAAAAGTTGGGGTCAGCAGATGATGAGTATGCACAACGTTTGGAGTTAATGAGACAAAGGCTTCTGAGAGGTGGCCCAGCAGATGCAAAGCTCAGCGGTCTTAGAGGCCCCTTAATGGAAACTCTCAGCATTGATAAAAAGCATGCTCAGTCTCCATCATCCATTCCTGCCATCAAGCTTACTCGTGCTGCCTCCAGTGAGGCAGCACCAGGAAGAGAAGCATCAGGTGAAAAAGTCTTAAGAAAGACCAGTTCTTTTTCACATTCTGACACAGAGCCTCTTGTGCTGCATCGTAGGTCTGGTGCACCACTTGAAATACCACTTGCTCAGGTGGAGGCACAGCGCCTAAAAGAGTCTCCTTCTTTATCTGCTCTAACTGACCAGTCACGGTTTGACTCCCGTCCGCAGACTCCCCGTGAGATCCCTTCAAAGTCTGTGACTCCTGAACCAAGCCAACAACAGCAAGAAAGCTTGGAACCACAACCCGATAAACATAAAGAAGATAAAACCAAGAGATCACAGCCTAGCAAGGGGTCTAAAGGGGAAAACTTGGAAATTGTACTTCCAAAGGTGACTGCATTTATAGAGGATGTGGTACCCAGAAAGGAAGTCCCAAGTGTCCAGATAGGACACCCTGTGGTAATATTGTCTCAGAAAGAGAAGGCAGAAACAAGTGAATGTGATGCTTCAACAACCGAAGAATCAAAGATTTTGCCAGGAGCCACTGAGCCTATCCTCAAACAGAGTCCTGTTCCTTCTTCCCCACTAGAGAAAGAATCCAAACCAGAAAGGCAGCTCTCCCCCCAAGAATTAGAGCCAAAAGCTCTTCCATCAGGAAAAATATCTCTATCCACAGCTGTTCGCCATACACCATCGCCAACTATTGTCCCATCACCATTGCCAAGTGAACCTTTACCAGCCTCGCCATTGCCAAGCCAACCTACTGTTCCATCAGTTTCAAAAAGTTCTACTTTCGCACCACCAGCTGTGCCAAAGATAGCCACTGGCCCATCTTCAAGTCAAGCCTTACGTTCAGAAACTGTGCCTTCTCCACTGCCAAGCGTGACAGTTGGTCCACCGTCTTTAAGAACTCTGACCACAGAAAAGTCACCTTCCCCTATTTCAGCTGTTGTTGCAACTACTGCGCCCAGCTATGTGAAACAACCTCCGAGCATGTCTGTCTCTATGCCTCAGTCTATACCTGTGCAGATAACACAGCTTCAACAAGCCCCAGTAAATGTCCCACCTTCCCCTGTGGCACCTGTTCCGGAACCCCAAAGTACTGGAGTGCGTAAAAAGTCAGCCTATGCAGACATGATACAAACCCTTCAGATGCCGGGATCTGAAGATGAAGTGCAGGAACCCATTAAAGTGTCAACAGAGCAGTTCAACCCTCCAGAAGAAAAGTCTAGTTCTCAGGTAGTCAAGGTGGACACAAAGTTGACTAAAGAAGAAGCCGCGCCACAGCAGCCAGCCTTTTCCCAGGTGAAACAGCCAACCAGTGGTTCAAGCACAGAGAATGTCCACAACATCAGCAACATAGATTCAGAAGAAGTCTTTGAAGCGAAGTTCAAGAAAAACCGTGAGTCCTCCCTAACACGAGGACTGAAGATGCTAACCAGGTCTTGGTCCGAAGAAAAGAACTTAGCAGCAGCCCACGCATCACGTGAAGAGGAGATGTATAGGCCAAGCCCTGTTGGTGTTCCCCTCGAATTTCTAGTGCCGGAAGCTCTAGGACTGGATGACAGATCTAGATCCATGCAGGATCTGCGAAATGCAGAACGAGATCCAAGCTTCATGAGAAGACTTTCTCAACGTTTCAGGAGAAGTCCGGCGACTGAGCGCAAGAAGCAACAAGCAGATGAAGCAGAATCTACCCCCCCGAGACGACGCGTTTCCTGGTCCTTGGGTAAGGGAAGTTCAAAAGACAAAAAAGATACTGAAAGCTTAAAATCGGAGACAGGATCAATTGAGACAATCTCAGAAGGTGTAGCTAAGGAACAGAAGAAGTCCAACGAGTCACCTGTTCTGGCAATGAGAAGAAAGATTGGGAACACTATGGACCGCCTGTCTATGAAGCTGAGGAGCCAGTCAGAAGAGAGGAGTGACACGGAAAGCTTGGACAGAAAAGAGGACAAGGCTGAGAAGAGAACGCCGCTGGTATCAATACTTAAAAGGTCTAACTCCGAAGGAGAGAACTTACGCAAGCTCGGAATACCGCAGAACCAACTGGCTGCTCAGTCTGGATCATCCACATCTAAAGAATCCGTCAACTCTGGCCTCAGCATCAAATCAGAAATGGTGGAAAGGGGTGAGTTATAGGTCTCATTCACTTTTAAGTCTTCCAGCCCTAATATTTTTCTATTAGTTGTTATAGTGGGAAAGGATTAGAATGCTCTTTGTTTTGCCTTCTTCTTCCATGCTGTTCTATTTTTACAATGAACCTAATCAGGACCGAATTAAAGTGAACCAACACCGGCAAAGGAGTCTATGAGACTCCAGGGCAGGCTGATTCCCTCTCCCCAGGGCATCCCAAACTGAGATGACCCGCTCAGGGCTCGCTCCAAGTTTGTGGGGGCCCTTGGGCAAAAGAGTCTTAGTGGGCCCCAATGTAGTGTATCACATGATGTCACCTTTCAGTTCCACTGCCACAAATGGATCATCTTCTGCTGCTGATGGCCCTCCAGTCCTTATTGCCTTCCCTATAGCCACCAATCGTCTTCTAGTCCTTATTGCCTTCCCTATAGCCACCAATCACTCTCCCATCCTTATTACCTTTCCTATAGCCACCATTCTTCCTCCCGTCCTTATTGCCTTCCCTATAGCCATCAATCACCCTCCAGTCCTTATTGCCTTCCCTATAGCCATCAAACATCCTCCAGTCCTTATTGCCTTCCCTATAGCCACCAATCATCCTCCAGTCCTTATTGCCTTCCCTATAGCCAATAATCACCCTACAGTCCTTATTGTCTTCCCTATAGCCACCAATCGTTCTCCAGTCCTTATTTCCTTCTTTATAGCCACCAATCGTCCTCCAGTCCTTATTGCCTCCCCTATAGCCACCAATCACCCTCCAGTCATTATTGCCTTCCCTATAGCCACCAATCATCCTCCAGTCTTTATTACCTTCCCTATAGCCACCAATCACCCTCCAGTCATTATTGCCTTCCCTATAGCCACCAATTGTCTTCTAGTCCTTGTTGCCTTCTCTATAGCCACCAATTGTCTTCTAGTCCTTGTTGCATTCTCCACTGCCACCAAGCACACTGCTTGCTCCGCTGACACTAAAGGCTCCATCATTGCTGTCAGTTGTCACCTTGTTCTCGCCACCTTCTGAGCTTCCATCAATTGCCCTCCATTCCAGGCCACCTTCTCCATTGTTGCTGATCATCCCCTGTTGCTGAGGCCAGCCATGAGCAGGTCTTCACACAACGCTCGGCATTCAGTGGTTCGGGTCCTCTGTAAAATAATACCATGGCTGAGTGGGCCCTTGATGATTGCCCAGGTTTGCTCTGTGCTGGCACCGGCCCTGGACTCGCTGTCTGAAACCCACCATTCACCAGGTTTTCTTACCTGTCCAACGAGCCCACATGCATGTTCGGCCAGCATCAATGTCACTTGCATCCTATTCTGGCTGTGCACCGCCACGCCGCTGCAACTTTGCACAGCCACAGAATGCGAGTGATGCTGCGTGCCGCTCATGCTCGTGCCGCTCAGCTTCTCCAAACGCACATTAATATGCACAGCCGGAGGACCTAATTGGAGGAGAGCCGCACCTGTGCCATGTGCTCATTGGACAGGTACAGACCAAAACACGGGATGGCGAAAATCCCAGGTTTTGGTCAATTTTGCCCCTGGGTAGAAAGTGTGATGGGGGACCCCCATACTGTAATTTTTCCTGTCCTTTTCTAGCACAACGCCTCCAGCCTCCCTCGCTCCCCTGGCATTGAAGCGCAGTAAGGGTTTTTTTTGTTGAAACATAGAAAACTCCTTACCCTGCTTGGTGTCCAGCACTGTCACCGGCACATGGGCGGCTTCCACACAGAGGATGCACAAAGCTTCACCCCCCCCCCCCTCTGTGCGTGCTCCCGCCTTCCCACTAAAGTAATATTCAAGGCATAGATTTTTCCGTAGCCTGTGAATATTGGCAGTTTCATCTGGGACCTTGTGCAAACACTGCTCCTGCTAGAATTTCCTACATTTCTGGTGCTAGTGGTGGAGGCCTTCTGACTATATCAAGTGGTGCAGGCCCTGCCTATAATCCGGCCCTGAAGCTAATCCTAGATTCTGTGATAAATGCCCCCTCCTCAAAGTATATTAGAGAATTGTAATACAGCATTTTACTTGCTTTAAAGTTTGTAACATAATGTTTATGGTGTTTTATTGTACCAGATGAAAGAAGATCTAGGTGGGACCGCTGGGGTCTTTCCCGCAGCAAAAAAGACAAGATGGCTTCTCAGCCGAGCATCCCGGCCAGTTTAATGCAGGAAGATGGCAGTATAGTGGGTCGGCAGTACATTCGCAATGAATCAGGTAGGGGGCGCTTTGTTGAGAGCACCCGATTGTTGTCCCACCGTTCGGGCTACACGTTGCACTGTCCCAAACTTCAATCCATTTCCCTGTAATTCCTAAGTTATTTGTAAAAGTATTAGGGTCGCTCAGCAAGGAGGGCGCAGTCGGCACCAGGGGGGGTGATGAAACTGTATGGATTTGTATGGACTGTGTAGGATCAAGCCCTCTGGCTGTCAGGCAAGTGCTGGGACAGCGACTAAGTAGACCAAAACCCGACCTAGTGTCTATAAGGTCCGCTTAGACAACCATGACTTTGTGAAACGCTGGCAGTCACCCGGTTTTGTTACCTATCCAATGAGCCCACAGTGCATGTGCGGCTGGCATTGCCCAACCAGTTTGTCCACATGTCCCCAAGTGGGTGATGATCTCCTTGCCAAAGGTGTAGTGACCGCGGGCATAGTTGGTGTCCTCCTTGCCAGTGATGAGTTCCTCAGGGTGGAAAAGTTGTCTGTAGGTTCCTTTACTTACCTCAAGCCAAGGAACCCCAGCCTCCAATGCTATAGCCCCGGCATCATGGTGGGGGGCCTCAGAATCTTTTAGATTCCAGGGGCGGGCCGCATGGTTTTTGATCTGCTTTAAAGTAGATCAAAAACCCACTCTGGAATCTATGACTTCAGGGTAGGCATACTCACTCCCCCCGAAGGGAATCCAGATTCGGGATGCCCCGATGTGTCAAACTCCACCCCCTCGGTCGCCTGAGAACTCACCTTTGTAATTGATCCAACAGAGCATGCACGAGCAGCGGCCGTATCCCCGCTATCCCTTTAGCAGGGCGCGTGCTCACACCATGCATTTGTGAATGGCCGGCGGGGCACGCTCACTGTTAAAAGGTAGCGGGGATGCGGCCGCAAGCGGCGCTCCGATCGCATTAGACAAGCTCCTGGACGAAGGGGCGGGAGCAGATCCGAGCTTGCTGACTGGACGAGAGGCTGCGCACGCAGGACTGGGAATGGTAAGTGAGATTGGGTGACCTAGGGAGGCATCAAACAGTGGAGCACCACCGATCGGGGTGCCCTGAAGGGCAAAGACCCAAACCCAGAATAGTCAAAATTCTTGGTTTTGGTCCACTTTTAAACTATAGATTGATGGATATCAGTGAAAAAGGCATTAGATAGATCTAGAAGTGAAAATACATCTGAGAGAGAGAGACATAGATAGAGGCTTGGTGGGCAGACAGACAGCGATGCCTGGAAAGGAGTTGCCAGCACTTATGGAGCAGAGCAGCAATAATGATGGGGCCCCCTGATTTCAAGGGCCAGATGCGGTCGCTAACTGCGGTCTGTACTCCCTGTAATTACGCTTCTCGAATCTTTAATGGATACAGTACATGTAGACTGAGGTTTGAGGGGCTCTCCAGCTCATCACAAAATACATACCTACCAACTTTTCAGGATGGGAAAGAGGGATATTTATGAAATAAAGCCACGCCCCCTCATTGCTTGATTGATAGGAGATGTAACAGTTACAACAATAGATACAATTTTGATACATGAATGAATCATTTATTGACTCAGATCTGCATGTTACACCTCAAAGCGGGACAAATGAGAACAAGGGAAAGGGAGACATGGACTCAAAAGAGGGACAGTCCCTCCAAATTAGGGACACTTGGGAGGTATGCTGATATATAAACACATAGGACATGGTTAAATGCAGGGCTGGCAAGAAGGTATAAGCTGACTAAATATGCCTAAACATCTTTGTTTATTTATCAAAATTACAAAGGCACAAAACATGAGACACATGACGGATAATCATACTAACACTGGTGATATAAAATACGCAATTGCTGCATAAAAACAACACATAACAAACAGGGCCCTTGTCAGAATCCCTGACATCCACGCATCCCGCCACACTCACACCATTCACACCAGCTGGCCAGCTTTAAAGTATTGGAGGGGCTAAGTAGCTCACAAAAAATATATAGTCTCAGGAAGTCTTCCAATTGGGCCTCCCCTAAATTCAGCTAGATCATATTGCATATTATAAGCACAATGGCTGATAGCTTGCTGAATGGATGACGCTCTAGCGCGCTGCATTCAATTGGACCTTGATTGTGTATGATATCCCCCATAGGACGGCAGCCACAAGATGGTAGGTGTGTGTATAGAGCTCGCAGATTCCCAAGTTCACATACAGCCGCGATGCAGCTGAGCGGCGTGAGGGCTCACACACTACATAGATCTCACCACCCTGCAGCGGTCCATGCAGGCATCCTCTCTGGGGCGTCACTTAGGGGCTGTGAGGCGCGCTAGCAGCGCGTGAAGACTAAGCCTGTCACTTGGGAGGTATGCATAATAGACACACTCCCAAACTCATTGGCTCTTAGAAAGTAGAATAAACATAAACTTTTCTGTATTTTGAGTTTTTTGGGGTTTTTTTTGCAGATTTCCCCCCAGTCTTCCATATCAAGCTGAGGGACACGGTGATCCTAGAGGGGGATTCGGTGACACTTTCCTGTCTGCCTGCTGGTAGTCCGGCACCTCGCATCCTGTGGAAGAAAGGTAATGCAGCAAAATGTACTGTGGATGATTGAAGCGTACCTAAAGCCTCCCGGGCAATGTTGTGGCAAGTAGGGTCCAGGTCTGTATTGACCCTAAACCACCTACAGCCTACAACTGATACACTTATGCCAACTCAATGCACAGCAGCAGCCAGGTCTGCGAGGACCCCAAACTACCTTTACATACCAAAACTCACTGTCAATGGCTCTGGGGTCTAAAAGACTCCAGGGCCAGGTGAAAACCCCCCATGGGGAACACAGAAAGCAGGATCATTTAACCCTTTAAAGATGACCAACCACCTATTCATCTTTAAAGGGACATTCCAGACAAAGGGCTAAATGATCCTGCTTTCTGCTCGCACCATGCTGGCTGTCAGGGGGCGCCATCTTTCATTCACCAGCACTTTACATTTCCAGATAAACCCTATTAAACCTGCTCCCTTCTTGTCCCTTCTCGTCATTCTCAGCCCTCTCACTGAATTAAAGTGGACCAAAACCCAGGTTTTTGACTATCCTAGGTTTTGGTCCTTGCTCCTGGGACACCCTGATCGGGAATGCCTTGCTGTGTGAACAGCCCAGGTCGCCCAATCTCATCTTTCCCCGGTCCTGTGGCGCATGTGTGGCCTCTCGACCAATCAGCGAGCTCGGATCCTGCCCAATCCTCTAAGGATCGTCTAAGACTCGACTCTGAGCCGAGAACATCTGAGTCCTGACGGGTGGACCCAAGCGTGCCAGCAGCCACATCCCTGCTGCCCTCTACCAGGGAGCATGCCCGCGTCGGCCATTGCTCTCGGGGAGAGGGTGAGTTTACTGGGTGACCTGGGGGGTTTTACACAGTGGGGCATACAGAATCTGGATGTCCCGAGGGGAGGGAGTGTGCCTGCCCTGGAGTCTCAGACTCCAGGATGGGTTTTAATCCACTTCAAAGAGGACTTTTACATTGAGACATGCTCTGCTGCTAAGGAGCTCCGGCAGACGGTAGATTCCATAAAGGCTTTATGAAGAGGAGCAAAGCCCGCCTTGAGCCTCTATAAAGACCTTGGGGGAGGGGGAGGAGGTTGTTCTACCTCTTTATTCGCAGCCCGAATAAGAATTCCCTGATGCGTGAAACCACCCGAATCACCAGATCCACTCACCTTATCCGCCAGCCCTTGCTGCATCTCTGTGTCCTGCTGCATCCCCAGCATTTTGTCCATCCTGGGACTTGGTCCTTTCCTCTGGGGGCATCCTGATTTGGGATGCCCCACTGTCTGAAACCCCCTCTTACCCTCCAAAACTCATCTTTCTAGTGATCCCACGGCATATGCGCATGCTCTCCTTTAATCAGTGCTGTATGGCGTGCATATTAATGTTTAGAGACAGGTCCCGGCATACAGAGCGTGAAGCGGCCGCATCCCCGGACCATCGCATGTGTGCGCCTTTGTGCAAGCCTTTCTAAGTGGCAGGCATGGGATACTGAGGATGCGACCCGTGCATGCACCATGGGATCACCAGTGATTTGAGTATACTGTAGCTACAATCCCAGGGGTTTCACACACCGGGGCACCCCAAATCGGGATGCCCAAGGACCGCCCCTGGACACATTTACATTCCAAAGCTGGCCTCAATGGGTTTTGGTCCCCTTTAAGAAATATAAAGCAGGCTAAATAAAAGATGGTGCCCCCTACAGACGAAAGCAAAGTTAAAGTAGATCAAAACCCTGAATTGTCACTCATCTAAGTTTTGGTCCACTTTTGGGATGCCCCTGTGTGTGAATTCTCCTGGTTCACCCATTCAGTCGATCTACGATCCCATGGTTTATACATGGGCTGTACTCCAATCAGAACCTATTGCTGTGCATATTGATTCCCAAGGTGAGTATCTGGCGAAACGCGGAGGTTTCACACAGCCGAGTATCCCAATTTGGGTGGCAAGCTGTAATCTGTCGTTTAGCCCGCAGAGCTGGGTTACCAGGGTTTTGGTCTGCTTAAAATTTTTACCTGGAATCTCCCTTTAAACCGGACCCTCACCCTGAATAAGAGCCTATCTTATATGTTTCACCCCCCCCCTGTACATACAGATTGCCCACATTAATCTGGACCATCACCCTGAATAAGAGCCTATCTTATATGTTTCCCCAACCCTGTACATACAGATTGCCCACATTAATCCGGACCTTCACCCTGAATATGAGCCTATCTTATATGTTTCCCCCACCATGTACATACAGATTGCCCACATTAATCCGGACCTTCACCCTTAATAAGAGCCTATCTTGTATGTTTCCGCCACCCTGTACATACAGATTGCTCACATTAATCCGGACCTTCACCCTGAATAAGAGCCTATCTTATATGTTTTCCCCACCCTGTACATACAGATTGCTCACATTAATCCCGACCCTCACCCTGAATAAGAGCCTATCTTGTATGTTTCCCCCACCCTGTACATACAGATTGCCCACATTATTCCGGACCTTCACCCTGAATAAGAGCCTATCTTGTATGTTTCCTCCACCCTCTACATACAGATTGCTCACATTAAATATAATCCTACCTGCACCTACTGCATATTCTGAGCCTTTAAACATCCAAGACGGCAGCCCATGGTGTCTCAGGCTGCCTGCAAACAGGAAGTGTCTTCTGACCGTGCCGCTCTGCATTCTGGGATTGGTGACCTTTCCCTGACCCCAGCTCTGCTCTGTCTGTGCAGAGCACAGCTTTAACCCGCCCCCTGCACTTTAAACCCCCCTCTCCTCTCCTCAGAATGTGATGCTTCTGAGGCAAGATGGCGGCGCCCGTATCCTAAAGCCCTGAACAGAGTTGCAGCCCAGTGGGGGAAAGAATAATAAGTAAGCAACTAAAAACATAAAATATATAGTTTTTAGATGCTGGGGAATAGTTTTTTAAGGGTTTGGGCTTTTCATTAGATGATGCTGAAGGTCCAGTTTAAAACCAAGGAGACCTGATGTGCTGACCTTTGTTGTGTGCCGGCTCCATGGGATATGAAGCGTGTCAGTGTGTAGCACAGGTGACCCGGGTGTCAGTTAAAGCAGCACTCCGGGTCCGGCTCAGGACGCCGGCCAGTTTCGGCAGCGGCACGAGCTGCATTATTAATATCATACAAAGGCTCAATCTGCTGCGTTGCGCAATGGTGTGGAACGGAGCAAGTCGCGGACAATGAAGTACAAGCCGAAATATTACCGCTTGGATCCTGGCGGCATCCTGCCAGAGAAATGACAGCGACGCACAGTAAAGTGTGCGCAGCTACAGCAATAAAAGTGCAGCGCTGCATGCAATAAAACACACACAGCCGCATATAAACAACCATACGGCATAAACATATCACAATGCAACTGCCGGCAATAAAAATAAATAAAGGACGTATAAAAATCCAGCCTGACGGATCACAATACAGCGGCGCGCGATGAAATACACATAAATATACTACACAATATAACACACTGCGTTATGCATATCCTCATCCAGCCAGGATAAAGCAGGAGGGGGGGGGGGGGGCTCAGCACACATACTATTTAGCGTCATATTTACTTATTTGGCACATTCAGGCCTTGATTTTGTAAACTTGCCTTAAAGTGGAACAAAACCTGGGATTTTTACCATCCTGGGTTTTGGTCCACTTTCCTTAGGCACCCTAATTTGGGATGCCCCGCTGTGTGAACCCCCCCCCCCCCCCCAGATTGCCTAGAAAAATGTACCTTTCCCTGGTCCTACAGCGCATGCGCAGGCTCTCGTCCAGTTCAATTAGATTACCAGGTCGGTCTTTAAATGACTTTGTTCTGCTTTAAATGATTACGGTCCACTTTGTGAACCCCCCCACAATATACACACAGCCTTATAAATATAATAATACAGCTACATGAAATAAAATATACACACTGCCTTATAAATATAACAATATAGCTACATGCAATAAAATATACAAACTGCTTTATAAATATAACAATACAGCTACATGCAATAAAATATACACACTGCCTTATAAATATAACAATACAGCTACATGCTATACAGTATATACACCCTGCCCTATAAATATAACAATACAGCTACATGCTATACAGTATATACACACAGCCTTATAAATATAACAATACAGCTACATGCTATACAGTATATACACCCTGCCCTATAAATATAACAATACAGCTACATGCTATACAGTATATACACACTGCCTTATAAATATAACAATACAGCTACCTGCTATACAGTATATACACCCTGCCCTATAAATATAACAATACAGCTACATGCTATACAGTATATACACACAGCCCTATAAATATAACAATACAGCTACATGCTATACAGTATATACACCCTGCCCTATAAATATAACAATACAGCTACATGCTATACAGTATATACACACAGCCTTATAAATATAACAATACAGCTACATGCTATACAGTATATACACCCTGCCCTATAAATATAACAATACAGCTACATGCTATACAGTATATACACACTGCCTTATAAATATAACAATACAGCTACATGCTATACAGTATATACACACAGCCTTATAAATAAAACAATACAGCTACATGCAATAAAATATACACACTGCCTTATAAATATAACAATACAGCTACATGCAATAAAATATACATACTGCCTTGTAATAAAATATACACACTGCCTTATAAATATAACAATATAGCTACATGCAATAAAATATACACACTGCCTTATAAATATAACAATATAGCTACATGCAATAAAATATACACACTGCCTTATAAATATAACAATACAGCTACATGCTATACAGTATATACACACAGCCTTATAAATATAACAATACAGCTACATGCTATACAGTATATACACACTGCCTTATAAATATAACAATACAGCTACATGCAATAAAATATACACACTGCCTTATAAATATAACAATACAGCTACATGCTATACAGTATATACACACTGCCTTATAAATATAACAATACAGCTACATGCAATAAAATATACACACTGCCTTATAAATATAACAATATAGCTACATGCTATACAGTATATACACACGGCCTTATAAATATAACAATACAGCTACATGAAATAAAATATACACACTGCCTTATAAATATAACAATACAGCTACATGCAATAAAATATACACACTGCCTTATAAATATAACAATACAGCTACATGCTATACAGTATATACACACGGCCTTATAAATATAACAATACAGCTACATGAAATAAAATATACACACTGCCTTATAAATATAGCAATACAGCTACATGCAATAAAATATACACACTGCCTTATAAATATAACAATACAGCTACATGCTATACAGTATATACACACGGCCTTATAAATATAACAATACAGCTACATGCAATACAGTATATACAAGGCCTTATAAATATAACAATACAGCTACATGCAATAAAATATACACACTGCCTTATACATCTGACAGTAAAATGACATGCTATAAAAATAAGAATATTTTTCTCTGTATTTTTTCCCGCATATATTGTCTCATTCGGGGCTTTTAAAGCAAGAGCAAATGAATACGGTATTTAGCAGTAACCCCAGCGCCCCCCCCTGCAGGTGCCACCCTAGGCACAGGCCCACAGCACCCATAGTCGTGTTACAGTTTAGCTACCTGTTGGTAACCGGATGTCTTTCTCTTCCCAGATAAGATGGTCTTGGAGTCTGGAGGACATGTGACTATCCGATCCAGCCCCGATGGACGCCAGATCCTCACTATCAGCAGCGCCGGGCAGCAGGAGGCCGGCCTCTATGAATGTGTGGCAGCCAATGCCCTGGGGAACGCCACCAGCTACTGCTCGCTGTCTGTTGCACGTATGTATTCTGCAGGCTCGTGCTATGTCCCATCAACCCCCCACAATCAGTAGAGAGACCTACAACAATGGCTGCCAGCCCAGCAATCTGATTGGCCAGTCTCTGGCGACCTAGAGCAAAGGAATCAAACTGAGGGCCTTATTCATGAAGGTATAGCGCCAGGTAGTGCCTGTAAAGCGCCAGGTAGCGTCAGGTGAACACCGGAGACGGCAGCAATTACACATTTATGAAGCAAAATCTGGTAAGTGACTAGAACAACGCCATGTAGCGTCCGATTCATCATTATCCCAGGCTCAGCGTACAGCGCCGGCGTTCACCTTGCAGAGCGCCACGTATTACCTGCCGCTCTCCCATACATTTCTATGGACGATCCTTAAATTCCATTCCTGATCCAAATTTTTTTTTTTTCACAAAAAAAAAAAAAAACCTTCTGACATGTATTCTGGGCAAGAAAATTACATTTTTGAAAACTTTTTTGATAATATTATTTAATAATATTTTTATGCAGAACGGTCTGGTATTAAAGTGTTCATGTTATAACAATGTAATTCTATATGTTTTTGCGTTGTTACTAGTGGATACATGTTCAAAATCAGACTTTAATCACACAGCTTCTGGCGATGTGGGCTACAGCGACCAGATTTTGAGCGCCGGAACAGTTTGAGGCTGTTTTTTTTGATGAATGTGTTGTGAGTCAGTCGCACTGAGCTGGCACTACTATTCACTCCAATACAGCGTAGTACTGCGAATACCATAACGTATTCATCAATGCCGGCTAGCGACTGAGGCGCTCTGAAACAACGAACCATGGTCGAGCACAGCGACTACTAGCGTTCGCTCTGAAATCAGCTCTACAGGCGCTCAGCTGTCGCTACCTGCCGCTAGTAATGAATCAGCCTGTGATTCATATTCAGACGTGCATTTACATGTCTAGGTTCATGGCCGCCCTTTGGGGTCCTTTCTTTTTTGCACATTTCTGTTCTTTTCAGCTTCTTCAAATCTTCCTACTTTTTATACCTTCTTTACATCTCTCTTTTCCAGTTTCTTTTTCTTTCTCTCTTTCCTCCTTTCTTTCTCACTCTTTCTTTTCTCTCTCTCTTTCTTTCTTTCTCTACAATCCTACACAACACTTTCTCTCTCTCTTTCTTTTTTCTTCCTCTCTCACTATTTCGTTTTCTCTCTATTTATTTTTTTTCTTTCACACTTTTTCCTCTTTTTCTTTTCTCTCTTTCTTTCTCTGCAATCCTATTCAGCTCCTCTCTCTCTCTTTTTATTGCTCTCCTTTCTCCTTTTCCTCTCTCTCTCATTCTTTTTCTCTTTCACACTCCTCACTTTCTCACTCTCTTCTCTCTCTCTTTCTCCCTCTCTTGTTATTGCTCTCTTTTTCTCCTCTTCCTCTCTCTCTCTCATTCTTTTTCTCTTTCACACTCCTCACTTTCTCACTCTCTTCTCTATCTCTTTCTCCCTCTCTTGTTATTGCTCTCTTTTTCTCCTCTTTCTCTCTCACATTCCTCACGTTCTCGCTCTCTTTTTTCTCTCTCTCTCTCTTTCTCTTTATTGCCCTCTTTTTCTCCTCTTCCTCTCTTTCACTATCTGCCTCTTTTCCATGTTTTCTATGTTACTCACTCTCCACTGTGTGTGTTTCTAGGGGGGCACCATCATCTTTGCCTCTCTCATTCTTTTTCTTTTTCACACTCCTCACTTTCTCGATCTCTTTTCTCTCTTTTTCTCTCTTTTTTTCTCTCTCATTTTTCTCTATAGCTCTCTCTTTTTTTCTTTCTTTCCTTCTTTTTCTGTCTCTCTCTTTCTCTGTCTGCCTTTTTTCCATGTTTTTTCCTCTGATACTCGCTCTCCCCACGGGGCACCGGTAACCTTTCCACGATTCGGATTGAGGTCCAGATTCGGGAAGGCCAGCCGCCGGCCTGGGTGGGGTTGGTTCCGCTTTAGCATTACTTTGGCCCTTATTTATGAAGGAATAGCGACAGGTAGCGACTGGTGAGCGACCGGTAATGACGGGCCCCGCCACGAGAACGCCGACTCCCCACCACAATCACACATTTATCAAGCCAATCCTGCTTAGCGACTGAGATAGCGTCAGATAGCGACTCATTCATCATTATTCCAGCCTCAGCCCACAGCGCCAGCGTCCGACCTTGAACAGCGACAGGTATGACCTCTGACCAGTCGCTATCATGCGCACCCATACATCGCGGAACCTGTCAAATAGCGACTCGTAACCTTTTATTCAACATTACTGCACACCGAGTCGCTATCAACAACCGAACAATGGCCAAGCACAGCGACTACTAGCGGGCGCTGTGAAAATACCGCTACAGTCGCTCAACTGTCGCTACATGTCGCTATTAATGAATCGGCCTCTTAGTCACGCTGGTAGCGATAGGCAAGCACACAGGGCACAAGATTTAGCACACATACAATGTCTCTTCTAAAGGTTTAGAGGGTTAGCACACAGAAGACCACTTTATACATTTTTAAGATTTAATTCACTCATAAGGGGCAGTGCGTGTAAAACGAAGATGTACAATAAAAAAAAAACAGACATACAATATACGGCAAGGTGCTTATAAAATAAAAGGGAGAAATAACAGAGATCGTTACCTTTGAAGATAATCCCCTCGATTCAAAGAGCAAAAGTTAATTGATTTCGGATCGAGAATGGTAAGTTTGGGTGGGTGTTTGTCATTTTTTCCTGTTTTTTTGGCCATTTCCGACTCGCACGAGCCTACGTACGAATGCGTATATGCTCTTACGATCATCGCAAGTTAGTTCCTAAATTTTAGGATCAAAACGTAAAACTTAGGATCAAATCCTAAAACTTAGGATCAAAACGTAAAACTTAGGATAATCGAATGTGTTTAGGTGTGATTCAGAGAACAGTTTTCAAACCTCTAAATACGTTTTAAAAGAAAGCCACTGCCGACACCTTTTAGCAGTCGGATTGCTGTTCTTGAACAGGTTTTTTGGCTATGTGGAGGAGTCTGCGCGTCTTGAGCTGCAATGAACTGCATGTATCAGCATGGCCGAGGCCATAAATTGTATGGCAATGCATACCTGATTCATGTATGCCTTATAAAAGCATTTTAATGTGGACCTTAATTAGTCCTTTGCATGTAAACCTTTATTTTGCAATATATTTGCGTTAATTAAAGAAACTTATGTCCTTTGGTATTTATTTTTAAATTGATGTACTAGAATAATATTTTTAGATTGCATTTATTGGTGTAGTTGTTTACCTTTGCTTTGTTTAATTATTTAAGCACATCTTTGGTCAGATGCATCACACTTACTGAGGAGAGGAGAGCGGGATAAAGTGCAGGATGTGGGTTACTGCTGTATTTTGCACAGACACAGCAGAGCTGGGGGCACGGAAAGGTCAGAAATCAAAGAATGCAGAGCAACACAGTCACAAGGCCCTTTCTGTTTGCAGGCTGCCCGATAATACCTGAGCCGCCATCTTGGCTGTTTCTAGACTCATAACATGCAGAAGTTGCTGGGTGTTTTTTTATATTTGAGAGCAATCTGTATGTAGAGGGTGTGGGTAACCACACACAAAATTTTAAGTTGTACCATTTGAAGCCAAAATATTAAAATTAAATCCACAAGTAAAAAATGCAAGTTAACTAAAAATTAAACAAAGTAAGATTTACTTATGCAAATGCATTCATTAATGGTTGGTTACTACAAAATGAATGAAATAAAGAAAAATAAGACCAAATATTTAGAATGCACTTTAATGAGGTAAGTTTGTAGTGCGCAGCCGCAAGATCAGAAGGATTTACGTCCAGACAAAAAAGGAAAAAGGGCAAAACCAATGTTGCAATCTGAGAAATGAAACGGAAAATTCAGGATGGAAACTGACATAGGTCTGATTCCCGAACTGCCATACGAACGGACGGACATTTTAGGATAGAAACGTATTTGCTTATAGAATCACTCGCAAGTTCATACGAACGCACGAGCGGATGGGAAAAATAGGATGATCGGCACCAAAATCCAAGCTGTTACATGTTTCTTTGAATCGACCCTAATGTCTTGTGAGGGGCACACGGAAAGCAAATGATAACAGCCTACTTATTGGAAGCAATCCCCTGGTATGTCATATCAGCTGTGTCAACTCTCCCATTTTTAAACTGGTTAGTGGGGCGGGCAGAATGCTGGCTGCAGCCAATCATGTGTCCGGGGCGTTTCATTGCAAAAGTTATGATTTAAATTTCTTTTGAAGAGAGATGTGTATCAAATACTGATTTGTAGTGAGTAGATGACTACCACATGTGGAGGTGTGATCTGACTTCGCCAGGAAACCTATTTAGCACATGGGTGCAAAGCGGCTTGTTTCTGTCTTGTCATATGTAAATGGCTTCCTGTACTAGCTGCATTCTACTTGACAAGGTATGTTTTGACAAGCATTTATTTCATATCTCATCACATAGTTGCTTTCCAGAAACCAGAATAGGCATCCCTAACTCCTCTCGAATTAAATGGACTTTAGGCCAGCTTTAGAAAATAAATACTCACCTGGACTACTCCAGGAGTCCTTTTCTTGTCCGGAAGCCAAGTACTGTTCTATTAGGCTGATTCAATACTAACGCCAGGTAGCGACAGATGAGCATCTGTAGCAGGCATTTCAGAGCGCCCGCTAGTAGTCACTGTGCTCGGCCGTGGGTCGCTATTCTTAGCGACTCAGTCGCTGTGCAGCAATGATGAATACATTGTAATGAGTCACTATTTGACCAGTACAGCGCAGTATGGGAGCGCGACTGGTCAGTGTGACCGACTCACAACATATTCATTAAAAAAACAGCCTCACAAAACTCCGGCGCTGAAAAATGCTTCTCTGAAGCCCAGAGCGCAGGAGGCGGTGTGATTTAAGTCTGTTTTTCAGCATGTATCCACCAGTAACAAAGCAAAAACATATGGAATTACATTGTAATAACATTGTAACATGAACACTTTAATGGCAGACCTGTAATGTCATTTCTGAAGAAATATATAAAACATGAAAAAAATCTGAAAAAACTGCATTTTCAATGCCAGAAGAGGTCACAACATTATTTGAGATAAAAAAAAACCCAGTTAAAAGAGAAGAATCATCCATTGAAATGTATGGGAGAGCGACAGGTAGCGAGAGGTCATACCTGGCGCTGTGCAAGGCTGAACGCCGGTGCTGTTCGCTGAGGCTGGGATAATGATGAATCGGACGCTACATGGCGCTATCCCAGTCGCTCAACAGATTCTGCTTGATAAATGTGTAATTGCGTGCAGTGTCCGGTGTTCACCTGTCGCTATCTGTCGCTACCTCTCATTAACAAGGCGCTACCTGACACTGTCCCTTCTTAAATAAGGCCCAGTGTCGCCGCTCTGGTCCTGGACCCTATAACATAGAGCGGCAGATGCTGTGTGATTAAAGTGTGTTTTTGAACACATATCCACCAGTAACAAAGCGAAACACATGGAATGACATTGTTGTAACACTGTGACAATAACATTTTAGTGCCAGACCTGTAATGACAATTCTGCATAAAAATCTAAAAAGTCCAAAAAGTTTTCAAAAATGACTCTTTCTAGGCCAGGAGACGTCACACAATTATTTGAGAAAAAAAAAATTAAACCCAAAAAATCCTGTTTAAACAGAAGAAAAGGAAGTTCCATTTCCGACAGGTAATACCTGGCTCTGGAAGCTAGAGCCGCTCACCAGAATCGCCTTCATAAATGTGGTTTTGCGTACATCGCCCGGCATTCACCAGACGCTGCCTGCCTCTACGAGACGCTACCTGGCGCTATCCCCGAAACGTTGGGGATGTTGATTTTTATTTTATTTTATTTCTGGATCACTTTCCATTTTCCTATAGTTTTATTTTTAGCTCCAAAGGATAATTTTAGTGTTTTCTCTATATTTAACACGTTCTTAACCTCCCTATTGCACAACATATTTCCAGGAATGCCACAAGCTCCCGGGACCCCGGAGATCCCCCAGAAATATAAGAACACGGTTCTGGTTCTGTGGAAGACGTCGGAGCTCAGCTGTCCCTGCACCTACAACCTGGAATGCCAGAGGAATGGTAAGGCCGCAACGCGTTGCCGGGGAGTGACAGTTAGCCCCCGGGATATACACTGCACAAAGCACCCGCAGCAAAGGCCAGGAGATAGATTGTGTTGCTTTAAAGTGGACCAAAACCCAGGATTTTGACTATCCTGGGTTTTGGTCCTCTCCCCCGGGACACCCTGATCGGGGATGTGAAACCCCCCAGATCGCCCAAAGAAACTCACTTCTTCCCGGTCCTATGGCGCATGTGCGGCCACTCGTTCAATCGGCGCGCTCGGGGCCGCTGACGCCACGCCATAGCTTTAGACGGCGTCTAAGTCCAGTGGCTCAGAGCGCGCTGGCGGCCGCATCCGCCGCTTCCCTCTAAAAGGGAGCGTGCCCGCACCGGTCATTCACAAATGGCGGGCACGCACCCTGCTAGAGGGATAGCGAGGATGCGGCTGCGGCCCGTGCATGCGCCTGTGGACCGGGAAGCAAGGTAAGTGAACAGAGCTACCTGGGGGGATTCTGGATACCCCCGGGGGGGGGGGAGGGAATCGATCGGCCCAGGAATCTTATAGCTGGGTTTTGGTCCACTTTAAAGCAGAACAAAACCCAGGATTTTGACCACCCCGGGTGACAAAATAATGTCGGCAACCCACAAACCTAATGTCTCCTGTCACCTCTGTTATTTCTGCAGAAGAGGAATGGAAGCCAATCAGCACCGGGATCAGCGACTGCTACTATAACGTTATGGAGCTGCCACCGGGCGCAGTGAGGTTCCGAGTGTCCTGCGCAAACAAAGCCGGCCAGGGACCCTTCAGCCACCCCTCCAAGACAGTAGTCATTAACGGGGAAGGTAAGTGACAGCCAACCAATGGCATAGTCTCTCCACTATGGGAAGGCATCTGAAGCAGTGCAGCGCAGAAGCAACCGGACCTACTGTGTTTTCTTGCGGATGAATTTCTATATTGCTGATTAGTGTCAAATTAATTAAAACCCGCCAGAAATATATATGGTTTTAATAGGGAACAAAACCCTGGATTGCTACTATTCCAGGTTTTGTTTCTTGCCCCAGGGGCATCCCGATTTGGCATGGCCCGCTGTGTAAAACCCCTCAGATCACCCAGTACAAACTCGCCTTTCCCCGGTCCTATGGCGCATGTGCGGGCTCTCATCCGATCACAAGCGGTTGCCGTGGATCTTAATGCTCAGGAAACAGCTCTTCGCTCGGCAACAAAAGTGGCTTCAGATGCGGGCACGCTCCAACCCCCTGCCTATCTGAATGACTGGGCGCGGGAGAGCGACTGAGCCCAGAGATGCTGGGGGTGCATCGTTCTCGCTCCTCATTATTTACATCACCAAGGCGGCAGAAAAGGTGAGTTTTGCGGTACCCTGAGGGCGTTCACACTTGGGATGCCCCAGGGAAAGGCCAGCAGACAGCCCTTGAATCTTATAAATTACAGTGCCTGCCAAGTCGGGGTTTGTCCCGCATCAAATGATTAGGCATTATGTCTAATTAAAGGAGTACTATAGCGAAAAAATGGCCCAATGATAAAAATCCATATAAATATACTGGATGGAGAGAGGAGGGGTCACTTATACAACCCGATTCGAGAAATATCCAGCCAGGCTTGTTTTTTTTATTTTAATGGAAAGAAGAGGACATCTCGGGTGACAGGTTCTGTCACCCCTCATAGACTAAACCTGTAACCCCAGGATTTTATTCTTACCAGGGAAAGAAAACTGCAAGCTTGGCGGGAGTTTTATTGAGTTCGGGTGTATAATTAAACCCTCCCCTTATTAGCTAAAGTACTTATATGGATTTTTAATATTGCACAATTTTGCGATAGTGCTCCTTTAATGTAGATTAAACCCAGTTTCCCCCCACCTCTGGATTTTGGCTAAACTTAACAGGGGCACCTCGATTTTACTCCATGCTTCCATGATGCATGCTCAAACCCTTGTCAAGTCAATGAGATCTAAATGGGATGATTTCTGAGCGCCTCCCAGTGGACGCTCCCCCTTGCTGCGTGCAGCGGTCTCCAGTATGTCTGAATGTGTGGGTGCGCACATCAGATAGAGGAGTGCTGGGGATGCCATCGGAGGCCCATTCGTGCGTTGTGGGAGGTGAGTATAGAGGCAATGCTGGGAGCTTTAAGTGTAGCAAAACCTGGGATTTTCACTATTATCCTTGCCCTGCAGTCACCCCAATTAGGGATTCCCCGCTTTGTGAAACCCCCTCGAGATCACCCATCAAAACTGACCTTTCCTATGGTGCATGCGTGGGCTCTCGTCCAATCAGTGCCAAATGTTATGCACAACGCCCAAAAATGCAGGGGATGCGCCCGCTTCTGCTCTCCGTTGGAGAATGGAAAGGTGAGTGATTTACTGGACCGAGGCGCCAGTAATGACTCACCTTTCCACGATTCGGATCCAGATTCAGGAAGGCCAGCGGGTTTGGCTTCACTTTAAAATGCATTACATTAATTCATTAAATTAATAATATCTATAATATCTATAATATAATAATATAATATTAATTAATACATAATACATTAATACTCCACATTAAAATGTAAAGGGGAACTTGTCTCTCCAACAGCAGCTTCCTCATTGTGATTGGAGGTCCTCTTGAACTATATAAAAATATCTGTATATAATTGGTTGATGCCCCTTGTAGCCAAATAGAGTATTTTTAGAGTTATGATTGCAGGTCCTCTTGAACTGTAATGAACTATCTGTATCTCTAATGCTTGAGACCCCCCCCCTTAGCCAAATAGTGTAGCAAGTGTAGATTTTCACTTATTGTCCTTGCCCTGCAGTGATCCCCACTTTGTGAAACCCCCTAGATCACCCATCAAAACTTTCCCAGGTGCATGCGTGGGCTCTCCCAATGCGTCCAATCAGTGCCATATGTCATGTTTATTAATGATCTGCAATGTTTAGGCGCAGAGCTCTGCATAGTGAGCCCCCAGTTTCCCTTTAGACGTGCCCGCCCTCTCGCCAAGCCTATCTGAGCATGCTCAGCCCTGAGATGCTGGGGATGCGGGCGCTGATGTTTACGTTATGTTTGATCCAGGAGGACACAGGTGAGTTTTGCGGCAAACCGGGGGGGAAGTTTCGCCCAGTGGGGCATCTCAATTTGGAATGCTCCAGAGGAAGGCCAGTCTAAAAGACTCCAGGGCCGCGTGTTGAGCCCGGCATAACTGTGACCCATCCCTGGAGTCTTTTAGACTTCAGCTCTGGGTTACGAGAGTTTTGGTCTGTTTTAGATTTTGGAACACTGCATGATTGGCAGTTGGCTTTTCCAACCAATCGTGAACCTGTTAGTGGTTTCATATTAGAGAAACAACAAAATGAGGGCCACCAGATCGGCCCTGGAATGTCCTTACCCCAGAAAGGCCGCACAACCAAGAAAGTATTACAGAAGGTAAATACTCTTTAATTGTATAACAAAAAGCAATACATAAATCACATCACAACTATATACACAGGCAGATTAAAAACAATCTAAAAAAACACTTTATATTATACCATTTCTATCTTTGATTTTATGGGCAAGATGCACCATCACTACGCTGTATACTAGGGCATTGTGCAATACTTACCTAAGAGAGCCAGTTAGGTCCCATATTTCTTGGCAGCTGATTTATGTATTTTCTAGATTGTTTTTAATCTGTCTGTGTATATAGTTGTGATGTGATTTACTATGTATTGTTTTTTGTTACACAATTAAAGGTATTTACATTCTTTAAAGCGGACCTTCAGCGTCATTTAATGAAAAGCCCAAACCCTTAAAAAACTATTCCCTAGCATCTAAAATTAATATATTTAATGTTTTTAGTCACTTAATTTTTATTCTTTCCCTCACTGGCCTGCAACTCTGTTCAGAACTCTAGGATATGGGCGCAGTAGCATCACATACTGAGGAGTTGAGAGGAGTCAAAAGTGCAGGAGAACGGGGTTATAGCTGTGCTTTGCACAAACAGAGCAGAGCTGGGGTCAGGAAAAGGTTAGCAATCCCAGAATGCAGAGCGGCACAGTGAGAGGACACTTCCTGTTTGCAGGCAGCCTGCACGTCCATGAGCCGTTATCTTGGATGTTTCAGAAAATGCAATAGCTGCAGGTAGGATGATTTTTAATGTGAGCAATCTGTATGTACAGGTTGAGGGAAACATATAAGATAGGCTCTTATTTAGGGTGAAGGTCCGCTTTAATACTTTCTGTTGTGCGGCCTTTCTGGGGTAAGGACCTTCCAGGGCCGATCTGGCGGACCTCTTTTAGTTGCTTCTTGGATAGCTGACACAATTGTGTCATGGTCCTTTGCAAGCCAGCACCCACATGCTATTGGAGATTAGTATTAGCTGTGCTGAACCCCAAACTTTTGTGTAAGGTTTCATATTAGAACTACGCATCTGGGTATTCCTGAGAACATTCTCCATGTTTAATACTCCAGATTCCATATAAGCCTACAGTTGCTTTTTCATGTTCTTCTCTTCTGTTCTGTAGATCAAAAACCATCCCCCGCTGTGGTTCATGCCCCCCAGAAGGCTCGCCCCATGGCGCCCACCGTATCATCCTTCGGAGCTATCTCTCCTCGGATCACCTCTACTCCAGCAGTGTCCACCCTGGAAGCCTCCACTTCCAAATTGCCACCCTCGGTTGGGTCTTCTCTGGCCTCTCCACCCTCGCCGGCGGCTACACCTCCTGCACAAGCTAAAGCTGCTCCTCCACCAACCCCTCCCAGAAAGCACAGAGGACTTGTCTCCACTGCTCCCACAGTACCTAGATTGTTGCCCCAAAATGCTGCTAAGATCGAATCCCAAAACCAAGTTCCATTACCAAGCAAGGCGCAGCCTCTTGAACCTGCAGCTGCCAAATCAGTAACAACCCGCATCTCCACTGTGTCTGTAAATCCAGGACAGGCTGTATCCCAGTTAAAAGTTCCACCTACTGTCTCAACTCAGCAAGCCAAGCCTATAGTGGAACCAGCTGTGAAATCTGTGCCGGTGACCCACATACAGCAAGCAAGATCCCCTACGGAGCCACTAAAAGCTCCCCCAGTAACAGCCATGGGCAGTAAATCTGTGCCGGTGACCCACATACAGCAAGCAAGATCCCCTACAGAGCCACTAAAAGCTCCCCCAGTAACAGCCGTGGCCACTAAATCTGTGCCGGTGACCCACATACAGCAAGCAAGATCCCCTATGGAGCCACTAAAAGCCCCCCCAGTAACAGCCGTGGCTTCAGTTAAAACTGTACCGTTCCCTACTGGCACCAAGTCTCCCATGCCTGAAGAACCATCTTCTGTATCTTCAGAATCAAGGGTGCCACCACCGGTTGCTCCAAAACCCCTTACTGCCCCCTCGGTTCCCATTATGCTACACATTCCCCCTTTTAAATCCCCAAATGCGCCTATAAGCCCAACCTCCCCTGTAAAGCCTACTTTCCCCTCTCCTCCCGTTAGCCCAGCGTACAAGCCATCGTCACCTACCTCCTCGGCCTACATGGTGACCTCCTTCATTTCAGTTCCACCAAAAGAGTTACCGCAAGTCACACAGCTCCCTGCACCCGTTGTCCAAACCGGACCTTCTACCGTTATTGTCCAACCTGCCCCTCCCACGCCTGTTGCCCAGACTGTCCCTACACGAGTTTTGGTGAAAAGCGTCACCCCTGGTAGAGATGGACGATTTACTCCAGGGGGCAGAATTACTCCATCAGGAAGAGAAAGCGCCCTCCGGCAAGGGGTGCCGCAGAAACCCTACACATTTTTGGATGAAAAAAACAGGTGAGTGGACTTCCTCTTTCAAAACTTTCACGGTTGTTGATTACTGGGACGTGGCCACTTTGGTTAGGAGCAATCGGGAGGGTCTTGGAAATCCAGAATAGCTATTGGCATGAACGTGAACTGGGCTCATAAGCCCTATTTCCACACAACAGTCAATGACCCTTGAGCAAACTAAGGGCTCATTGGCCCAGGGAGAAGCTGATATGCACAAGGATAACTTATTAGCTGCAGGCGGGCTGGCTGGCCATAGGGAGACCCAGGAGAATACCCAGTGGGCCGCACTGCTTTGGGACAACAGGACTGCTGCTTCTAACACTCCCATTCAATCCCTGCCTCCCTATTCTCTCCTCCAGCCTATCCTATACAAGCCCAACTCTAACCCCCAGCCAGAAAACCCCAGTCTATGTCCTGTCCCGCCCCTTTTTTTGCCTTAGCATCGACCCACCCTGCCTTATAAACTGCCCCTACAATACTAAAGCTTCATTACCATACATTTAAGAGTAGCCCTTTCCCCTGCGTATGATCTGTCCCTGCAATGCAGTAGACTGAGACCTAAAGTGATCCTACTATACCTCCCAACCCAAGTGTCCCTGATTTGAAGGGACTGTCCCTTTTTTGAATCCATGTCCCCCCTGTCCCTTGTTGTTCTCATTTATCCCTCTATGAGGTGTAACATGCAGATCTGCATCAATAAATGATTTATCTGACTATCTGACTAAAATTTATAGTATTTATTCAAGCCGCTTTGCTTTGCCGACTAGCCTTTGATAAAGCTGTATTTTCCCTATGTCCAGTTTGGGCCGTCCCAATCCATATACGTGTGGGTAGTCCGCCACCAGGTGGAGCCAGTTACTGCAAGATCCAGAGCTGTAACTCCTCCCAGCCCATTATAAAAGGAGCTGTCTCCATAGAGTTACCAGATTCGTCTTGCAATACATGCTGCGAGGATCGTCTGGAACTCTCTCTGGATTGGCAGCTGAGCCGGGCATTTTTGAGCCTGTCGGCCGCTGCATCCCTATTGCCTCTGTTCCTGTGGACCAAGTATGCCTCTCAGCTTCGGCTGACGGGAACAGGTGAAGGTAGGGAGAATGCCGGGGGTCAGGCGTTCACAGAGCTATTCTCTGGGCCGCAGACCCTCCTTAAAGGGTAGCCGGCCATAGGCGATGGTGAGCCTAATGGGGAGGAGGAACCACCTAATGCCCGGGTTTATTCCCTCATCTGTACCCACAAGCTTTATTCTTAGTGTGTGTGTGTCTTTTTCACTGGTCTTTTTTCACTGACATACTTACCTCCCTCGCTCCCTCGGCTCCTCTTCTCTCCCCTCCATCTTGTCTGCGCTGCTGTGAGGGGGACCTTGCGGTGTTCGTGGCGGCTCCTTCTTGTGAGGCTGCGGCCTCGGGATAATGGCCCCTCCGTGGGCCGCCCGCCCTCTCTTCCTCCTGGGCGCCATTTTCCTCTCAGGCTGCGAGCGCTCTTTCGCGCCGCAGCCGGGGGACGGGGGGGCGTGATGGCGCGTTTTGCGTCATGGCGCGCGGTCCGTCCCTTGAGGGACCGATCCGGCGCCATTTTCGCTTCTTCGTGAGGGGGGAATCCTTCAGGACGGTCGCATGAGAGATCTTCTGCTGCGTACTCTGCAGTGGTCGGACGACGCTGGCACCAAGCTTCTGCAATCGGACTGTGGAGCTGCCTGCCTACCTTGAGAGCCCCCGGACTCCCTCACTGTGGTCCGTGAGTCCCTCTTTTGAATTATGTGCATATATACTGATATTTCTTGTGTGCATGTGCTGTGGGATCTCATTGCCTCTCCCATTGTGTCTTTCAGGTGGGGTCCCCTGGTCAGCCGTGGGTTGTGGTTCCTCCCGGTCTCCTACACCCCAGCCCACCCCACCCCCAGCTTCGCTCTCTCTCTCTCCGCACCCTCTTCCCTAAGAGAGATCGCATAAGAGGGACTATTTTGGGGGTCTTTACTAGGTTTGGGCCGTTAGTGCCTTGTAACCTTTATTTTTTATACCATAATCACCATAATGGAGGCTTCTGGGGATTGTGAGCTAGGTGCCCCCTCTGGGCCGGTGAAGCTCTGCCCCATGTGCGGTACCAGCCCCCTGAGCGTACTTTTGGAACATGTTAGGGCGGGCGTCCCTGCCCCTAGCCCTCTTTTACCTACGGCCTCGCCAACCCCCCCACTACTGCATTCAGCCCTCAGTGAGGGGGAAACTAGCAAGGGGTCCTAAGTCGATTTGTTGCACAGGGTGACCAGCCTGGAGAGACAGTTATCTTGCACGGCTACGGGGAAGGCCACGAGTAAGAAGCGGCACATCGAGCCGGATTACTCGGATATTGCTGACGATGATGACCTTTTTGGAGGTCGGGACTCCATGGAGGAGGGAGAGATGTTTAAGGACTCCACTTCCTCAGGGGATTGGTTGGTTGGTTACGACAGCGAGCCTGGTTCCTCCTCTGACGAGGATATGTGGCTCCCTGACGACACAGAAAAATTGCTGTCTTCTGTGTTTGAGACTTTGCATATTGTCCCTCCTCGCTCTGGCTGCGGCAGTGGTCGGCTAACGCTGCGGCCAAAAAGTCGGTCACTAGTATCCCCTTCCTGGCCAAGGATGGGAGACTCCCGCAGCGGCGGAAGCCTGCGCGTCCCTTTCGGAGTTCCTCTGTCTATCGCTCCTTTTGAGGAGGAAGAGGCTCTTCATTTTCAGGTGGCTGCAGAGATTCCTGGGGTCGAGGTAGATCCAGCGGTCGATCCAATCGCTCCTGGGGAGCTAAATCCAAACCCCCGACCAAGCCCTCTCAGGCATGAGGCGACGCCCTTGCCCATTCGGGTGGGGGGACAGCTGCTGCTTTTTGCTCACATATGGAGACAGCACGTCTCGGATCGGTGGATTCAGGAGGTGGTGTCCTCTGGGTACAAAATGGAGCTGGCAGTCTGGCCGCCCTCAAGATTTCTTCGGTCACGGGTGTCCTGTAACGCTTTGACGGCGCAGGGCCTGAAGGGGGGCGTTCAGAGCCTTTTGCTATCAGGCATGATTTGTCCCGTGCCTCGTCAGGAACGGGGGCGAGGTTTCTACTCCAATCTGTTCACAGTGCCCAAGAAGGATGGAATGCTGCGACCCATACTGGATCTGAAGGGTCTCAACAAGTCAGACATTTCCGCATGGAGACCTTATGGTCCGCGGTGAGCTCGCTTCGGCCCGGCGACTTCCTGACCACAGTGGACATCAAGGATGCTTATCTGCACATCCTGATCTTTCAGGGGCATCAGAAGTTCCTGAGGTTTGCGCTGGAGGATCAGCATTTCCAGTTTGTGGCACTACAATTCGGAATAGCTTCAGCTCCCCGTGTGTTCACCAAGGTGCTGGCAGGCATCATGGCCATTCTGAGGAACCGGGGCATTCGTGTTCTTCCTTATCAGGACGATTTGCTGATTGTGGCTCAGTCCCTTCAGCAGGCCAAGAGCGACACCCGGACGGTGTTATCCACTCTCGAGTATTTCGGATGGGTAATCAATTACCCCAAGTCTTCTATCACTCCCTCAATGGTGCGGCAGGCATGACGTCAAGGTTTTCCTCCCCCAGCAGAAGGTGGAGGGTCTCCAGACATAGGTAAAGGCCTTGCTGGCTTGTCAGCAGCCATCAATCCGTCTGGGGATGAAACTGGTGGGCCTCATGGTGTCCTGCTTCGAGGCAGTGCCCTTCGCCCAGTTCCACATGAGACCTCTTCAATGGAATCTGTTGACCGGTTGGGACCGGACGCAGGATCCCCAGGATCAGGAATTTGCACTGTCCCCCTTGGTCAGACGGTCCCTCTTGTGGTGGTTGGACTCCACAAATCTGTTGATGGGCAAGTCCTCTCTGACTCCCCGGTGGGAGATAGTTACCACGGACGCCAGTCTGACCGGCTGGGGGGGGGGGTTTGGCATTTGCTGAAGTTCCAGGGTCAGTGGGGGCCACAGGAGGCCCACTTACCCATCAATCTCCTGGAGCTGAGGGCGATTCGGTTGGTACTTCTTCATTTGACTCCTCATGTAAGCGGTCGTGCTGTCCAGGTCCGCTCGGACAATCAGACGGCTGTCGCCTAGATCAATCACCAGGGCGGGACTCGGAGCAAGCGAGTCCTTCAGGAAGTGTCCCTGATCCTGACTTGGGCAGAGGAGAATGTTCCCTGCATCTCTGCGGTTTACATCCCCGGGGAAGAGAACCTGGAGGCAGATTCCCTGAGCAGGGGGACTTCTCGTCTGGGGGAATGGTCTCTCAGCAACAAGGTCTTTCACGCTCTGTGTCTCCGCTGGGGTCTGTCGGACGTGGACCTGTTTGCGTCCAGACACAATCACAAGCTTCCAAGGTTCGTCTCCCTGTCAAGAGATCCTCTGGCCTTCGCCACAGACACTCTGTCTATTCCGTGGACAGAGTTCCGGCTCCTTTATGCATTTCCTCCGTTTCCACTCCTGGGCCGAGTGCTGCGCAAGATAGCCCAGGAGGGGGTGCCAACCATTCTGGTGGCTCCTCGTTGGGCAAGGCGGAGTTGGTTCGCGGACGTGGTTCAGATGTCGGTCGATTGTTACATCATGCCCGACGACCCAGGGCTTCTCTCTCAAGGGTCGCTGCGGCACCCCAATTTACAGACGCTGGCTTTGACCACCTGGCCAATTGAATCCTCAATTCTAACGGAGAAGGGATTGTCGGCCGCGGTGGTTCAGACCATGATTCGGGCGTGGAAGAAGTCTTCTTCCATGATTTACTACGGAGTTTGGTGTGCCTACATTTCTTTGTGTGAATCCAAGAGTTTTCCTTGTCGCACTTTTTGTATTTCTAGGATTTTGGAATTTTTACAACACTGCTTAGACCTGGGTCTACAGCTGGGTACCCTTATAGGGTCAGGTCTCTGCTTTGACCATCTTTTTCCAAAGATCCTTTGCCAAACATAGGCTGATCAGGACTTTTTTCCAGGGAGTTACCCATGTACGTCCACCCTGTAAGCCTGTATTACCGGTGTGGGATTTGAATTTGGTGCTTTCTGCGCTCCAGGGTCCGCCCTTTGAGCTTTTGTGCGATGCTGCTTTGTCTATCTTGACCCTAAAGGTGGTCTTTTTGGTTGCCATCACCTCGGTGCGCCGGGTGTCAGAACTGTCCGCTCTTTGTATAAAACCTTCCTACTTTGAGCGGCATAAGGATAAGGTATTTTTTCGCTTTAGGCCTGATTTTTTACCTAAGGTCGTTTCTCTCTTTCATCTTAAAGTGGACCAACACCCAGGATTTTCACTATCCTGGGTTTTGGTCCACTTCCGCAGGGCACCCTGATCGGGGGTGCCCCGCTGCATGAAACCCCCCAGAATGGCAGAAAAAACTCACCTCACCCCGCTCCTACGGCGCATGCGTGGGCCTCGTCCAATCAGCACGCTCAGAGCCGCTGTGGTATGCACGTACAAGGGACGGACAACCACAGTGGCTCCGAGCACGCTGGCGGCCGCATCTCACGCTTCCCTCTAAAGAGAGAGCGCGAGATGCGGCCGCGGCCCGCTCATGCGCCATTGGAATGGGAGTAAGGTAAGGTGAATGGGGCGTCCTGGGGGGTTTCACACAGCAGAGCATCCCGATTTCGGATGCCCCGCGGGGAGGGATCTGATCGGCCCGGGAATCTTATAGATTCCCGGGCCGATCAGCCTGGGTGTTGGTCCACTTTAATGAGGAGTTGTTTTGCCTTCCCTGTGTCCAGAACCGTCTAACTCTAAGGAAAGGACCCTCCATGCCTTGGATGTGGTCAGACCCATTAAGTACTACCTGGTTGCAACTGAGTCCTTCAGGAAGTCGGATTCTCTCTTTGTTCTCTCTGTAGGTTCTAGAAAGGGTTTGCCTCCGGCCAAGTCCAGCTTATTCTGCCAAGGGAAAGGATCCCCCTTTTCGTGTTACAGCTCATTCTACTAGAGCTATTGGTTCTTCCTGGGCTTTTCAGCACCAGGCCTCTGTTGAACAAGTTTGTAAGGCCGCTACCTGGCCTTCTGTTCATACCTTTACTAAGTTTTACAAGGCTGACGCTGCTTTTGGCCGAAAGGTGCTTCAGGCGGTAGTGAAATAAACTACATGCTGTTCCGCTCTGGGGATCCCGCCCTATATATGGACACTGCTTTTGGATGTCCCACACGTATATGGATTGGGACGGCCCAGACTGGACATAGGGAAAAATACAATTCTGTGAGTACTCACCTGTAGAATTGGTTTTGCCTATGTCCAGTCCAGGCCGTCCCACCCCGCCCTTGGTTCATTTGCCTGTTATGGTGATTATCTTTTTGTATTGGACCGTTGTCCTTACCTTTTTGTGGAGAGAGTACATGCTGTAGCATGTTAGTTAACATGTTTTCTTGGCCTCCCGGCCTGTCTCATTTACTGCTTATTGACATTCTGGGAACTCTATGGAGACAGCTCCTTTTATAGGGGGCCGGGAGGAGTTACAGCTCTGGATCCTGCAGTAACTGGCGCCACCTGGTGGCGGACTACCCACATGTATATGGATTGGGACGGCCCGGACTGGACATAGGCAAAACCAATTCTACATGTGAGTACTCACAGAATTGAATATTACAGCGAAACACGCTAGGCAGGACAGCGGCATCACTTATTTTAAAGGAACCGAGTGTCATTGGAAACTTTCGTTTTTTTTTTTGCAATATTATCTGGTGCAGCCCTGAATCCTTATATCTCCATTGACGGCCGTAGTGGAGGAAGACAAGGAGGATTGCCTAGTAACTTTTAACTCTTGCGTTCCTGAGTATGGAAATCTTCACCAAATGCAATGAGTTTGAATTGTCAACTACCATCCTGAATTAATGTGGTTTGGATGTCCGGTTATCCATCTCTTATGAGTTGTAATGAGGCTCTTGGGATGTTATATATGCGCTTACAACTGAGAATCTGATAAGCAGATATCTGAGAGGTGGAGGGCACGTGTGCTCTTTGGGATATCATTCAAGTGTGCCATTTGGAGGAAAAAACTTTTTGCTCTGTGCTGTTATTGGTTTATAAAGTTTTTATATTGTTTTAACTGTTACACCCTATCTCCTATCCATCCCTCAATGAGGGGGTGTGGCCTAATTTAACAAATGTCCCTTTTTCCCAAACTGAAAAGTTGGGAGGTATGCTATAGCCAGAAAGGAAGTTTATGTAGTCCCCTTCTATCTGCTGCCCAGGGCCCCTAAACAGCCCATGTTTCTTATTCTAATCAAGCCTTTGCCCAATATTTATTAGAACACAAAAGCATCAATGATAGCCAAGCTGGGGATTCTGCTAGGGCCAGCAATAGAAGAGAGCTCTGTGCAAGACAGAAAGATGCCCCCCCTACAGGACTCCCCTTTACTAAAACATAGGTGGCCAGTTGGAGCCTGCTCCCATGAAAAACACACTGAAACCCAACCACCCCCCAAAAAGGGCTGATCCTAGGCTGTTTAGGTGGTGCCCCTTGCCCCCAACCAGATCAGAAGGCATCAGTCCAATGAAAAATAAAAGGTAAAATGAAAAAAAAATATAGTCCCAAGTGTTGCTCCTAGTAACACCCCAAAAGCCGGCCATGGATGCCGCCACCCAGAAGGTTCCTAAGGTTGGTGAGTACATATTTCTCAGACATATTTAGTGCTACTGACCTCTTTTTGTTTGTTGAAACTCCTCATGTCTCATATTTTGTTGATATTAATTATTAAAATATTAATGACGTCAACGGGACTAGTCTCTACATGTCCATGTCTGGTGGAATCGTAATGACTTCATCAGCTACAGACACGAGAGCCCAACCAAATGCTCCTGCTATATCTATATATTTCTCTTTATTGAGCCGTAGTATAATAATGTGGTTTGCTCTCCACAGGGGGCGCTTTGGGGTAATTCGGGAGTGTAAAGAAAATGCAACCGCCAAGAATTTCATGGCCAAGATCATCCCCTATGAACAAGAAAATAAGCAGAGTGTTCTGCAAGAGTACGAGGTCCTGAAATGTCTCCACCACCAGAGGATCCTGAGCCTGCATGAAGCCTACATCACCCCCCGCTACCTGGTTCTGATCTGCGAGCAATGCTCCGGCAGGGAAATCCTCTACTGCCTCGTAGAAAGGTAAGGGCTTATACATGGTAGACTGAGTCACATGCTGTATCATGGATGACCCACAACCCAACCAGTAATGTAATTCATTTAGACCATGTGATATTTCCTGGGAGTTACGTAAAACTGTTTGATGAGAGGCCCGCTAGGCATCATTACACAGTATATTGGAAGTCTGTAATTAATTGTAAAATTAATTACCCTCTACCCCCCTCGCCCTCCACACAGGCAGACCCCATAAATGGCCCAGTTGTACCCCTAGACTAGACTCCAGTCTATGTTTGGCCCCTGCAATGATATTACCTCAGAATCCTGGCTGTGGGGGGTCATACACACTCCTGAAACAGTACCTGTTCTCAGGGCCGGTGTCAGCAACCAGCAGGCTTTGGGGTGTGCGACGGCACCCTCTGGCATTTGGGGTGTGCAACAGCGCTTGACTGGCGGTGGACTGGGAGGACACTGTCACATCTCCTAGAATGGCGGGGTCCATCCAATGATGCATCTCGATTTAGATTCCAGAGGAGGAGGTGCTGCGTTTTGTTCTGCTTTTAAGTTGCCCACCCCAGCTGATTTCCTATCCCTGGAGCATCCCAATCTGTGATACCCTACCGTGTGAAACCCCTGGGATCGCTGACATACCCACTATGCAAGCAATTCCACCCCTGAGTTTTGGTCCACTTTACAGGGGAATCTCAATTTGGGATGCCCCTGTTTGTGAAAGAACCCCCCTGGTTTGGCCGTTAACTCAAACTGGCGAACCCACGGTGGATTCACCAGTTCGAAAGTAATGAACAAAGGAGGGGAGGGGGTCACACACAGGGGCATCCAAAATCAGGAGAATCTAGATTCGTTTAGACTTCGAGGTCAGGTTTTAAGGGGTTTGGTGCGCTTCAAAGTAGACCAAAACTAAAGTTTTGGTCCAAATAGCATAATCCTTAGGGGGCATCCAGATTTGGGACTTCCTTCGGTGATGTGACGTGACTCTTCACCACAAAGGGGCCCACTGAGACCATGCCGCCCCAGGGCCCACATAAACCTGGAGTCGGCCCTGCCTGTTCTAACAATATAAGAGTGGTCACTTCCACCCCGGTCCATGATTTGCTCCTGCAGTGGTATAGTTTTGGCTGACAAATGCACTTGACCACACCTGAAGCACCCTAGGGTCAAGACTCAGTAGTTCAACTAACTAGAGACATTAAATCCCCAAAAAATCCTTGTCTGTAGTTCTCCTGCTTGTCATCTTTAGAGGCATGTGATAGACTGATATTCCAGAGAACCCTTTCCAGCTTCCAACTCTAAGCTTATCTGGAAGGACAGTTTGGTGATCAGATCATCCAAATACCCCCCCATTGTACCCACGACATCCATGGCAGAATGAAGGTGCCAGAGACTTCAGCACCTAAGTCTATAATGCGATAAAGGGATAAATCACCATCATGTCCTCAGCTATTAAAAGCACCATTGGGGGGGGGGGGGGGGCTTGGCCATAGGGTCTGATCAGAACCCTAGTGGAAGACTAGCTTTAGACTGCCTGAATTCTTTCTTATTGTTTGGTATTAAATGATTAGTCCCATGGCAGAGCTGTGTATATGTTGATAGTGCCATCAACAGTTCTTATCAGCATGATTATTCGCCACCGTTGCATATGATAACCTCGGGCAGTGACTGTAAAAATGAATCTCAGCCGACCTCTGTACCTCCAGGAATAGCAGGATCGTTAGCTCCGTGACCCCTTTAGGGACACAATTCTTGTAGTAGGCCTGGATCATCCATGTCTCCCTAATCATCACTGCCCATGCCTATGCCACCCATGACCTTATCTGCTTGCTTCCAGGGGTGTACATAGGCAGGGCTGGATTATGAGGAGGGCGCAAGGGGCGCGAGCCCCGGGGGCCTCCACCATTTGCCCTGCAAAGGGGGCCTCCACTAACCTTTGGGTTATAGTCTGGTCCAGGAGGCTTTTCAGTCTTTGATCTGACGTGCCTCAAGGCCAGCAACGAAGCTATTGGCGGCAAGTATCATGCTCCTGCACAAGGGTGGCACAAAGGACTCGATCTGACGTTCCAGTGGGCGAGTGCCAGACAACCACCAATCAGTTACTGAAAAAAAATACTGTATCTTGGGGCCTCCACCAGATTTTGTGCTCAGGGGCCTCCACAACACCACTTAAAAAAGTCTGCTATGGGGCCAGGTCAGTGGCAGTGGTGTCATTGTAGTCGGGGGTGTTGCCACACTACAGAGGCAGCAACAATGAGATTAATGAACAGGGGAGTACATAGCCCTATTGCGGGCCCCCATCAGAGGCCCTCATATCAGCACCCCCCCCCCCCCCCCCCCCCACTCACCAGCCGGGTCCCATACAATATTTGGCAGCACAAGGGGCAGGAGAGGCCTGTACAGGGGCAGGAGAGGTGTGCCTGGAGGGGGGGGGGGCATGTCTGGAGAAGGGAGTGGTGCACCTACAAGGCAGGGGAAGGGAGGCACGCACGGGGGAGGGGCAGGCATGAATAGGGCAGGGTGAGGCGTGGCACCACTGAGAAGCCAACATGGAGGAAGGCGGCTGCATGCTTAGGTAAGTAAGCGGAGCAAATCCATTTCTGGGTGCTCCGCTTACCATGCTGAGGCCTTGCCCACCCGGCCTATTCAGATTGCGGATTAGCTGATTTCAAAGGTGCCGAGTGAAACGCCAGTTGGACGCATCCACGGCTTTCACACCAGGCGCGTCTGCTCCTATGACCAGCCATTCGGATAGGCTCGGTGTGGCATGCACAGCTAGAGGGAAACCGGAGATGCAGTGGCCGGCATTTGCAGCATCTACGGGAGCTGCCAGGAAAGGTGTGTCTACCCGCAACCCCGGGAATTTCACACAGTGGGGGTTTCACACTGCTATAGGATGCCCCAGGGATAGGTTAGCGGCCGGCCCTGGAATTTTTTAGCCGAGAAGGTTTTTCTCTGCTTCAAGCTTTGTTGGTGCCGGACGCATACATTCTATACAGGCGGTAGAGGTATCTTGTGCCGGGCCCCCTTGTGCCATAGGCCTGTGCCTTTGCTGCCTCTATGGTATGTACGCCCTGCTTCCAGTGTTGAATCATCAGCTATGACCATTTCTAATCTTCTCCTGTCTGTTCCCCATGTTCCCAGGTTCCGTTACTCAGAGGACGATGTGGTCAATTATATCCTGCAGATCTTGCAGGGACTGGAATATCTCCATGAACAGAAGGTTTTGCATCTGGACATTAAACCCGAGAACATCATGGTGTCCTACATGAACACTATTAAGATCATCGACTTCGGGAGCGCTCAGACCTTCAACCCTCTGGCCCCACGCCAGCTGGGAAAACGCGTGGGAACCCTGGAATACATGTGTATGCAGATACTCACCTATTGTTGTAGACAACTGCTTTTCCTTACGTTAAAACATAGGCTTTGATTCAGTAAACTTGCGTAAAATATCTCATGAACTTTAGGACTGTTTCTTGCTGTAGAGATTTGTTTAAGAAACTCAGCGCAGAAGGTAGAGGATTTGGTAGCTGCACCTGCTAGGGAGAACCTGGGTCCCTTGGGTAGTTTGGACAGATTTGCACTTATCTTCTGTGGAAAAAAGGTAAGTGGTAGGTGCGCTGTGGGAGAGAATGGAAGGTTATTTAGTGCGGGTGAGTTAGAGTTGAGATATGCTGTGGAGATAAAATATTTCTTTTAGGTTAGTAAGTTGAGTATCCTTGTGGACTGAGGCCTGGTGATGAACCTGTGAATTGGGAAAGAGAAATTTGGTTGAGGCTTAGGTCTGTTTGAGGGTGGTATATCTACCAGTTAATCAAATCAGCAACAACCAGTATCATTGCTTCTGACCGATTAGTCCTCAAAAATCCCCAGGGGTGGTGGATTTTGGTGATTTTTTGTCTTTCTGTTTTAACAAGTTAATGGTGAAGCAGAGTAAAAAAGTGTGTCCAGTGTTATAAGAAACACTAAGGGACACTTATATTTGATTTATGCGCAAATGTGTAACGGTGGTGCACTGTTGATTGTTGAACTCACCTCTTTTCTGAAGTTGCTAGTAGTTCTCTGTTAGGGGGTCTCCTTCTTTTGTGGGCGTCCTGTAGGGTTGTGGGGGGATGGGTGTTGAAGATGGTGTTCCTCAGGTTGCTACTTGAGAGTGTACGTGGAGTGCTCTTTTTAGATGCTTTAGAGCCGATTGCAGTGTAGATGTGGCTTAAAGTAATGATCCTTTATGGTCTTTTTTCTGTTTCTTGCTGTAGTTGAAGAGTTGGTAGAAGGGTTTCTTTTGGACGTCTCTTTTGGACAAAGGGTCCCCGGCACATAGGGATACTTCTGGAGATGCCCACCTCCAACTGTTTGGCCCCTACCTGGTCCGCTTATCCGGAGTCCCGTCCAATTGGGACCTAATGGCTCCGGCCCATAATGAGGGGTGCAAAGCCTCAGTGATCTACAAGGCCCCTTAGACCCCATCTCCCTCCCTGGGTCTTCTTTATATAAGACCCAGGAACCAATCAGTGACAAGGTGGGAGGTCCCTAACTACTCCCCCCCTACACTACACTAACCATTAACCCCTAAACTATCAATTAACCCCTTAACAGTGATGGTGGACATAGCAGACGCGGCTGCGTCTCGCACATGCACTGTTGAAACAGGAAGAAGGTAGGTTTAACCATATAACTATATATAACCACTTCTATAGTGGTTATATATAGCACTAAGCACTTTAGTTGTTGGATGCCGGTTTGGCAATGGCCCCTCCTATGTGTATTATTCAGGATTGTTTTTATATAAATGTGTAGTTTTATGTTATATGTGTACATTTAATAAATCGATATGATAATTAAAGATATGATTACTTAGTGCTGCCATCCGATTCGGGATGCCCCGGGGGGAGAGAATCAGGCGGCCCTGGAAACGTATGTACTCCAGGGCCACTTTAAGACAATTTTTCTATGAATCCTTATTTTTTAACTTTAATTTTCTTTAACCAAAAGATGAAATGGTCCATATTTTCATGAGATATTTGAGGAAAAGTTTACTGGATCAAGTCCATGTTGGCAATAAACTGACTATAAGAATCATAGGATGAATCCTCTTCTCCGTTACAGGATATACTCATGTGACCTTCTTGTACTTTCTCTGCAGCACCGGAGATGCTTAAAGGAGACGCCATTGGACCAGCAGCTGATATCTGGGGATTGGGGGTACTGACTTATGTCATGTAAGTTACTGTGTATTTATGGGTTGGATACTTCAGTCCAAAATACAGGCTGGGGATGTCCGGTCCGGACTATTCGGTCTAATCAGTGTCTCTTTGCAGGCTCAGCGGGCGTTCCCCTTTCTTTGAATTCGACCCAGTGGAAACCGAAAACAAGATCCTGGCAGGACGATTTGACATTTTTAAGCTGTACTCAAACGTTTCTCAAACTGCTTCGCTCTTCATACGCAAACTCTTGTCCATTTATCCATGGTGAGTACATACAGTTGGGTTGTTGGAGGAACACTGGCTGTTCTTAATGGGACAGTCCAGTCTAAATAACTTCTGTGGTTAAAGTATAATAAAACCCACCAGTGAATGGCCTGAAATCTAAAAGACTTTTCCCCCCGAGTCGGGATGCCCAGCTGTGTGAAACCCCTCAGGGCACCGGTAATCATTCACCTTTCCCTGGTCCAACAGCGCATGCGCAGGCTCTCGTCCAATCAGATCCGCCCGCTGAACTGATGTATTCCGGCAAGGTGGCTCCGATTGTTTGCTATGGAGAGCAAGAGTCGCCGCATCCCCACATCCTCGGGCTTTGCGCATGCTCTCACCCTAGCCATTCAGATAGGGGCAGCAGGGAATGCGGCCGCTCTGACTCCCCATTTATGCTATTCAGAGTCGCTCGCCGAATTCAGCGGGTGGCTATGATTGGATGGGAGTCCGCACAGGTGCCGTTGGACCAGGAAGAGGGGGGACATCTCAATGCGTGATGCTCGGGAGGCACGGAACAAAACCCGGGAAAGTGAAAATGGGTTTTGTTCCTATTTAATTGGAGCAGACATGGTGGGATTACTGGCGCTGCCGCCCTATCTAACTTATACGGGAAGGGAGGGGGGAGTGCTTTACATTTCAATAGAAGATAAGGGGGTCTCATACATTTCAAAAGAAGACAATGGGACAGCAGTCGCAGGTAATACCATCATGGCTGTTCCTATAGCCACAAGAGCCATTTAGACTGGACTGTCCCTTTATTACAGTCAGACATGTGGCTTAACCCTGATTGAACTAACCCCTGGCTAAGGTCCTTTTCCATAAAGAAATTAACTTGTTGTGGACCTCCTTGTTACTTCCTATGAATTATTAGAATCCATCACTAGAATCTGCTGCTGTCACCAAAACACTATGAGATTAAATGTAACAGTACTCCCCCCTACTGACCGCCTTTCTGGGCAGTGTCCCAACCACACGTCAGCCGGGTCAGGACCTCCTGCAGGTCTTGCAGGCACCTGTTCTGAGGCCGGACGCTGTTCGAGTTGGGGTCCTTCTACCTTGACATCTGCCCATGGGTAAGGCTGGGCTTCTTTTATACTGCAGAGGTGTGTTCCTCTTTAGAATCTCCCCCATTTGACTCATACTTCATACAAAGCAACAAAAACACTGTGCATAGTAAACTTACCAGCCATGAAGACAGACAGGTTTCATTTTTCTTCTATGCTTCCAAACGTCCTTTCTGACAGCTTCTTTATCCTCACTTCCGGTTTCACTTTGTCTTCCTTGTCTATGGACGAACGTCTCTGGTCTCTAACGATATCCTGTCCACCTCATTCTGCCTCTGGTTGCTCTGTTTCTCCCCCGAAAGCTCCAGCCATGTGCATCATCCCTCCCTTCCTTTCCAGAGAGACACTTGTGTGAGCGCACACACAGCCGACTCCAGCACACAGCAAGGAAGCTGTGAATAGGCTGTGCGCACTGACAGCCCCGCGTTGCGCTGGAGCCCAAGGAAGGGTGGGTGTGGTTGAGCTTGCGGGGGAGGAACAGAGCGGCCAGAGGCAGACTGAGGGGACAGACATTGTTAGAGACGAGAGACGTCCGTCCGTAGATGAGGAAGACAAATTGAAACCGGAAGTGAGGATAAAGAAGCTGTCAGATGGGAAGTTTGGGAGCACATAAGAAAAGCGTAACCTGGCCGTCTTGCACAGCGTTTTTTTTTTTTGCTTTGTCTGAAGTAGGACTTTAAATCCATTTTCATAGACAGCAAACCCAAGTCTTTAAGTGGCTCAAAACCCAAACCCCAATGGCTCTGAAATCAATAAAATTCCAGGGCATCCAGAATCGGAATGCCCCGCTATGTGAAACCCCCCAGGTCGCTCGGAAACGTACTTTTGTTCCCGGTTCAACGGCACATGGGAGAGTAGCGGCTGCATCCCTGCTATCCCCTGGTCAGGCACCAGGCATTTGTGAATGGTCGACGCGGGCACGCTCCCTGTTAGAGGAAAGAGGGGGATGTGGCCAGCACAGTCGGATCCACTTGCCTTAGACAAGCTATTAGACGAAGGGTGAGTGAGATCGGGTGACCTGGGAGTTTCACACAGTGGGACATCCCTGATCGCGGTGCCCCGGGGGTAAGGACCAAAACCCACTTTAAATCAGGACCTATCCTAACTATGAAATGTTAATTCACAGGAGCCGCCCTACGTTACAAGAGTGCTTCTCAAACCCTTGGCTTCAGGATGCCTATCTGATGAAGCTCAGACGCCAGACCCTCACCTTCACCACCAATCGCCTCAAGGAGTTCTTGGTTGAGCAGCAAAGAAGACGCTCAGACATGGCTACCAAGCACAAAGTCCTGCTACGCTCTTACCACGGAACGCAGCCTGCCAATCCCGTCACCCAGTGACCCACGGAGAACGGACCTTGACAATGGATAAAGTGGCCATGAAGCCAAAGGTGCATTCCACTAGACTATGCGGGGCGTCAGCCGCTCCCCCCTCCAACCACAGGTTGTAATGGCTAGAGCCAAAAGTAAATAGCTTGAAGTGTAAATAGAGAAGGATGCCTATCCTTGTATCATACAGGACAGGGGAGTCCTGAGCACATTAGTCGTCATTGTACCTCCTCGATAGACCGGGTGGAGTCCAGTATGAGTGAGGAAGAGGAGACGATGGAGAAATGGATGCATGGTGCATGCGAAACCCCTACATCCACAAGCGAGGTCCTTCTGACATCTGCTACGACCTCAGTTTAATGCCACCCTTGCTACCAACTGCGCTGCTAGATAGTCTTCCAGGGACGCCCAGCCTGGATCATTTTTCAGGCCCTCGGTTTCCAAGGCTCTACCTAGGACTCATTTTGTATCAGTTCCAGGACAAAACACGACAAGTGGTCTTAATGCAAACCATAGTTACGCAAGGTGTTTATTGTACCTTTTATCTTGTATTTCACTTTCCTTAGATTGCTAATGACACGGACATCCACCCATCTCCACCAGGTTCTCACTAGCCGGGCTCTTTCTATGACTGGTACATCAGAGCTGGTAAAGAGACACTAGAGGATGGATAGGACATACACCCAGTAGCATTGAATTTTAGACTCAAGGCACGCTATGAAGTGGGAGTTGGACTAAGCATTAATGAATGGTTTCTCAATGAGCTGGTAGTTCTGCAGGCGTCCTGCTGGTGGTACTGTACCGCTATTCAGTACAGAACCGACCAGTGAGCTACATGGCCCATTAGCCATCGTTAGCTGGAGAGTTAAAGGGGCTGTCCAGGCAAAATATAAAAAAAGCTATTTTCCTGTAACCTGGCAGCAGCCCCTAGAATCAGAAACTTGGCGCTGACTTCTATCACTCCCTCCGATTCCCCTAGCAGTAGTCCACCGATCATAGGGCTTGACTGGTGGTCTATAACTCTGCCCCCAATGGCCACCTGTGTATTGCAGCAATGAGATTAAAGTGGCCCAAAACCCAGGATTTTGACTATCCTCGGTTTTGGTCCTTTCCCCCGGGGTACCCTGCTCTTTGAAACCCCCAGATCCCCGAAGCCAACTCACCTCCTCCTGGTCCTATGATGCATGCGCGGCTGCTCGCCTAATCAGCACACTCGGAGCTGCTGATGCCACGTTGTCTAAGCCTTCGTCTAAGGCCAGCAGCTGGCGGCCGCATCCCCTGCTTCCCTTTAACAGGGAGAGTGCCCGTGCCAGCCATTCACAAATGCCTGGTGCGGGCACGTGCCCTGCTAGAGGTATAGTGGGGATGCGGCCGTGGCTGTTGCATGCGCCGTTGGACTGGGAAGCAAGGTAAGTGTATGGGGTGACCTGGGGGGGGGGGGTTTACACCGATTTTGGATGCCCCGGGGGGAGGGAATCGATCGGCCCGGGAATCTTATAGATTCCTGGACTGATCTGTGTGGGTTTTGGGATTTTGGTCCACTTTAACCATCAAAGTATGCTGATATAAATACGCTGCCTGCTATCACACCCTTGCTGGAAAAAAATGAATGAAAACTTTGAAATACAACTTCTCCGTGTTGAGGGGTTAGTTAAAAAAAAATAAAGGAATAAAATGGGACATTAGAAGATTTAGGGCAATTTATTATATGGTATATATAATTGAGTGGATAATCCCTTTAAACATACTTACAACTCTTCTATCCAGAGAAGCTGTATTCTGTTTTCTCTGTGTTAGTAGTATCAGTAGGTTCCTTTAGTGCCTAAGTGGCACATAGGACTTCTACAAAGAGTCCACATTGGATGCTGTCCTTTGCTTCCATTTTGCTTTGGCCCCATGTTTTAGCCATCACATTCCCTCTTTAGTTCTTCTCCTAATTTCTATTGTTCTGCCTCTGCTCCGCTGGCCTCAAGTACATAAAGATCAGGTGCAGCAGATATTGTGGGCTGATGGCTAGGGCAACATCCACAGGTGACAGCAAATGTGCTAAATAATAGCACAGCGCCACCAGCAGGATGCCCGCAGAACTACCCAACCATTGGATTAAAGTACATTTTCAGGCAGGAAAAAAAGCTATACTCACCTTTTCTCCCACGCAGACCCTCACTCCTAGCCCTGGGCTTCAGCGCTCACCTGAAAGGCTGGATTCAGGTCCCTCACTGTCCGGTATCACATACATTGCCGCTCTCTCATGGTGAGTCTCTTCCTGACTACTTCTACTGTGGCGACGCCCCCACCATTGGTCAAGGTGAGCTGCCATGCCCCCTTCCATTGCAGTGAATAGAGGGGAGCGTGTCAGCTCACCGTGACTGATGGCAGGGGCGTCACCGCGTCAGAGGGAGTCAGGAAGAGACTCACTACGAGAGAGCAGGATAGTGCATGATGCCGGGCAGTGAGAGACCTTGATCCAGCCTTTCAGGTAAGCGAAGGGGGAGAAAAGGTGAGTATAGCTTTTTTTTCTGCCTGAAAACGTACTTTAATCATGTATTATTTTCAGTTAGAGCGACTCAAATCAACCATATCAAAGACAGTTCACACCGCTTACTCCTGTTCTTCCAGCCAGGTAGTAGGAGTTGTTACATGATCTAAAGCAGGACCGGATTAAAAGAGAGCAACCGACCTAAGGCCTCCACCACTTGTTAAATTGGACCAAAACCCAAGATTTTGACTATACCAATGCCTCACTGTGTGAGACCCCCCAGGTCGCCCACCAAAATTCACTATTCCCCCGTCCTACGGCACATGCGTGGCCTCTAGTCCAATCAGAGCACTAGACTGAACTGACCTCAACTCGTCTAAGACACGGCTCCAGCTGAGTATTGGCGAGCACGCCGGTGGCCGCATACCCACTGCCTTCTAACAGGGAGCGTGCATGCCCAGCTAAAGGTATAGCAGGCAGTGGGCACTGCTCTCACATGCCCCATTGGATCAGGGAGAAGGTGAGTTTACTGGGCGACCTGGAGGGTTTTACACAGCAAGGCATCCCAAATGTGGATGGACCCAGGGAAGTGAGTAAGCCTTCCCTGGAGTCTCATAGACTCCAGGGTGGGTTTTGGTCCACTTTAATATGGGCAGCGATTGATCTACAGTTACCTACCGGGGGCTTCCACTAGACTTTCTGCCCAGGGGCCTTTACCACCCTAATTCATTCCTGATCTAAAGCATGGAAGATGCAAGATAGACACCCCTATTACTCGCATCTTGTCCACAATCATTAATTAATTTCTCATCTGTCGTTCATACTGAAAAGCTTAGACATAAGAGCAAGAAATTCCTAAGTCCTGGCATTTGGTCTCCTCGTGTATTTGATGTTAGAGTGTTATTTGTCCACATTGTCCTCTTATCCTTCATTCTGCACATGCTCAACCTTCCACTCATCAGGGTATTGTTCCTCTCAGGCTGGGCATCCTGATTTGGGATGCCCCGCTGTGTTTGCCCCCAGGTTTGTTATTAAAACTCCCCTTCCTGGCATTCCCACTGTGCAGGTGCTGCCAAAACATAGCATGTTGATTGGCCGAAGGAACCCGAGTGGGGCCAAGTGCACCACCGGGCACATTTATGCTCATTTTTTAGCTATGGGCGTGCCTGCGTGACCAATTCAGATAGACTTGGTGTAGGTACGCGCACAACTAGAAAGGAGCAGGGATGCGGCTGCGGCACTGAGATGCGTTCAGGGCTCTGGGAGCAGGTATGTGGAACGGGTGGCCTGGGGGTGGGGGTTTCACACAGCAGGGAATCCCAATATGAATGCCCCAAGGAGTGAGACTTGGATGGCCCTGGAGTTTTATAGATTCCAGGGCCTCCGAAGTTCCTCTTTATAGTGATAATAATCGGCATACATAAAGCCATGCCAATAATAGGCATACATAGAGCCCAGGGCTGTTTCTAGGGCAGGGCGGGCAGGGCGATCGCCCTGGACACCAAGGTCATTGTGGGTGCCTTTATCCCAACCATCCTGTTTTTTGCAGATGAGTCAGGGCACTATTATTGTTATATTATTATATATTATTATATGATAAAGCACCATAGAATGGGTGAGAAGGGGGCAGAATTTTTTCCTTCCCGCACTGAGCGCTATTTTGCCTAGAAACTGCCCTGACAGAGCCATGCCAATAATCGTCATACATAGAGCCATGCCAATAATTGTCATATATAGAGCCATGCCAATAATTGTCATATATAGAGCCATGCCAATAACTGTCATACATAGAGCCATGCCAATAATCAGCATACATAGAGCCATGCCAATAATCAGCATACATAGAGCCTTGCCAATAATCAGCATACATAGAGCCATGCCAATAATCGTCATACATAGAGCCATGACAATAATCAGCATACATAGAGCCATGACAATAACTGTCATACATAGAGCCATGACAATAATCGTCATACATAGAGCCATGACAATAACTGTCATACATAGAGCCATGACAATAATCGTCATACATAGAACCATGACAATAACTGTCATACATAGAGCCATGACAATAATCAGCATAAATAGAGCCATGACAATAACTGTCATACATAGAGCCATGACAATAATCATCATACATAGAGCCATGACAATAACTGTCATACATAGAGCCATGACAATAATCGTCATACATAGAACCATGACAATAACTGTCATACATAGAGCCATGACAATAATCAGCATACACAGAGCCATGCCAATAATCGTCATACATAGAGCCATGACAATAACTGTCATACATAGAGCCATGCCAATAATCGTCATACATAGAGCCATGCCAATAATCATCATAAATAGAACAATGCCAATATTTGGCATACATAGAGCAATGCCAGTAATTGGCATATATAGAGCCATGCCAATAATCATCATAAATAGAACCATGCCAATAAACATCATACATAGAGCCATGCCAATAATTGGCATACATAGTGCCATGCCAATAATTGCCATACCTAGAGCCATGCCAATAATTGCCATACCTAGAGCCATGCCATCAACCAAGACCAGAATGGATGCCCACTGGATACATTATGACTGTATGTACTGTAATGGCAGACCACGAGGGTCTGCAGCCGAGACTGTGACCGTATGTTGAGAGACGCGTAGTACTGTTGGAGAAAGGAAGTTACAATCAGTATGGATGACCTTGGTTACCACAAGCTTCACAGAAAGGATAAAGGACTCGATTCTACCGACAAAGAGAATGGTTCTCCACTGAACAGTGCCACTTGAGTTTGTACATTTGTAGACTGGGTGAGACAACCCCTGAGCTGCTCCTCAACTGCCTATTTATTTACTAAACCCCCGATGTCCTTCTATTTATTTATTAGATTCATTTGTGTTGCTTTCCTGAGTTTGTATTTTTGATCCCTATTTTTTTTTTTTTGGTGTGGAGAAGTTGCTCAAATAAAATAAATATATTAAGGTTGCACGGACTGCCACGTGTGATCAGTATTAATAAGAACGGGTGTTTTGGGTTTCTTTCTTTATGTAGGCCATGATTTACTAAAGCTATGCTGAGCTGTACTGGGCTGGCATAGGTTGGCATAGCATGCACAGTAGACACCAGGCAATAGGGAGCACAGGGAGAATTTCCAGTGGTTTAGGGCACCTTGGGCTGGGTTTAGCCTCTACCAGGGGTGAACTGGCCATAGGGAGACCCGATGGGCCGCACTGCTCTGGGGCCAGGGGACTGGCCATGGGGAGATCCGGGGCAATGCCCGATGGGCTGCACTATGGGACCATTTGACCTGCTGCTTTTAACACCCACATTCAATCCTGCCCACTTAGTCTCCCTCTCAGCCCCCTGTACCCAGCTCCACAGTACCCACAAGTCAAGGAACCCCAGCCACCCATTGCTATAGCCCAGGAATCGGGCTGACCATGGGCTGGTAAAATCCAGGGCTGATTTTTGGCCCCAGTTTACCACTGGCCTTACCTCTGTAGAATGGTATAAGGTACAGAGATTATTCCATTGGTCAGTAAGAAGACAGCAGGAGTACAAGCAAAATGGATTTTATTTTGCAAGCTCTCAAACAAACTTCACCTTGAGTTTCATAAAACAGTTCACACATCTCAATAGTAAAGAAAAGGTTAAGCTATCGCGCCACCTAGCGGTTACATTGGACCAAAATCGGGGACTTTGACAATCCCGTCGCCCAGTAAACTCACCTTTCCCCGGTCCTACAGCGCATGCGCGAGCTCTCGTCCAATCAACATGCTCATCAAGATCGGCTAAGACTCGGCTAAGGGCTGAATCGAGCCAGGAGTGCCGGCTCCCACATCCTCAATACCCTCTTAACAGGGTGTGTGTCCATGCCGGCCAGTCACAAATGCCTGGTGTGGTCACACTCCCTGCGGCTCCTGCACGTGCCGTTGGATCGAGAAGGTGAGTTTTACAGGGACTCGGGGGGGGTTTTACACAGCTTGGCATCCAGTTTTAGGAGGACTTTAAAGAAGGTTGTTACACATCTGATACAGGGCTCCTAGTCTGAGACTAGGCCTCAGACACGTTACCGTTGGCCAGGGCGGGGGTTGCCACCCCACTTTGAGTCGACTTATCCCAGGGGCTTATTCTTCACTTCTCTGGAGGTTATAGGTAGACTTTGGGCACATCAATCCTTTCTGGGACCCTCCAGGGTTCCAATAGTGGGTGTGGGACCTAGACGAAATTCCAGAGGCAGAATGGGGCCCAGCCAAAATGCAGAGACAGAGTTTCTCAGCTCCAGGCGTAGTGAATGAGGTCTTGGACAACAGTGGGCTGTTTCCCACCAAACCCTGGGACCAGCTTCCCACTGGGGTCTGCTCAGACGATGGTCTCTTCCATGGCTGGGCCTGGGGTCAGGGAGCCATGCCTCTCGGATAAGGAGGGCTAGCAGTGGGGTCGGGGGGGGGGGGGCGAGACTGGGCAGAGGACCTACCGGGTTGTAGATCAGGGGTTTCCAAAGCAGCTTCGGCCTACACACTCCAGTTCAGTTCCGATAGCTCCGTCCTCTCTGCTGGGCCTCTAGCTTCCTTTCCAGTTTGTGTCATGCAGCACATGGCTTTCAAAGCCACCTCTCCTCTCTAGGTTCCAGAAAACTCTCTCCATGTCTCTCTCCAGTCTAACCTTATATATCACTCAGTAGAGTGACGCCTAATTGCTGTTCTTATAATTGCTACCTATCTGTCCCCCTTCCCCTTTAAGCGGAACAAAACCCAGAATATTCCAAGTATGTCACACACCCCGCTTCCACTATTCATGACATATGGGTTATGGTCCAGTAGAGGGCGAACTTCTGCAGAGATGAAAGCAAAAAAGAAGCCCCTCCCGGTCCATAAATACCTGGGACCTCCCACACATTCCCCAGTTCCTTCTCTGCAGGACGGCGAGCAAGTCAGAAGATACATACTCCTGACGCCACTACCCTTAAGGACGGCGAGGACAATCGCATTGATCAGATGGCTTGCCATGCCTTTGCCAGTGTGGGTTCAGACTTGCGGCCTGTCTGTGCATCGGCACTCGTGGCTGTGGTTACCAGGTCGGAGATCAGGGACATGTTAAATGGGTCCCAGCTGAACCTGGACAGCGTTGAATTCACAGCCCTTAAGAGGTGTGAATTGTTCATGAATTTTGTTTTGTCGGCTATGGACGACACTATTACCATGTGTAGTAGAACTTCGGCTCTGTTGGTGGCCATGCGCCGATCGGTCTGGTTACGCCAGTGGGCGGCTGACATTGCGGCCAAGAAATCACTTACAGCTCTGCCCTTCCTGGGTACGCGGCTGTATGGAGACAAATTGGATTCTGTGGCGAAAGGTGGAAAGCTACCTCAGCGTAAGAAGCAGCGTCACTCCTTTCGGGGGGCAAGCTCCTTCAGTCCTTCCTTTCACGGCGCCAGAGGGGGCAGAGGTCTTGCCTACTCTGGCTTCAGAGAGGGATCCTGGAACAGAGGTAGAGGACGTGCCCGTCCAGCCTCTACCTGGGGTTCCAAGCCCAAGCCCGCTGCCAAGCCAGCTCAGCAATGAGGAGCCGCCCTCACCCTTACGGGTGGGGGGGACGGCGGCGGCTCTTCTTCCAGGTCTGGGCCCAGGAGGTTACAGACAAGTGGATATTGGAAGTGGTCTCGTCTGGGTACAAACTGGAGTTCGAGTACCGGCCTCCTCCCAGATTCCTAAGGTCTCGGGTGCCTTCGGATCCTCGGGCGGCGCAGGGGCTCCTGTCGGCTGTAAAGAACCTCCTGGACATGGCGGTCATATGCCCGGTGCCTCTTTCAGAGAGAGGCCGGGGCTATTATTCCAACCCTTTCACGGTTCCCAAAAGGGATGGCTCCATAAGACCCATTCTGGATTTGAAGCTTCTCAACAGGTTCATCAGAACCAAGAGGTTCCGCATGGAGACATTTGTTCCCTTCGTCAGGGGGATTTCATGACGTCCATAGACATCAAGGATGCTTACCTTCATGTGCCAATTTTCCCAGCACACCAGAGATTTCTCAGGTTTGTGGTCGGAGATCAGCATTTTCAGTTTGTGGCCCTCCCGTTCTGGCTGACCTCGGCACCAAGAGTGTTTACCAAGGTTCTGGTGGGCATTATGGCTCTGCTCAGAGCCCAGGGCATTCACATTGTGCCATATCTGGACGACCTGCTCATTACAGCTTCCTCCCTCTGCCAGGCGGAGTTGGACACCAGGATGGTGGTGACGACGCTGGAGAGGTTCGGATGGGTGATCAACCACCCCAAGTCTTCTCTCTCCCCATCAAGGGAGATTTCCTTTGTGGGCATGAATCTGGATACCAGTCAGGCCAGAGTGTTCCTACCTCAGCCAAAGGTGCAGAGGGTTCAGGATCTGATACGTGTTCTTCTGACCAATCCTCACCCTTCTAGTCCCCTTTGCTCAATTCCACATGAGGTCGCTACAACTCCATCTATTGCTGAAATGGGACATATTTCCACAGTCCTTGGATCAGTCATTTCCGATGTCTCCCAGGTTTCGGCATTCCCTTCAGTGGTGGCTGGAATAGAGCAATCTGATGAGGGGCAGATCATTCTTGGCCCCTTGTTGGGAGACGGTTACCACGGATGCCAGCCTGTCGGGCTGGGGAGGTTTCTGGAAGGATCATCAGTTCCAGGGCTTGTGGGGTCCTCAGGAGGCTCACACCCCCATCAATGTCTTGGAGCTCAGAGCTATCCGATTGGTTCTGTCGCGTCTGACACTTCACCTACAGGGTTTACCGGTTCAGGTTCGATCAGACAATCGTACTGCGGTAGCTTACATCAATCACCAAGCAGCAGGAGTGCCCTCAGGGAAGTCTCTCTGATTCTGACATGGGCAGAGAGCAATGTTCCTTGCATCTCGGCAGTATACATTCCAGGAGTGGAGAACACGGAGGCGGACTCCCTGAGCAGGGGATTCTCTCGCCGAGGGGAATGGTCTCTCAACCACAGAGTATTTCGGGCCCTGTGTCACAAGTGGGGGACTCCGGAGGTGGATCTCTTTGCCTCTCGGCACAATCACAAGCTCCCAACCTTTGTATCTCTGTCTCAGGATCCCCTGGCCCTGGCAGTGGATGCCTTGTCCCTTGCCTGGAGGGATCTGGGGTTTCTGTACCTGTTTCCCCCCTTCTCCATGGTAGGCAAGGTGTCAGAAACCGCTTACCTGGGCCCCGTTCCAGCGCCATCTCCGGGCGGCCTGCCGCAGCAGCTCCTGCTCGGCGGGCGCGCCGGACGGCGGCTCGTGCGGCGTCGAGCGCGGCCGCCTTCCTTCCTCGCCCCCCGCGTCTCCTCCTCTGCTCGTGCTCGCGCGCGCGAGCACGTCCTGCGTCAGCGCGGCCGCCGGAGGAGGAACCAGTAGAGCCTACGGGCTCAGTTAGGGGGGAACTCCCCCCTCACAGTTTAGGGCCAATGAGCCCTAGGTTATGTTAGGGCTTGCCCCTTTGTTTGTGCAGGCCAATCAGCCCCACAGGAGTCTCTTGGGCCATACGCCCTTTCCTTGTGTCAGCCAATGAGCTGTAAGTTCCCAGTTGCACCAATCACGCTCTCTCCCAATCATGTCTTGTCCCTATAAAGCCTTTTCCCCGTCATTCACTCAGTGCCTGTGATAGCGCCTTGTACCTTGCTTTGATTTATGATATTACCGTGATTGATCTTCGTTGCCGACCCCTGCCTGAACCGACCATTCTCTATCTGATCTCCGTTGCCGACCCCTGCCTGAACCGACCATTCTCCGTCCGATCTCTGTTGCCGACCTCTGCATTGTACCCCGACCTCGAGCTGCCTCATCCCTCTGTACCGCTGCGATTTCTGACTTCCCGGTATCCACCTCTGGCCTGTCTATACTTGCTCTTAGCGATACTCGCTCTTAGTCATTGGTTCTTCAGACCTCCAACCAGTAAGCTCTCATCCTTTGAGCCATTGAAGTCCTGGGGGCTAACGATCCCGGGCAGGCGTATTCTGTGTCCCGGCAAGCGGGGACTCCTACAGGTGAAGCTGGCTGCGGAGATTGGGGGTTGAGGGCTTACCTGGGGGGCTGGAGTTACCAGAGCGTGACACAAGGTAGTGTGCAAGCTGGCTCTAGAGGGGGCACCAGCAATTCTGGTGGCCCCAAGGTGGCCAAGACAGGTTTGGTTCGCAGACGTCGTAAGATTGGCGGAAGGTCAGTACAGGCTGCCCCTGTTTCCGGATCTGATCTCTCAGGGTCAACTACGTTACCCCAATTTACAAACGCTTGCTTTGACGGCTTGGCTGCTGAAACCTTCATCCTGAGGGAGGAAGGTTTGTCTGAGGTGGCTATTCAAACCTTGATTAGAGCTAGGAAGAGGTCTTCCTCTACCATTTACTATAGGACACTATGTGTGGAATGTCCTCCTGACCATTCCTGTTTGGGCCCCTGGGGACTAACCCTCGCACTCCCAAGAAGATATTCTCCAAAGTAATTTGATACAATGCTTTATTATAAATGGCAATTTAAAATCATATTTACAATTTACAGCAATTCATGGTGCCATACCGTAAATAGCCACATGGGGGAGCCTACTGGCCAAACCTATACTTATAGTGTGCCAAAATACATAGTGATAACTTATATGCTACTTAATCTAATAAAGTGCTGAATGCTTATAACCCAATTACATCAATTCAGTCCAACAGGACCCTAAACAAAAGACAGGCCCAACAAGAAACAAAAGTGCAAATAGACAATGAAACAATATACAAGAAAGTCTACAGTGATCAATCTTACTGTGTATGACCAGGAGGGATCCCCACGGCAAGCCCACGCGTTCCGAGCTTACAGAGGCTCTTTTTCAAGGCTGTATAGTGATTACTATACAGCCTTGAAAAAGAGCCTCTGTAGGCTCGGAACGCGTGGGCTTGCCGTGGGGATCCCTCCTGGTCATACACAGTAAGATTGATCACTGTAGACTTTCTTGTATATTGTTTCATTGTCTATTTGCACTTTTGTTTCTTGTTGGGCCTGTCTTTTGTTTAGGGTCCTGTTGGACTGAATTGATGTAATTGGGTTATAAGCATTCAGCACTTTATTAGATTAAGTAGCATATAAGTTATCACTATGTATTTTGGCACACTATAAGTATAGGTTTGGCCAGTAGGCTCCCCCATGTGGCTATTTACGGTATGGCACCATGAATTGCTGTAAATTGTAAATATGATTTTAAATTGCCATTTATAATAAAGCATTGTATCAAATTACTTTGGAGAATATCTTCTTGGGAGTGCGAGGGTTAGTCCCCAGGGGCCCAAACAGGAATGGTCAGGAGGACATTCCACACATAGTTTCATATAGGATGCACATGCAATAGGGCCCTTGTCTGGGCAACGCACCCTGTGTTGCAAATCATTTTTTATAAATTAGTGAGTGTGCCACCTGCCGATACTTCTGTCACATAATTTACTATAGGACTATATTGATGGTGTGAGGCTAGGGCCTTACCTTGCAGGGTGTTTTCGATTCCTAGGATTTTGGAGTTTCTACAACACGGTCTGGATCTGGGGTTCCAGCTCAGTACTTTGAAGGGTCAGGTTTCTGCCCTGGCTGTCTTTTTTCAAAGGTCTTTTGCTTTGCATCATCTGGTCAAGACTTTTTTCCAAGGGGTCACTCATGTTCGGCCCCCTAGAAAGGCTTTGGTTCCCGTTTGGGACCTAAATTTGGTTCTCTCGGCCCTCCAGGGGCCTCCTTTTGAACCGATGCAGGATGTGGCTCTTTCTGTGCTCACTCAAAAGGTTGCCTTTTTGGTGGCTATTACCTCTGTTCGGCATGTCTCTGAGTTGGCGGCTCTGTCTATTCAGGCCCCTTACTTTGAGAGACACCAGGACAAGGTGGTTTTTCGTTTTAAACCAGATTTCCTTCCTAAGGTGGTTTCTGCTTTCCATCTCAATCAGGATGTAGTTCTCCCTTCCTTGTGTCCTAGGCCTAGCAATGACAAGGAGAGGGTTTTGCACTCTTTGGATGTGGTTCGTTGTGTGAAGTACTATTTGGTTGCTACTTCTCCTTTTCGTAAGACGGACGCCTTGTTCGTGGTGCCTTCCGGGCCGAGAAAAGGTTTGGCGCCCGCCAAGTCTACCATTAGTAAATGGATACGTCAGGCCATTGTTGGGGCCCATTCTGCTAAGGAGAGGGTTCCTCCTTTTAAGATCACTGCTCATTCTACTCGTGCTGTTGGGGCCTCCTGGGCCTTTCAGCACCAGGCTTCTGTTGAACAAGTTTGTAAGGCCGCTACTTGGTCTTCCGTTCATACTTTTTCAAAGTTTTATAAGGTTGATGTGCGGGCCTCAGCGGATGCTGTTTTTGGCCGCAAGGTTCTGCAAGCTGCAGTGGTTTAAATTGGTGCATTTTTTTGCTGTATTGGGATCCCCACCCATGACGGACACTGCTATTGGATGTCCCATATGTCATGAATAGTGGAAGCGTTGTGTGTGACATACTTGGAATAATACCCATTTTGTGATTACTCACCTGTAAAATGGGTATTATAAGTATGTCACACACCCCGCCCTTTTGTATTCTGGATCCTTTATATGGTGAACCTTTTATTGTTAAGAATGTTTTATTGTCTCTTCCTGGTCCCCTTCCTGCTGTCATATACTGGGGAATGTGTGGGAGGTCCCAGGTATTTATGGACCGAGAGGGGTTTCTTTTTTGCTTTCATCTCTGCAGAAGTTCGCCCTCTACTGGACCATAACCCATATGTCATGAATAGTGGAAGCGGGATGTGTGACATAATACCCATTTTACAGGTGAGTAATCACAAAATGGTATTTTTCACTTCCCGAATTAGGATGCCCCAATGTGTGAAACCCCACAGATTGGCATATTCAGACTCACCTCTTCCCGGTCCAACGGCGCCTGAGCAGGCTCTAGTCCAATTCGAGCCCCCGTTGAAGTGATGTAATTTGGTGAGCACCTCTAATTATTGTAAATGGGGAGCACAAGCGGCACATCCCCTGTTGCCCTGCACTCAAGTCTCAGCTGGGACAGTGCATCAGCAGCTTTGTTGGCTACGGCCGGCTTATATATGACGTGGAAATTGAAAGGAGCCAGCCCAGCTACCCAGCGCTGCTCCAGAGCCCCCAGCTTGGCTGTGGAGAGGTAGGTAAGTGGATTGTTGTCTGTAATCACCACAAAAGGAAACCTGGCTAGTTACTCCTTAAACCGCTCTGTGATGGCCCCCACTAAGCAGGCATTGGTATACAGCTGGAAAGGCTCTCCGAAATCCGCCAAGGCTAGGATGGGGGGCTGAGGCTACCTGGGAATGTGCCGCAGTCTACTTAATCGGCGCAGTCCACTTTTTCTGCATCTGACCCTGCAACAGGGACGGAAGGGGATGACCAACCTGGGCAAACCAGGAAATGAATAGGTAGTATCCAACTAAACCCAGGAAGGCACGTACCCCTGTGATGCTCCGGGGTAGTCCCCAACCCTCGACTGCGGACACTTTTTCCGGGTTTGGTCAGAAACCCTCCGGAGAGACAATGTGACCCAGGTATTGTATCTCTCGTTTCAGCAGGTGCCACTTCTTCGGCTTTAGCTTAAGCTGGAATCGGGTCAGTCACTGAAACACTTCCCGCAGGTGTTGTTCAAAAGTCTGAGAATACACAATGACATCCAAGTAAATTAGTACACATTCAAAATTCAAGCCCCCCAATCTCCTCTCCATGAGTCTTCAGTTTCGGTTCATGACACCGAAGGGTAAAATGTTAAAGTGATGGAGGCCCATAGAAGTGACAAAACGGTCTTCTCCTTGTCTTTCTTTGCCACTGACACCAGCCAAAAGTCACTGGCAATCTTCTGTATTGATCTTGTGCTGAATCTCCATGGTGTGCCCCAGATCCAGCTCGTGAGTGGAGAAGACCCCCAGAAACTCCTGGATCAGAGACTGCAGTTCTTGCTTCTGTTGGTCAGTTATTTGGTCTTCCTAAATGTGGAGTTGTTCCAGGGTCCCCTCCATCCCACCAGGGCGATCCTGAGCCACTCCCTCCTCTGGAGATCTTTCATACAGCACTTCACCCTGAAAGACCTCTACTTTGGCCAGGACGGTCTCACTACCCACTCTCACCTCCCAAGGTCCTGCATTGACCAACCGGGTCAGGGCCCATCCTGCATCTATTGTGGCCAGGACTCGGGCTACATGGACGGCACACTCATTGACCAACACTGTATTGCCCTGCAGTGGTTGGCTGGCTCCAATCTCTAAGAGCCCCACCACCTCCTGGATATGGAGGGTTCTTTCCAGGGAGCCCAAATCCCTGCGGCGGGGGCCTCCCCCTGCCAAACGGCCCGAAAGATGCCCCATAAAGAGGTGGCCCAACCCCCTCAAGATTCGTATAGACTCAAGGGGGGTGTTGCTCCGCAAAAGCAAGCAGAGGAGGGTGCAAGCCCTAACTAGTGTAAGTTTAGAAGTAGTGTTGGTCGAACCCCTAGAGCAGGGCCAGCCCTTAGGGTAAGTGACACCCTGTGCAAGATTTTAGCGTGGTGCCCCCCCCCCCCCCCAGAGACACACACACACACATTCACAATGTAAAGCGAGCAACAGAGAAAACACAGAAAAGAGAGGGACCGAGAGATAGGTAAAAAAACGGGGAATGCAGAAAAACGACTGGAGGTAGACAAGAGAAATAAAAGAAAATGAGGAAAAGAGAGGGAGAAAAGCTATGTTGTATGAAGAGAAAGTGAAAAGAGAGAGAATGGATAGAATGTGGAAAAAAGAGAGGAGGAGAAAAGATTTTAAAACGTAGGATGACATAGAAAGTAAGATATCAAGATGGAGATTGAAGGAATGTGACAAGAGAAAGAGAGAATGTGGAAATTAGAGCAAGATGGGAGGAAAGTGGGAGAGAGAGAGAGAATTCATGAATTGGAGAATGAGATGGGGATGGGAGGAATGTAAAAAAGGGTGTGGATGAATGCAGAGAGAGAGAGAAAGAAATGAAGAGAGAGTAAGAAAAGTGACAAGAGAAAGATGGAGAGAATGTGGAAATGAGAGCAAGATAGGACAAAAGTTGGAAAACAAGGAAGAGAGAGAATTCATGAATTGGAGAATGAGATGGGGATGGGAGGAATGTAAATAAAAGGGCGTGGAGGAATGCAGCGAGCGAGAGAAAAGAAGGAAGGGAGAGAAAGAAAGGTGACAAGAGAAAGATGGAAAGAATGTGGAAATGAGAGCAAGATGGGAAGAAAGTGGGAAAACAAGAGAGAGAGAGAATTCATGAAATGGAGAATGAGATGGGGATGGGAGGAATTTAAAAAAAGATGTGGAGGAATGCAGAGAAAGGAAGGAAGAGTGTGAGAAAGGTGACAAGAGAAAGATGCAAAGAATGTGGAAATTACATGAAAAAAGGGGGTTCTGGAAAGAGAGGGACATGGAGGGATCATGAAATAAAAGAGAGAAGGAGAAAGGAAAATTCAAGAAGCAGGAAAAAAGTAAAAGACAATTATAAAGAAATGTACAAAAAAAGAATGGAGAGCGATGAAGGTATTTTTAAAAAGAGAGGCCTGCTGCTCCAGTTGAGAGCTTCTGACGCCCCCTTACAGGGAGGTCAGGATGGCGTCCTGTGCGACCGCACACCTTGCACACCCCAAAGGCTGGCCAGGCTCTAGAGCAGGGGCACTCAACCACTTCTTGTAAAGGTCCATTTACAGGCATCTGGTGAGAGGCGGAGGTCCGAATGCATACCTCCCAACTTCTGAAAATGTGAAAGCGGGACAAGCAATGCCACCGGCCACACCCCCGTCACGTCCCGGCCACACCCCCGTCATGCCCCGACCACACCCATGTCACGCCCCGGCCACACCCTTGTCACACCCCGGCCACACCCCTGTCATGCCCCGGCCACACCCCCGTCACGCCCCGGCCACACCCCGTCACGCTCTCCAGCTCCAGCTCGGCTGCCTTCACCCCTGCATGCGTACGTTTTTTTATCCCCAACCCAGCATACCGCCCACCCACCCCCGTGCGCCCACCCACTCTCCCACCCACACACCAGGAAGTTAGTATCTTTGCGCCGGCGTTGTTGCGGCCCTGGGCACACTGCCGGCGCAGGGCGTCCCGGGACATTTGTTAATGTTCCGGGACCGCGGGATTCTTTGCGAAAATCGGGACAATCCCGGGAAAATCGGGACAGTTGGGAGGCATGCGAATGGGGCGCTGTCAGGGGGGATGGATAGCTAGAAATCAGCACATTGGGGGTGGGCTGGGGGTGGATTATACCTTGCAATGCCACTTCCTGTCCGTGCAGTACTTCATATTGCAATGCTAAGTGCCAGGGAGCCATGACACTGGCAGGGAGACAAACAACTACAACACCAATCTGTAACAGGGCAGCGCTGAGCATAGCAACACAGAAGCAACTAAGTGCAGGGCTGTCAAGTCAGGAGAAAGATAAGATTATCATGCGTCCTCGGGGTTTCATACAACGGGGCAGTCCAGTTCGGGATGCCCTGGGGGGAGGGAGTAAGCCTGTTCTCATAGACTCCAGGGTGGGTTTTGGCATATCTTCCAACTTTTCAGGCTGGGAAAGAGGGACTATTGTGAAATTAAGCCATGCCCCCTCATTTGAGGGATCGGTGAAGCCACGCCCCCTCATTGAGGGATTGATTAAGCCACGCTCCCTCATTGATTGATGGATAGGAGATAGAAACACTGTGAATAGGCAAATGAATAATTTATTGCTGCAGATCTGCATGTTACACCTCAAAGAGGGACAAATGAGAACAACGAGGGACAGGGGGACCTGGACTCAGAAGTGGGACAATATGTAAATGAAGCCACGCCCCCCTCATTGAAGGATGGATGACGTCACGCCCCCTCATTGAGGGATGGATAGGAGATAGGATGTAACAGTTACAACCTCATTGAGGGATGGATAGGAGATAGGATGTAACAGTTACAACGATGGAGAAACTTTGAATAGGCAAGTGAATAATTTATTGCTGCAGATCTGCATGTTACACCTCAAAGAGGGACAGTATGCAAATGAAGCCACACCCCTCATTGAGGAATGGATGAAGCCACGCCCCCTCATTGAGGGATGGATAGGAGATAGATTGTAACTGTTACAATAGAAACACTTTGAATAGGAAAAATAATCATTTATTGCTGCAGATCTGCATGTTACGCTTTAAAGTGGACCAACACCCACGGGTGATCGGCCCGGGAATCTATAAGATTCCCGGGCCGATCACCCCCCACCCCGCGGGACATCCGAGATCGGGATGTCCCGCGGGGTGAAACCCCCCCCAAACACCCCAACTCACCTACCTTATCTTCGGCGGCGGCCGGCCGCCGCCGCCTCCCTCGCGCCCCTGTAGGCGTGCGCGCGCCCGCGCCGGCCGTCTGCGAATGGCCGGCGGGGGCGCGTGCGCGCCGAAAGTGACGCGAGGGAGGCGGCGGCGGCCGCCGCCGCTTAGACGTTCCTTGTACGTTGGCGCTGGGAGCGGGGAGAGGTGAGTTATTCGGGGGGTTAGGGGGGGTTTCACACAGCGGGGCACCCCGATCGGGGGTGCCCCACCGAAGTGGACCAAGACCCAGGATAGTCAAAATCCTGGGTGTTGGTCCACTTTAAAGAGGGACAGTATGTAAATTAAGCCACACCCCTCATTGAAAGATGAAGCCACGCCCCTCATTGATGGATGTATAGGAGATAGGATGTAACAGTTACAACAAATAAAAAAACATTTTTATATTGCCAAATGAATCATTTATTGCTGCAGATCTGCATGTTACACCTCAAAGAGGGACAAATGAGAAGGAAGGACAGGGGGACACAGACTCCAAGGAGGGACAGTCCCTCCAAATCAGGGACACTTAGGAGGTATGGTTTTGGTCCTCTTTAATCTATTCTTCATTATTTTCTTTCATCTTTCCCTATATTCTTTCTTTTTTTTGTCATTCCTTTTCTCTCCTGCTTTCTTTCTGTCATTACGTTTTTTTCTTTATTTCTGTCGTTCCTTCTATTACTTCACTCTTTCTTTCTGTCATTTCTTCTATTCTTTTTATATCTTTTTTTCTGAGATCCATTTTATTATTTTTTCCTTTCTTTTATTTGGCAATATTCGCCAAACATGCAGCTGTACGTACCATGCACCATGTACAGAGCCCAGTGAGACTCTCAGGCTGATTCATTACTAACGCCAGGTAGCGACAGATGAGCGTCTGTAGAGCGGATTTCAGAGCGACAGTTAGTAGTCGCTGTGCTTGGCCATGGATCATTGTTTCAGAGCGCCTCAGTCACCGTCCGCCATTGATGAATATGATGTGTGAGTCGCAGTACTGCTCTTTATGGGACCGAACGATAGCGCCAGCTCAGAGCGACCGACTCACACCACATTCATCAAAAAAACAGCCTCACACAGCGCCGGCGCTCAAAATCATGTAGTTGTAGCCCATAGCGCCAGAGGCTGTGTGATTAAAGTCTGTTTTTGAACATGTATCCACTAGTAACAAAGTGAAAACATATGGAATGACATTGTTATTACATTGTAACATGAACACTTTAATACCAGACATGTAAGGACAATTCTGCATAAAAATATTTTTAATAAAAAAAGTTTGCAAAAATGTCAGTTTCTTGCCCAGGATACATGTCAGAAGTTTTGAAATATTTTTTAAGGAAAAAAAAAATTGGGATCAAGAAAGGGATTTAAGGATCGTCCATAGAAATGTATGGGAGAGCGCCAGGTAGCGAGAGGTAAGACGTGGTGCTCTGCAAGGCTGAACGCCGGCGCTGTACGCTGAGCCTGGGATAATGATGAATCGGATGTACAAGGCGTTGTTCCAGTCGCTCACCAGAATCGGCTTCATAAATGTGGAATTGCTGCAGTGTCCAGCGTTCACCAGACGCTACCTGGCGCTGTACTGGCACTATACCTTCATGAATAAGGCCCTCTATCGCCCAAGGGCCACATAAACCTGAATGGCAGGAAACTGAGGCCAGCTTGTTGCTAGGATACTCTCAGGCACCAGAGCTCTCCTTTACGAGTCATGTGACCCAGCATCGTCATGTGACCGCCAACCTGGCCTGGGCCAACACACCAGCCAAACTAGTTTCCTGGTTACCACGGCGACCAAGGAGCGCCGTGGAATGACGGGACCGCCTGATCCCATCCAACCAATCAAGAGCCGCTCTGCTGAGAAACTACAATTCCCGGCGTGCTTCACTCTGCTGACGCGCCTCATAGCTCCATATAGAAGGAAGAGGAGAGATAGAAACAGGTGAGCGCTGTCCGGAGGGGGGTTGTTATCTGTGCCTTCTGTCTGTTGTGTTAGGTGTTGAGTGGCGCTGCAGGACCTGACAACAGGCCTTGCTGGTAGTTGTAGTTCCTCAGCAGCTGTCACTGATTCCCAGCCTTAGTCCCAACCAAGAGGACCTGTCTCACCCGGCTTCTGCTGCAGGACTGGGAATGGGGCGTGAAAACCTAAGTGTGCAGAGGTTTATTGCTGTGTGGTGACCCGCTGAGTAGATTTTACCTCATGTCCTCTCACGGTGACACCCATGGCTCCAAACCAGGAAGTGAATTTAAAGCGGACCTTCGGCATCATTTAATGAAAAGCCCAAATCCTTCAAAAACTATTCCCCAGCATCTAACATTTATAAATTTACGTTTTTAGTCAAATACTTATTATTCTTTGCCCTCACTTGCCTGCAACTCTGTTCAGCACTCTAGGATACGGGTGCCGCCATCTTGGCTCAGTAGCATCATCTACTGAGGAGAGGAGAGGGGGGCAAAAGTGCAGGGGGGCGGGGATATAGCTGTGCTTTGCACAGACAGAGCAGAGCTGGGGTCAGGAAAAGGTCAGCAATCCCAGAATGGAGAGCGGCACAGTCAGAGGACACTTCCTGTTTGCAGGCAGCCTGCACCTCCATGGTGTCAGAAAATGCAATCGATGCAGGTAGGATGATTTTTAATGTGGGCAATCTGTATGCACAGTGTGTGGGAAACATATAAGATAGGCTCTTATTTAGGGTGAAGGTCTGGATTAATGTGGGCAATCTGTATGTACAGGGTGGGGGAAACATATAAGATAGGCTCTTATTTAGGGTGAAGGTCTGGATTAATGTGGGCAATCTGTATGTACAGGGTGGGGGAAACATATAAGATAGGCTCTTATTTAGGGTGAAGGTCCGCTTTAATCCCCACAGCCTTGGTTGCCTCGGTTTCTTCCCATACCTCACTGATTCTTAAAGTGGAACAAAACCCAGGGATTTTGACTATGCTGGGTTTTGTTCTTTGCCCCTGAAATTTGGGATGCCCCACTGTGTGACCCCCCCCCCCCCAGTGCACTCAGGATCCACTCACTGCTCCTCGGTCCAACCGCACATCTCATCCAATCAGAGCTTTTTGCTGTGCCTATTAATGCTCTCAGCAATCGGGAGCGGCACCGCTCCATCTGATGTACTTACCTCCAGCCATTAAAGTGGACCAACACCCAGCGTGAATCTTATAGATTCCCAGGCCGATCGAATCCCTCCCCGCGGGGCATCCAAAATCGCGACGCTGTGTGAAACCCCCCCAGGACGCCCGCTGCACTTACCTGATTGCCGGTCCATCGGCGCATGCGCAGGCCGCGGCCGCATCCGGCTAGCCTGCCCCCGGGACGTCCTATACTGGATGCCCCGCTGTGTGAAATCCCTGGAGTTCAGGTAATATTACCTATTCCGGCGACTCCCACCATGCTATCTTCGCCAGCGGCCGCATCCTCTACTTCCCTGTAGCTGTGAGCGCTTCCCGAGCCCAGTCATTCATGCGCCCGCTGTTGCGCCTATGCCGGACACGAAGTTTAAATCGGCCGCTTTATGCTGCGCATAAGTATGGGCGGCATAAAGCGCTGATTAGACAAGCGCCCATTCATGTGCTGTGGGAACGTTGGAGAAGTGAGTGAAATTGGGCGATCTGGGGGTTTTCACACGGGGGGGGGGGGGGGGGGGGGGGGCATCCTACATTGGGATGCCCCCAGGGTAAGGACCAATTACCAGGATAGTCAAAATCCTGGTGATTGGTCCACTTTAAGCAGGAGCACGCGTTAGCCCAGAGATGTATCAGGCTGTACGTTGAGGTGCAGATAAATCAGGCTGTCTGTGGGGTTGTGGTGCAGATAAATCAGGCTGTCTGTGGGGTTGTGGTGCAGATAAATCAGGCTGTCTGTGGGGTTGTGGTGCAGATAAATCAGGCTGTCTGTGGGGTTGAGGTGCAGATAAATCAGGCTGTCTGTGGGGTTGAGGTGCAGATAAATCAGGTTGTCTGTGGGGTTGTGGTGCAGATAAATCAGGCTGTCTGTGGGGTTGAGGTGCAGATAAATCAGGCTGTCTGTGGGGTTGTGGTGCAGATAAATCAGGCTGTCTGTGGGGTTGAGGTGCAGATAAATCAGGCTGTCTGTGGGGTTGAGGTGCAGATAAATCAGGCTGTCTGTGGGGTTGAGGTGCAGATAAATCAGGCTGTCTGTGGGGTTGAGGTGCAGATAAATCAGGCTGTCTGTGGGGTTGAGGTGCAGATAAATCAGGCTGTCTGTGGGGTTGTGGTGCAGATAAATCAGGCTGTCTGTGGGGTTGAGGTGCAGATAAATCAGGCTGTCTGTGGGGTTGTGGTGCAGATAAGTCAGGGTACCTGTGGTGTTGTGGTGTACATGAATCAGGCTGCAGGTCAGACTGTGGTAGAGACAAATGGAGATGGGGCTATGATACAGATGAATAGGGCTACAGATCAGGTAATAGTAATGCCATTGAAGGCAATCGGAGCCCTTTGCCGAAGAATGTAAACATGGCAAAGGGCTCTGATTGGACAAGAGCCTGCGCATGTACCGCTGGACTGGGGAGAGGTGAGTTTTACTGGGTGAAATTGGGATGCTCCAGGGACATGGAAAAAACCTGGTAAAGTTAAATTCCCAGGTTTTTTTCCACTTTAAAGCTGCAGGCATCACCACTTGGGGTGGGGGTTTCAGTTTTGGTCTGCTTTAAATAGCAGAAGTAATATTATTATTATTTTAGGCACCATCATCTTCTGTGGCGCTGTACAAGGCAATAGAAACCTCACAGGTCTACTTAACCCTTCCAACACTTGGAACTGGCCCCTCAGTAACCACACACTGCCACACTTGCCTCTCTATTGAAGGGGGTTGGGGGCCCCGAGGTCTCGTCTCTGTGAAGTGCCCCCTTCCTGCACAGTAACGCCTGGGCTTGAGGCCAATATGCTGTGTGCGGAGATTTTTCCTGTAAAGAGGACCTAAACCAGAGTATTGGTCCCTGATTCGGCATGTGAACCACCCCTGGTTTGCTGGTTTTGGTGTTATCGTCCTCTTTGACCAATAAGAACTTGCTGCTGGGTGTGATGTTTTAATGCATAGATGGCCATTGTATGCTTGCGCACACATCGAAATTCGTCCTCCGCATTTAACCCATCCGTGCAATGAGTGTACACATGCCCGGAGCGGAGGGCTGCCCTAATTACGGTGCCTGGGGAGCAGTTGGGGGGGTTAGGTGCCTTGCTCAAGAGCACTTCAACCGGACCTTCACCATGATTTAATGAAAAGCCCAAACTCTTAAAAAACGATTCCCCAGCATCTAAAATTAATATATTTTACATTTTTAGCCACTAACTTATTATTCTTTCCCCCACTGGGCTGCAACTCTGTTCAGGAATTTACAATACGGGCGCCGCCATCTTGACTCAGAAGCATCACACTTACTGAGGAGAGGAGAGTGGGATAAGGTACAGGGGGGCAGGTTATAGCTGTGCTTTGCTCAGACAGAGTAGAGCTGGGGTCAGGGAAAGGTCAGCAGCCCCAGAATGCAGAGCAGCACAGTCACTTCCTGTTTGCAGGCACTTCCTGTTTGCAGGCTGCCTGATAAAATGGCGGCTTCCATAAGCCGCCATCTTGGATGTTTAAAGGCTCATAACATGCAGTAGATGCAGGTAGGATGATTTTTAATGTGAGCAATCTGTATGTACAGTGTGGGGGAAACATATAAGATAGACTCTTATTCAGAGTGAAGGTCCGCTTTCAGTCATGTCCCAGGACCGGGATTTGAACCTGTCACCCTCCGGTCACAAGTATGCTCCCCTTACCTCTCTAGGCCGCAACAGGCCCTTCTAAGGCCGCAACAGGCCCTTCTAAGGCCGCAACAGGCCCTTCTAAGGCCGCAACTGGCCCTTCTAAGGCCGCAACTGGCCCTTCTAAGGCCGCAACTGGCCCTTCTAAGGCCGCAACTGGCCCTTCTAAGGCCGCAACTGGCCCTTCTAAGGCCGCAACTGGCCCTTCTAAGGCCACAGCCCACAACAGCCCCTTCTAAGGCCACAACAGCCCCTTCTAAGGCCGCAACTGCCCCTTCTAAGGCCGCAACTGCCCCTTCTAAGGCCGCAACAGCCCCTTCTAAGGCCGCAGCTGCCCCTTCTAAGGCCGCAGCTGCCCCTTCTAAGGCCGCAGCTGCCCCTTCTAAGGCCGCAGCTGCCCCTTCTAAGGCCGCAGCTGCCCCTTCTAAGGCCGCAGCTGCCCCTTCTAAGGCCGCAGCTGCCCCTTCTAAGGCCGCAGCTGCCCCTTCTAAGGCCGCAACTGCCCCTTCTAAGGCCGCAACTGGCCCTTCTCATGTATAACGCGATGTGCATCTCTTCCAGGCTCTGCAGAGATGCTGAAAGCCGTCATCCTGATCGGAGGTCCCCAGAAGGGTAAGTGCTTCATACAATAAACAATACAGGCTGTGGCGTACCTAAATGTGACAGGGCCTTGGTGCAAACATTAAATGGGGCCCTGTCAAGCTACATGCGGTGCCCTTATTCTAAGTATGTCACACACCCCGCTTCAAGATATTCATAACCTGTGGGTAATATGACCTGTAGAGGGCGAACTGCAGAGATGATTGGAGGAAAGAAAGCCCCTCCCAGTCCATAAATACCTGGGACCTCCCACTCATTCCCCAGTCTTTCATCTCTGCAGACGGCGAGCAAGTCAGAAGATGATGTCTCCTCCTTGCACAGGGGGATTTCAGGTAGCCGGGATAACTCCCGGCCCGTTTTTTTATCTATTTCCGCCCGGATTCATTGTGGATTCCCTGCCTCCCAGCTGAGGCTGCTTTCCGGGTGAGGGTAGAAAAGCACCTTAGGTGCTTAGGAGCTATGCTCCACCGCGAGACCCTATACAAGAGGGTAGGCGGCTATCCGGGTCGGTGACCCCGGTTTGGGATGCCCTGTCCCTCGGCCATTTCACCCTAGGTGGTGTTCCCCTCTCCGGATGCCCTTCTCCTTAGAGGGGGGGGGGGGTCTGGGGTCTTTTCTTCTGTGTTAGGCCCTTTTTCTTTATTATTAAGCTCTTATGTGCATTTGTGTGTGTTTCACTTTAATTGTATGGCCACATGAGAGAGATTATGTAGGAATCCTTCAGACTTTTACCTCACGGTTTCACCCGGTGACATGGCTGAGGGGAGCTTCTCCCCTCAGGTACTGGCAGTAGGGGGCGGGGCCGGGCGTTCAGCGACGCCGCGGCCCGCCCCTCCTCTTCTCTTCATTTCTTTTATTATTAAGCTCTTTTATTTTTACTTTACCGGCGCCGCGGCCGTCACTACCGCTGCGGCGCCGGCCTATTAAGCGGCTGCAGTGCGGGCGGCGGAGGGGAGCTTCTCCCCTCACGCGCTGGAAGCAGGGGGCGGGGCCGGGCTTTCGGCGGGACGCCGCGGCCCGCCCCTGTGCGGCAGTTACCGCTGCGAGCCTCGGTTCTTGGCTTGCTGGGACATGCGCCGGCGTCTATTGACGCGGCGTCTCCCGGCTGTGATGGTGGAGGGGAGCTTCTCCCCTCATGAGCGGATACCGGGGGCGAGGCCGAGCGTTAGGCGCGTCGCTGCGGCCCGCTCCCGTGAGACTGGCGCCACTGCGGAGCCTGTCTGGCTCCGGTTAGCTGTTTTGCAGTTGGAAGGGGGGCGGAGTATAGCAGAAGCGGGATCCGCGCTGACCACGCCCCCCTTCGTCTCTTCTCTTCCTTCTCCTCAGCATCGTGGCGTGTGGGCGCCATTCCTGTATATATATATGTGCCTTTATCTTCAATACATTGCATGTTTAGGGGGTTTTTCTATTATGTTCTTCAGGTGCACCTACATTGGGGTTAAGGGGTTTCTCCCGGTCCTAGGGTCCCTGGGTTCTAATTGTTTTTTTTCCTTAAATCCTCCCACTGGGGACATTGAAAAGGGCATCCCGGGTTGCTTATATGCGTAATTCCCTCGGTCATTGCGACTACCTATAAGTTCACCGTATGGAGGCATCCCCGGATTCCGGGCTCCCCTCGGGGCAATCCCGGAAGTGTATGGGTAGTAGGGTATCCCTAACTGGGGGTATTTCTTTGTAACCATGTGCACTGCAGAATATTACACGGCAGTCAGGACCCCAAGCGTCTGGGTCAGCACCGCCGGCTTCATCCCCTCCCCCTCCCACCTTGACCTGTGCCCCGTGTGACGTTAGCATGGGACGGGAGTCGCAATCTGATGTGTGTGCCAGTTGGCCAATCTGGAAAAATTATTTTCTACCGCGGTTACCAAAAGGAGCCCCGGCTAAAAGAAAGCATTTGTCACCGGCTGCACCGGCAGTCGAATGTGATGATGAGGATTTTTCTGGATTGGTCCGATTACTCTCCACCAGAGGAAGGGGAGTTAATTGAGGAATCGGATAATTCAGATGATCAGCAATTTGTTGGCACTGATACCGAGCGGGGCTTAAGGAGTTCCTCGGATACTCCTAACGTTCTAGCTCAGATGTTTGAGGTTCTGGCTATTTCCCCTCCAGAGGTGGCTCCTCAACAACAAGGGGAGTTTTACGAGGAATCCAGGCCGCGTTTGGAATTTCCTAATCAAAAGCATTTTGATAGAATTATTTCTAAGGAATGGGAGAGGCCGGCTCGGCTCCCAGGCATTCCTCAGAGCTGGGATAGAAGATATCCTTTTTCTTCGGATACGGTTAAGCGCTGGGCGTCCCCTCCCGAGGTGGACGCACCAATTTTGGGGTTGTCCAACTCAGCTGTTTTGAATAACCCGGATTGTTCCTCTCTTAAAGATGGTGAGGATAAACGCATTGACCAGATGGCTTGTCACGGTTTTGCTAGTGTTGGGTCAGCCATGCGGCCTGTTTGTGCCTCAGTGCTGTTGGTGGTGGCTACCAGGTCGGTGGTCAGGGACCTGTTAACTTCTTCCAGTTCGGATCCGGATAGTAACAAATTTCTTGGACTTTAACGTTGTGAGTTGTTTTTGTCCTTTGCGCTAGCCGCTTTGGATGATACCTTATTGATGTGTAGCAGAACTTCCGCTCTGCTGGTGACCATTAGGCGCTCGGTTTGGTTGCGTCAGTGGGCAGCTGACTTTGGGACAAAGAAGTCGTTAACGTCCCTTCCCCTTGTGGGATTACGGGTCTTTTGAGAAAAGTTGGACTCTGTTGCTAAAGGTGGTGAGTTACCTCAACGCAAGAAACAACGACGTCCCTTTCGGGGGGGCGGCTTCCTTCGCCCCTTCCTTTCGTGGTTCCAGAGCGGGAAGAGGTTTTACCTTCCCATCTACAAGAAGAGATTCCTGGAATAGGGGCAGAGGACGTGCCCGTTCAGGATTCAATTGGGGGTTCTAAACCTAAACACTTCTCCCAGGTCTGGATTCGGGAGGTCCCGGACAGATGGATCCGGGAAGTGGTGTCTTCCGGCTACAAGCTGGAGTTCGAGTCCCGCCCCCCCCCCCCCCCCCCACGATTCTTCAGGTCTCGGGTGCCCCCGGACGCCCTGGCTGCGCAGGGGCTCCGGGAGGCGGTATTGAGTCTTCTGGAAATGGCGGTCATTTGTCCAGTGCCCCCATCATTCCGGGGTCAGGGTTTTTACTCAAATCTGTTCACGGTCCCCAAAATGGATGGCTCTATCCGGCCCATCCTGGATCTGAAGATTCTCAACAGGTTTGTCAGGCTGCGAAAATTTCACATGGAAACGCTACGTTCTGCTATCCACTCTCTTCGTCAGGGGGACTTCATGACGTCCATAGACATCAAGGACGCTTACCTCCATGTTCCGTTTTTTCCCGCGCACCAGAGATTCTCAGGTTCGTGGTGGAGGATCGGCACTTTCAGTTTGTGGCTCTTTCTTTTTGGTCTCACCACAGCTCCAAGGGTTTTCACCAAGGTGCTCGCTGGGGTGATGGCTCTCCTCAGAGCGCAGGGAATTCGCATAGTGCCATATCTGGACGATCTCCTCATCTTGGCATCGTCATTCAACCAAGCGGAATTGGAATACCAGGATGGTAATATCCACTCTGGAGAGGTTCGGTTGGGTGATCTACTACCCCAAGTCCTCCCTTTACCCGTCCAGGATAGTGTCCTTTCTGGGAATGTCTTTGGATACAGCTCAGGCCAGAGTGTTCCTTCCTCAATCCAAGGTTTTGATTCAGGAGTTGATTCGGTTGCTCATGTCCATTCCTCGTCCGACTATCCGGCTAGGGATGAGACTGGTGGGATTGATGGTAGCCTCCTTCGAGGCAGTCCCCTTTGCTTAGTTTCACACAAGGACGCTACAGCTATTGGCTGTCTGGGACAGGTCTCCTCTGTCGCTGGATCAATCCTTTCTGATGTCTCCCCGGGTTCGCCGCTCACTTCGGTGGTGGCTGAACTCAGCCATTCTGTTGAAGGGCAGGAAGCCCACGAGCCTATCTATGTTCTGGAATTGAGAGCCATCAGGATGGTTCTTTTTCGTTTGACTCATCACCTGCGGGGCTTGCCGGTTCAGGTCCGGTCGGACAATCGGACGGCGGTTGCCTACATCAATCACCAGGGAGGGACTCGCAGCAGGAGTGCCCTCAGGGAAGTGTCTCTGATTCTGGACTGGGCGGAGAGCCACGTTCCGTGCATCTCGGCGGTTTACATTCCGGGAGTGGAGAACAACGGAGGCGGACTCTCTGAGCAGGTTGTCAGCCCGCAAGGGGGAATGGTCTCTCAGTCCCAAGGTTTTTCACTCGATTTGTCTCAGGTGGGGATCACTGGTGGTGGACCTCTTTGCCTCCCGTCACAATCACAAGCTTCCGGCATTTGTGTCTCTGGCGAAGGATCCACTGGCTCTCGCAGCGGATGCCATATCTTTGAACTGGGGGGATCTGGGGTTTCTGTACCTGTTCCCTTCGTTTCCCATGGTGGCCAGAGTAGTGCGTAAGCTGGCTCTGGAGGGAGCGTCAGCAATTCTGGTGGCCCCAAGGTGGCCAAGACAGGTTTGGTTCGCAGACGTGGTAAGGTTAGCAGAAGATCAGTTCGTTCTGCCCCTGCTGCCGGATCTGCTCATACAGGGTCATCTACGTTACCCCAATTTACCAACGCTGGCTTTGACGGCGTGGCTGCTGAAACCTCCATCTTGTAGGAGGAAGGTCTTTCTGATGCTGTGATTCGGACTCTTATTAGTGCTAGGAAGAGGTCTTCTTCTTCTTCCGTTTACTATAGGACTTGGAGGTCTTATATTGATTGGTGTGAGTCTAGGGCCTTCCCTTGTTGGGAATTCTCTATTTCTAGAGTTCTGGAGTTCCTCCAACACGGCTTGGATCTGGGGCTCCAATTCAGTACGTTGAAGGGGCAGGTTTCTGCCCTGGCGGTGTTTTTCCAGTTAAGTCTTTTTTCCTAGGGGTTACGCATGTGCGGCCTCCTAGGAAGCCTATCATTCCGGTTTGGGATTTGAATTTGGTTCTTTCCGCTCTTCAGGGTCCTCCCTTTGAGCCCTTGCATGATATTGCTTTGTCTTCCCTTACACAGAAGGTGGCCTTTTTTGGTAGCCATCACTTCAGTTCGGCGCGTCTCTGAGTTGGCGGCCCTGTCTATTCAAGCTCCGTGTTTTGATTGACGTCAGGACAAGGTGGTTTCTGCTTTTCACCTAAATCAGGATATTGTTCTGCCCTCTCTGTGTTCTAATCCCAACAACTATTAGGAGAGGGTCCTTTATTCCTTGAATGTGGTTCGTGCTGTGAAGTACTATTTGGTAGTAACTTCTTCTTTTCGCAAGACTGATGCCTTCTTTGTGGTTCCCTCCGGGTCCAAGAAAGGTTTGGCACCCGCCAAGTCTTCCATCAGTAAATGGATTTGTCAGGCTACTGTTGGGGCCTATTCTGCTAAGGGGAGGAGTCCCCCTTTTTCCTGTTACTGCTCATTCTACTTGTGCGGTTGGGGTTTCCTGGGCTTTCCAGCACCAGGCCTCTGTTGAGCAAGTTTGTAAGACTGCTACTTGGTCTTCTGTTCACACTTTTTCTAAGTTTACAAGGTTGATGTTCGGGCCTCAGCAGATGCTGTTTTTGGCCGTAAAGCTCTACAGGCTGCAGTGGTTTTAGTTGTGAGTTATGCCTTGTTTTGGATCCCCACCCTTTATGGACACTGCTATTGGATGTCCCACAGGTTATGAATATCTTGAAGCGGGGTGTGTGACATACTTAGAATAATACCATTTTGTGAATACTCACCTTGTAAAATGGGTATTATAAGTATGTCACACACCCCGCTTCACCCCGCCCTTTTGTATTCTGGATCATTCATATTGTGATCTTTGCGTTGTTATGATTTATATTTGGCTCTTCCTGGTCCCTTTCCTTACTGCTTTCTTTATACTGGGTAATGAGTGGGAGGTCCCAGGTATTTATGGACCGGGAGGGGCTTTCTTTCCTCCAATCATCTCTACAGTTCGCCCTCTACAGGTCATATTACCCACAGGTTATGAATATCTTGAAGAGGGGTGTGTGACATACTTATAATACCCATTTTAAAAGGTGAGTATTCACAAAATGGTATTTTTTCTAATTTCAAAGTTGGATGCAGCTAGACAGCAGCCATACAGATAAATGGTGCTTCTTTTCTCTAAATGATGCCAAGTGAGCACAAATATGATAAAAAAGTGAAGGAGCAACAATGATGGGGCCTCCCTAACCTCCTGGGCCCCGGTGCGGTCCCACCCCCTATAATTAAGCCCTACAGGGCCTACTGAGGCACCAAACACTGTGCTATGGGATGCCACATCACATCTGTAAGTTGTGCCAGCTTTAGAAGCAGCTGATAGGCTTTAAATGCTGTAATCTGCAAGGAACTCCCTAGTGTAACAATCCAACCAATGTATAAGGTGGATGCGTTTTTGTAGCCCAAGTTGCAGAACTTTACATTTATCCACAATAAACCTGTGAACTGCCACCACTCCCAGGTACTTACCTCTACATAGAAATATTCCTATACCTTACATGCACATACATAACATGCTGCTGAAACAGGCCTTACACAAATACTATACATCCCCCTTATATACACATACCATACACCCACCCACTCATACATACCATACACACATATATCATACATATGATACACATACCATACATACACACACACACCCTCCATACACACATAGCATATACACGCACGCACCATACACCTTCCTATATACACATATCATACATACACCCCCCACCATATACACATACCTATATACACATGCCATACACCCACCCCCTATACACACACATACCATACAAAACATTTCATATACACACACACCCTATATACACATACTATACACACACATATCATACACATAACATACCCACACATACACCTATGCACACATATCATACACCCCCCTATACACACATAATACACACACACACACACACACACACACACACACACCATTCCTATATAAACATGCTATACACACATATCATACACTACCCTCCTATACACACATAACACACACCATACGCCCCCCCTATACACACATAATATACACACACACACACACCATACCTATATAAACATGCTATACACACATATACACTACCCTTCTATACACACATATCATACACTACCCTCCTATACACACATATCATACACTACCCTATTATACACACATATCATACACCCCCCTTTACACACACATAGCATACACCCCCCCCCCCCATATAAGCATATCATACACATACCATACATACATACCTATATACACATGCCATATACCCACCCCCTATACACACACACATTATACACAAACGCCCATATATACACACACAAACCTATACACACATACAACCCCCTATAGGCACACATATGATACACATATCTACCTATATACACATACCATATACACACACCCACACCTTTATACAAATACCCCCCCCATGCACACATACCATATACACACATCATACATATATCTACCTATATACACACATCCCTCACATATACACACATATACACTTGCCTATATACACATACCATATACACCCGTGAAGAGCCACTACGGGGTTAATGACAGCTTCCTTATAAGGAAGTAACCAAAGATGTCAGCACACACAATTATGAGCCTGGAGACCTTTGTACAAACAATGGCAGCACAGCCTCAAAAGTATATAACTTTATTTATAAAATCCCAAAATTACACAAGGAACTTAAAAACACTAACAATAGTCAATATTCAGGGACTATATAAGGATATTTGATAATAAGGGTTGCAGGAAATATCCTTCATATACTGCATGCACATCCCTAGCACGGCCACACACCCACATACTTCCTGCACATGTGCAGAAAAAGCTGTCACTCCGCTGTGTCTAAAATTCTGCGTTTCCTTTGTTTGGCACCACATGACTGCCGGAGGCCAATTGGGTGCACAGTGCAGAGCGCTGTGTGCAAGCTGGTTTGGCGAACGCCGGCAAAGCTGCTTAGCAGCAGATGAGTACTCGTGCTTCAACCCAGGCAGCGGAGATCCCGCCAACACCACTGTCCGCTATGCAACCATCAGTGATGCCGCAGTCTTGACCAGGGCACTCCCCAAGCTCCCTCAGTCTGCCCAGCAACTGCTAATGCAGAAAGGACTGCCGCCATTCAAATGAAAACATCACACAGGGGTGAAAAAAAGCCTCTGCTATTTGCAAAGTTACTTCAGGCCACAGCAGAAACAGCGTTCCTTCTTGCCCTGACTGTGTCAAATATACACACACATTTAATTTTCATTTTTATCCACCTATAAAAAACACATAGCATGCATGTACACACATGGGGCATAACATACACATGGGGTATTGCACACACATTTACCGTTGCCCAATCTTCTTACAGGGTGGACACTTTCATGAAATGATCTGGTTGAAGTGGACCAAAACCCAAGTCCTTTAGTCCCGGGGGAACCCTGCTGTCTGGAACCCACCAGATCACTGAGCGCAACTCGCCTCTTCCCGGTCCTAAGGTGCATGCGCAGCCGCTCGTCCAATCAGCACGCTCGAAGACGCTGACGTCACGTCGTCTAAGCCTTGGTATAAGGCCAGCGGATCCGAGCACGCTGGCGGTTGCATCCCCCCCTTCCCTCTAACAGGGAGCATGCCCGTGCTGGCCGTTCACAAATGCCTGGCGCGGGCTTGCGCCCTGCTAGAGGGATAGTGGGGATTAGGCTTGCGCATGCGCTGTTTGAATAGGAAGCACGGTAAGAGTACGGGGCGACCTGGGGGGGGGTTTCACACAGGGGAGCATCTCGATTTTGGATGCCCCGGGGGGGGGGGGGGGGGGGGGAATTGATTGGCCCTGGAATCTTATAGATTCCCTGTCTGATCGCTCTGGGTTTTGGTCCACTTTAGGGGGAATTATTGGGAAGGGAAGTATAGGTGACGTCACTTGGACACATAGAGCCAGGGTCTAATTACCACTTTCTCCTCTCTGTTCCAGGGACCCGCTTCAGGCCTCTGTCCTTTGAGGTTCCTAAGCCTCTGTTTCCTGTGGCCGGAGTCCCCATGTTACAGCATCACATCGAGGCCTGCAGCAAGGTGAGCACCCCTCCTGTAACCCCTGGAATCTACCGGATGTTGAATGACCCGGCTACGTTCAGGGGGCATAAAAATAGTAATAAATCGCACAGACCAAACACAGTGCCCCTTCCCATATTCCAGAGCGGAGTCTGTATGGAACCCCGCTCCTGACCAAATCCAGGATACGCAACAACTACCTGTAAATGTAACCCCGTACAAACCATAAAATGAAACCCAACAGGTTCACATTTAAGGCATGGATCTGGCCCTGTATGTGGGCGGTGGCATTGATGCCCTCCCTGGGAAGTATAAGAAGCCTGTGAAGCCCGGCAGCGCTGCCGATTGCACAGGCAGAATCAGTTTGGGGTCGGCATCAGCGCATTGAGCGTCAACTGCTGCTGGCCTGCAGGAGGCAAGGTGAGTAAAGATGTTTTAGTATTTTTAGCTTGATATGTACTTAAAAGTGGAACAAAATCCCCCCCCCCCCGAGGCATCCCAAATTGCGATGCCTCACTGTGTGATGCCCCCCCCCCCAATCTGGGGGTTTATTCGGGGGCCCTCTTCTGGGCCCTTTCCTGAAGTCAGAGGAGGCCCGGACGGATCGATAGAGGGGGTCAGGTGAGTGGCTTTTTTTTCTTGGGGCGCTATCAGGGGGGAAAGCCAGGCATGTAACATTTATGTAGCTGCTGTCTAATGGGAGGAGAAACAGCCTCATACATTTTACATGGCTGGCAGTTAAACCGGACCTTCAGCGTGATTTAATGAAAAGCCCAAACTCTTAAAAAAACGATTCCCCAGCATCTAAAATTAATATATTTTACGTTTTTAGTCACTAACTTATTATTCTTTCCCCCACTGGGCTGCAACTCTGTTCAGGACTTTAGGATACGGGCGCCGCCATCTTGACTCAGAAGCATCACACTTATTGAGGAGAGAAGAGTGGGATAAGATACAGGGGGGCGGGTTATAGCTGTGCTTTGCTCAGACAGAGCAGAGCTGGGGTCAGGGAAAGGACAGCAATCCCAGAATGCAGAGCAGCACAGTCAGGAGGCACTTCCTGTTTGCAGGCTGCCTGATAAGATGGCGACTTCCATAAGCCGCCATCTTGGATGTTTAAAGGCTCATAACATGCAGTAGATGCAGGTAGGATGATTTTTAATGTGGACAATCTGTATGTACAGGGTGTGGGAAACATATAAGATAGACTCTTATTTAGGGTGAAGGTCCGGATTAATGTGGGCAATCTGTATGTACAGGGTGTGGGAAACATATGGGCAATCTGTATGTACAGGGTGTGGGAAACATATAAGATAGACTCTTATTCAGGGTGAAGGTCCGGATTAATGTGGGCAATCTGTATGTACAGGGTGTGGGAAACATATAACATAGGCTCTTATTCAGGGTGAAGGTCCGCTTTAAAGGGGCCTACCTCCAAACTGGCATCATCACCCGAGGTACTTAGATAGAAAGGGGGGGTAGTTAGAGGGTTTTGGTCCTCTTTAAAAAAGTTCTGAATGTAATGTTGGATTGGAAGTCCGGGTGGTGGTGGGAAGCAGCTACTTCTGGTCCTGCCGTACGGTTGGGAGGTGGGCTGTAATTGGTTGCCGCAAGTCAGGTCACACCTTTGTCCATATAGAAAGGCCAGGTAATTGCCGTCATCTCTCCCCCTTGCAGGTGCCCAACCTGAAGGAGATCTTACTGATCGGCTTCTATCAGCCAAATGAAGCTCTCAGCCGCTTTCTGGTGACGGCGCAGCAAGAGTTTAAGGTCGCCATTCGGTGAGTTTGCTTCATTTTTTTTAATTTTTTTACAAATCTTACAAAGCTATAAATATTATATATAACATTGATATATAAATATTTTGTGTGAGACAAAGCAGCTAAAAGGAAAACCTGATGTTTAATTAATGCTGAACTAAAGTTCGATTGAAACCCATCTCTGTCCCTTCCCTCTGCTCAGCCGGGGTTTCCACTATTCCGGGTTTTGTTGCTTGTCACAGGGATTTGGAATGGGTGAAACCCTCTGGAAAACAGGGTCTGCTTACCTCCTCTGCAATCCCACAATGCACTTCTTCAGTCAGCGCTGTATGTAGCATATATTTATGAGTGGCTGCTGCAGGGGATACAGGGGTTGCCACCACAGCTCACGCATGCATAAAGGATTTACAGCAAACTGGGGTGGGGGCATTCCAAAGTGGGATGCCCCACAGAGAGGGAGACCACCGGCCCTAGAGTTTTATAGACTCTGGTTGCTGCTCTTCAAAACTAAACAAAATCTGGGATTTGATTCTTGTCACGACTTGGGATGCCCAGCTAGGAAAAAAACCCAGATTGCCCATAAAAATATACCTTTCCCTGGCCCTACAGCGCATGTGCAGGCTCGCGTCCAATTAATGATCGGTAATATGCCTCTGTTAAAGTGGAATAGGAATAGTTCTACTGTACTATATAGCGACCTGAGCTGCCCCCGCTGTGCATCGCTGCTGTTAAAACAAGAAACCCGTGCCCGGAAACTCATCGCTTTCTGGGCCTCATCCGCACCCGCCAGCGCTGATAGGCTCGGCCCCTGGCTGCACTGATAGGCTGCTCACAATGAAGTGGAAGCTTCCAGGAGACTGACACTGATCCATCCTGGGCGCAGAAGGGGCCTGGTAACAGTGAGTATCTGACCTCTCGGTTTCTTGTTTTAATGACGACAAAGCGTAATTTCGCTTTAAGACATGGAGCTCGGCAATAGGTAGTGGCCACACCCCCCTTTAGATGAGTAAGTGATTATTCTTAGTATGTCACACACCCCGCTTCAAGAATCCATAACATGTGGGTAATATCGTCCTGAAGAGGGCGTTCCTGCAGAGATGATAGCAAAAGAAAGCCCCTCCCTGATCCATAAATACCTGGGACCTCCCACTCATTACCCAGTTTTCCATCTCTGCAGACGGCGAGCAAGTCAGAAGATGATGGCTCCTCCTTGCACAGGGGGATTTCAGGTAGCCGGGGTAACTCCCGGCCTCTTATTTTGTTTATTTCCGCTCGGACCCCTGTTTGTCCCAAAATTTACCTCAGATTACATGCCTCCACAGTCTTGGCTGCTGGCCCGAGCGAGGGTACATTGGCACCCCTGGTGCTGAGGAGCAGAGCTCCACCGTGAGACCCTAATAGAGAGGGTAGGCGGTCATACCGGGTAGGTGATCCCGGTTTGGGATGCCCCGTCCCTTGACTTTTCCCCTGGGGGGGGGGGGGGGCCTTCCCTTTACCAACTATGGGGGCTGGGGGTTCCTCTCATAGGGGTTAGCTTTTTCTCTTTATTCACTTTCTCTTGTTGATGTGGAGCGTCTGGAAGTAATCCCTCAATGAATTGGTTGCACTGTTGTTACTATGTTGCAGCACCGCGGCTGTCATTGCAGCCGGGTGCCGGGGTTTTTCAGTCTGTGAGGTAATTTTTTTACCTCACACGCTTTGGGGGGGCGGGGCTGGCACTCGGCGCTCTGCCGCGGCCAGCCCCCATTCTCTCATTCATCCTCGCCGCAGCGAGCGGGGCGGGTGCTCCGCTCGTGATAGCGGGAGCACCCGCTGTCATGGCAGCCGGCGCCGCGGTTGTCGGCGGCGCCGGTCTCTGGGCTGGTGCGTGAGGGACTTCTTCCCTCACGCTTCATTCACACTGGAAGGGGGGGCGGAGCCGGGCTTTCGGCGCGTCGCCGCGGCTCCGCCCTCCTCTGTACTGGCGCCGCTGCGGAGCTGAGCTCCCTGTTACTAGGCAGCTCCCTGTTACTAGGCAGCTTAAGGGGCACAGATCAGCTTTGCGCGGGCTGCGCAGACCACGCCCCTGACAAGGCAGTTCTTCTTCTCTTCACTTCACCTTAGAAATCGCCATTGTTCTGTGGCGGATCGTTCACCGCAGCGTTTGTGAGTGGCCCTGTGGGCCTCATTTATTTCTTCTTTTCTTTATCTGTTAAGTCTTATTGTAGGGACTTATGGGTCTCTCTCTGTCTTTTAGGTGAAGGTTATCCAGGAGGATCTTCTGTAGTATTGGAAGGTCTCTCCTGATCCTGGGTCCCTGGGTCCATTTTAGCATCACAAATCCTCCCACTCGGGACATTAAAGGGGCATCCCGGGTTGTCTAACTGGCGTAATTCCCTGGGTCATAGCGACCACTCAAAATTCACCTTATGGAGGCATCCCCGGATACTGGGACTGGGACCCCTTCGGGGCATCCCAAAAAGTGTATGTTGTGTGGGATTTCCATTACTGGGGATGATGTGTTACTGTGTATACCATGTGCACAGCAAACTATTACGCGGCAGTCCGAACCCCAAGCAGCGGGGTCAGCACAGCCGGCCACCTCAACTCCCCCTCCCGCCTTGACTCGTGCCCCGTGTGACGTGGTCATGGGCAGGGATCTGCAATCCGAGATGTGTGCCAGATTGGCTAGCCTTGAGAAAATGCTCTCGAGAAAGCATTTGTCGCCGGCTCCGCCGGTGGATGATCTTGATGACAGAGACAATCTGGATTGGTCTGATTATTCCCAGCTAGAGGAGGGGGAAGTTGATGAGGGTTCAGAATTTTCGGATGATGAGCAGTCTGCTGGCGCTGATGCCGAGCTTTCTGATTTAGGGAGATCCTTGGACTCTCCTCACGCTCTGTCTCTCATGCTGGAAGTTCTGAATATTTCCCCTCCCGAGGAGGCGTCACAGCAGAAAGGGGAATTGTTTGAGGAATCCAGGCCGCGCATGGAGTTTCCTACGCAACGCCATTTTGATAGAATCATTGACAAGGAATGGGATAGGCCGGCTCGGCTCCCTGGCATCCCTCAGGGGTGGGATAGGAAATATCCCTTTCCTTCTGAGGCGGTCAAGCGCTGGGCATCTCCCCCCGAGGTGTATGCACCGGTTTTGGGGTTGTCTAACTCCTCGGTGTTAAACAGACCTGATTGTTCCACTCTCAAAGATGGAGAGGATAAACGTATTGATCAGATGGCTTCTCATGGCTTTACTAGCATTGGGTCGGCCATCCGGCCTGTGTGTGCTTCGGAGCTAATGGTGTTGGCCACCAGGTCTGTGGTCAGGGACCTGTTGACTTCTTCCGGGCTTCGTCCTGGTAGTAACGCGTTCCTTAGCCTTAAACGGTGCGAGTTGTTTCTATCCTTTGTGTTGTCTGCCTTGGATGATACTTTGATGATGTGTGGTAGGACTTCGGCTCTGCTTGTGGCTATTCGGCGGTCTGTGTGGCTGCGCCAGTGGGCGGCCGATTTTATGTCCAAAAAATCACTGACGGCTTTACCCTTTGTTGGTCTACGGCTCTTTGGAGAGACATTGGACTCTGTCACCAAGGGTGGTAGGTTACCTCAACGTAAGAAACAACGCCGCCCTTTTCGGGGGGCGCCTGCCTTTACCCCCTCCTTTCGGGGGGCCAGATCTGGTAGGGGTTCTGCATTTCCCTCTTCCAGAGGAGATTCCGGAAACAGGGGCAGAGGACGTGCCCGTTCTGGTTACACTTGGGGCTCTAAGCCCAAACCGGCTGCTAAGCCGGCTCAGCAATGAGGGGGCGCCCTCACCCATGCGGGTGGGGGGACGGCTGCGACACTTCTCTCAGATCTGGGATCAAGAGGTCTCGGACAGATGGATCCGGGAAGTGGTGTCTTCCGGCTACAAGCTGGAGTTCGAGCTCCGCCCCCCTTCCAGATTTGTCAGGTCTCGGATGCCGTCGGAGCCTCTAGCGGCGCAGGGGCTCCTGGTGGCAGTGGAGAATCTTCTGGACATGGCTGTCATTTGCCCAGTGCCCCCTTCAGGTCGGGGCAGGGGCTTTTATTCCAATCTGTTCACGGTACCCAAGAAGGACGGGTTGGTCCGACCCATCTTGGATCTGAAGTTTCTCAACAGGTTCATCCGGCCGAGGAAATTCCGCATGGAAACGCTGCGTTCGGCCATTCACTCTCTTCGTCAGGGAGACTTTCTGACGTCCATAGACATCAAGGATGCTTATCTACACGTTCCGGTTTTTCCAGCACACCAGAGGTTTCTCAGGTTCGTGGTGGAGGATCGGCACTTTCAGTTTGTGGCACTTCCTTTCGGTCTCACCTCAGCTCCTCGGGTGTTCACCAAGGTGCTAGCGGGGGTGATGGCTCTGCTCAGAGGCCAGGGTATCCGCATCGTGCCCTATTTGGACGATCTACTGATCATGGCCTCTTCCTTCAACCAAGCGGAGTTGGACACCAGAGCGGTGGTGTCCACTCTGGAGAGGTTCGGTTGGGTGATCAACCACCCCAAGTCTTCTCTTTCTCCGTCCAGAATTCTGACCTTTCTGGGAATGTCTCTGGACACTTCACAGGCCAGGGTGTTTCTACCCCAGGCCAAGATTCTTTTGATTCAGGAGTTAGTTCGGCTTCTCTTGTCTACCCCTCATCCGACCATCCGGTTAGGGATGAGGCTGGTGGGGTTAATGGTGGCCTCATTCGAGGCAGTTCCCTTTGCGCAGTTTCACACAAGGACGCTTCAGCTTCATCTGTTGAAGGTTTGGGACAAGTCTCCTCTATCGTTGGATCAGTCCTTCCTGATGACTCCCCGAGTTCGTCGATCCCTGCAATGGTGGCTGGGGTCGGTCAATCTGTTGAAGGGCAGATCTTTTCTGGCTCCGTGTTGGGAAACAGTCACCACGGATGCCAGTCTGTCAGGTTGGGGGGGTGTTTGGAAGGACCTCCAGTTTCAGGGTTTGTGGGGCCCGCGGGAGGCTCACGAGCCCATCAATGTTCTGGAGTTGAGGGCCATCAGGTTGGTTCTGTTTCGCTTGACTCATCAGTTGAGAGGCCTGCCAGTTCAGGTCTGGTCGGACAACAGAACGGCGGTTGCTTACATCAATCACCAAGGAGGGACTCGCAGCAGGAGTGCCCTCAGGGAAGTGTCTTTGATTCTGGACTGGGCAGAGAGCCACGTCCCGTGTATCTCAGCAGTCTACATTCCGGGAGTGGAGAACACGGAGGCGGACTTGCTGAGCAGGGCCTCCTCTCGTCAGGGGGAGTGGTCTCTCAGTCCCAAGGTGTTTCGTTCGATATGTCTCAGGTGGGGGGTCCCAGCGGTGGACCTCTTTGCTTCTCGTCACAATCACAAGCTTCCAGTCTTTGTGTCTCTCTCGCAGGATCCTCTGGCTCTGACAGTGGATGCCATGTCTCTAAACTGGAGGGATCTGGGGCTCCTTTACCTGTTTCCTCCGTTCCCAATGCTAGCCAGAGTGCTGCGCAAACTGACCTTGGATGGTGCGTCGGCAATTCTGGTGGCCCCAAGGTGGCCAAGGCGAGTTTGGTTCGCAGATCTTGTAAGACTGGCAGAGGATCAGTTCGCCCTGCCTCTGCTGCCGGACCTGCTCACCCAGGGTCGGCTGCGCTATCCCAATTTACCATCGCTGGCTTTGACGGCATGGCTGCTGAAAACGCCATCTTGAAGGAGGAAGGTCTTTCTGACGCAGTGATTCAGACTCTTATCTGTGCCAGGAAGCGCTCTTCCTCTTCTATTTACTACAGGACTTGGAGGGCCTATATTGATTGGTGTGAAAGTAGGTCTTTCAGACTCTTATCTGTGCCAGGAAGCGCTCTTCCTCTTCTATTTAATACAGGACTTGGAGGGCCTATATTGATTGGTGTGAAAGTAGGTCTTTCTCTTGTCGAGAGTTCTCCATTCCTAGAATTTTAGAGTTTCTCCAACATGGTCTGGATCTGGGGCTCCAGCTTAGTACATTGAAAGGGCAGGTTTCTGCCCTGGCGGTGTTCTTCCAAAGGTCTTTTGCACTTCATCCCTTAGTCAAGACCTTTTTCCAAGGTGTTACACATGTTCGGCCTCCTAGGAAGCCTTTTGTTCCAGTTTGGGATTTGAACCTGGTTCTTTCTGCTCTCCAGGGCCCTCCGTTTGAGCCCTTGAATGAGATAGCTTTGTCTTCTCTTACCCAAAAGGTGGCCTTTTTGGTGGTTATCACTTCGGTTAGGCGTGTTTCTGAGTTGGCAGCTTTATCCATTACAGCTCCGTACTTCGAGAAACATCAGGACAAGGTTGTCTTTCGTTTCAAGCAGGATTTTCTTCCTAAAGTGGTCTCGGAGTTTCATCTGAATCAGGACATTGTTTTGCCCTCTCTATGCCCAAATCCCAGCGACGACAGGGAAAGGGCATTGCATTCCTTGGATGTAGTTCGTGTTGTGGAACATTATCTGGAGGTTACGTCTTCCTTTCGTAAGACTGATGCTTTCTTTGTGGTGCCCTTTGGGCCTAGGAAAGGTTTGGCTCCTGCCAAATCTTCCATTAGTAAATGGATTCGTCAGGCCATCATTGGGGCCTATTCTGCCAAGGGGAGGAGTCCCCCTTTTCCTGTTACTGCTCATTCTACTCGTGCAGTTGGAGTGTCCTGGGCTTTTCAGCACCAGGCTTCTGTTGAACAAGTTTGTAAGGCCGCTACCTGGTCTTCGGTTCACACCTTTTCCAAGTTTTACAAGGTTGATGTTCGGGCATCAGCGGATGCTGTTTTTGGCCGCAAAGTTTTGCAAGCTGTTGTGGTTTAAGGTTGTGCATTGTTGCCTAGTTTTGGATCCCCGCCCTTGTTATGGACACTGCTGTTGGATGTCCCACATGTTATGGATTCTTGAAGCGGGGTGTGTGACATACTAAGAATAATACCATTTTGTGAATACTCACCTTGTAAAATGGGTATTATGAGTATGTCACACACCCCGCTTCAACCCGCCCTTTTGTTTTCAGGATCCTCTTTATTGCGATCTTTGCGTGGTTGTTGTTTATATTTGCCTCTTCCTGGTCCCTTACCTTACTGCTTTCTGTATACTGGGTAGTGAGTGGGAGGTCCCAGGTATTTATGGATCAGGGAGGGGCTTTCTTTTGCTATCATCTCTGCAGGAACGCCCTCTTCAGGACGATATTACCCACATGTTATGGATTCTTGAAGCGGGGTGTGTGACATACTCATAATACCCATTTTACAAGGTGAGTATTCACAAAATGGTATTTTTAATGACCATTGCAGCTGGCACCTCTTAGGAGGTGCACACTGAACTACTTTCCCAGATCCAGCAGCGCCAGATTCCAGGTACCCAGATCCAGCAGCGCCAGATTCCAGGTACTCAGATCCAGCAGCGCCAGATTCCAGGTACTCAGATCCAGCACTGCCAGATTCCAGGTACTCAGATCCAGCACTGCCAGATTCCAGGTACCCAGATCCAGCAGCGCCAGATTCCAGGTACTCAGATCCAGCAGCGCCAGATTCCAGGTACCCAGATCCAGCAGCGCCAGATTCCAAGTACCCAGATCCAGCACTGCCAGATTCCAGGTACCCAGGTCCAGCAGCGCCAGATTCCAGGTACCCAGATCCAGCACTGCCAGATTCCAGGTACCCAGATCCAGCACTGCCAGATTCCAGGTACCCAGATCCAGCACTGCCAGATTCCAGGTACCCAGATCCAGCAGCGCCAGATTCCAGGTACCCAGATCCAGCACTGCCAGATTCCAGGTACCCAGATCCAGCACTGCCAGATTCCAGGTACCCAGATCCAGCACTGCCAGATTCCAGGTACCCAGATCCAGCAGCGCCAGATTCCAGGTACCCAGATCCAGCAGCGCCAGATTCCAGGTACCCAGATCCAGCAGCGCCAGATTCCAGGTACCCAGATCCAGCAGCGCCAGATTCCAGGTACCCAGATCCAGCAGCGCCAGATTCCAGGTACCCAGATCCAGCAGCGCCAGATTCCAGGTACCCAGATCCAGCAGCGCCAGATTCCAGGTACCCAGATCCAGCAGCGCCAGATTCCAGGTACCCAGATCCAGCAGCGCCAGATTCCAGGTACCCAGATCCAGCAGCGCCAGATTCCAGGTACCCAGATCCAGCACTGCCAGCACTACTACATCCAATTGGCCTGTAGCATGATTGAGCAAAGTCCTCATGAGGACAAAATGTCCGTGTCCAGAATGTACTGACTGCTTGTCTTTTTTTTTTTTCAGATACCTGCAGGAGTACTCTGCTCTGGGCACCGGCGGCGGCATCTACCACTTCCGGGACCAGATCCTGTCCGGAAGCCCACAAGCTTTCTTTGTGATGAACGCGGACGTGTGCTCGGAGTTTCCTCTCCTACAGATGCTGGAATTCCAGAAACAACACGAAGAAACCCACAATTACATCATGCTGGGGGCTACGGTAAGAAGCTAACCCTAACTTTATCCTAAACGACCAGCTTCAGATCCCTTTACACCTACCCGATTGAGTCACATCAGAGTAACAATACTCCCAATGTGTCGAAATCGGGAAGAGAATCCTATCCATTGAAATCAAGGAGCATCGTCACATCTATGCGCTGTGCCGCGCGTTTTGGGGAATGCTGTGTTTGCCCTGTAGTGCCATCGACTACGGGCATGGGCAACCATGTGTTTACCTCGCAGTGCCATTGTCTACGGCAGCACAGGTGAGTTGCAGACCTCTACCCTTTGACCCAGGTCACAAATAAAAAATGCCTGGGACTCACCTCTGCTCCTGGGGGCTCTGTGCCAGGTCTGTAGCTCCCATCAGGCATCTGTTGTTCAGGGGGGACACAAGAGTATTGCTTGGATGCCGGGGAGGGAAGCCTATATTACAGAGGTGGGGCCACTGTGGAATTCCCTCCCCCTCCATGTGACTATTGTATCACTGGACGGGAAGGACATGGAGGGATATTACTGGGGTTTCCCCTCCTCTCCAGTGAAACACTTGGAGGGGTTAGATTCCACAGAATCCCTGCCTTTGTACTATAAAAGCTTTCCTCCCCAGGACGTGCCATTACCCCAGGATGCTAGGGTAGATGGACATGGGGACCTGTACCCCCCTCGTCTCCAATTACCAGTAGTAGCGATCAGGAGCCGATACTCCGCCGGGTCAGCCGCTGTTGCTCTTCCGGGCTCGGCTGCTGCAGAGCGGCACAAGGTGGGGACTGAGGGACAGCACAGTAAACAGAAATGTACTACACTGCGCTTAGAGGCTGCCTACCGCCATCTTCCAGCCCAAGGTTCTGGCTGCAGATGACTTCCATGGTGCAGGGGTCTCCAATGGAGGAGACGTTACATTGGATGAGGCGTGCAGCCGCAGAACCAGGCCAAGCTCAATGTTTCCCTCCCTACTAACTGAAATTAAAACTACATTTTGGTGCTGAATTTTTTATGTTTCAATCTTTTTATTGTAATTTTGTTATAACAACTGGATTGTACAATATAATAAAGTGTTGCTGAAAAAGACTTGAGGTACAAATATTGCTCTTTGAAAATTTCCAATCACACTTATCTTCTTACATTTATTAACACTCGCGTAACTTCAATTATCAACACTATTGGCCCTTATCAAGCGCTGCCATGCAAGGGATCGGATTGTCGCTGTCTGTTGCGTAATGGTCATGTCACGGACCAGTGGGTCGGGGGGTAAGCCCCATCCCCTCCAGTCCCAGACCTAGCGCATCACTGCCCCCCCCCCTCAATTGGGGGGGGGGTGTATGGGCCGGGAGTAGGGGCGAGGGAGAGAAGGAAGGGAAGAGAGGGGAAAAAAAGGGAAGAAAAGAAAGGGCAAAGAGGAGGAATCTAAGGCCGGAGAAGGTTAGAGCCATCCCTCACCGCAGCAGGGCATTCCCTATATCTTGGAACGAGTATTCCACCCACGGGCCCCAAACTTTCATGAATTTTATGTGCGAATCCTTTAGGATGCTGGTCAATTTTTCATTGATAACGATCCCGTTCAGCCGCTCTTTTACCACCTGAAACGGAACGCTGGCCTTCTTCCAGGAACTGGCAATCGTCAGTTTTGCGGCCAACATGACCTGGGTCAGTAGGGCGTGTTGGGATTTGGTAATGCCACCCAAGCGTCCCTGCGCACGTCACTATGCAAAAGGGTGTATAGCAAGCCAAAGACCCTTGACCAGAACCTACTGACCTGCGGACACTCCCACCAGATGTGCATGACCGAGCCTGGGTGTTTGTGTGCTTCCCCCTTCTCTACAGGCGTTGCTGTGGCTCTGTGTTATTTCCGGTAGTATCATTTTGGAATTTGCGGGCACAGTGTTTTATTGCGTTTCAGTTTGTTCATGACCACCTGTTATATTGGGTTTGGATAATAGGATGTTGATACACATAGGTTAGTTAGCACTTGGCACTTTTATAGTGGTATTCATGTGACAATAGGATTCATAGTGTGATTTTTTGTTTTTTTTGTGTGTTTAACTGTTCACAATTTATATTATTTATTTACACAGTTCATTTAGATTTGCTTGACATATATATATATATATACATAATTTCTGTATTCTTTTGCTTTCAGATTGATTGTTGTATAGCACATTCTTTGGTTATTTATTATTTACTCATTTATTATTCACTCATTTATATATTATCTATACTATTTATTTATTGATCACTTATTTATTGTGCCGGCACAATTATCCAAGGATGTGTAGGTGTCTGTACAGACACATGCACATCCATGAAAATGTGGGATTCTGAGCAGATTATTGTCAATATGTTTATTTAACCCATATTGTGGGTACACAGCACACGCACTTTCTAAAGTATATATGATTATTTGGATTTTGAGATTTAAATTGATTGTTAACTATATGAAGGGGGAGTAGCCTGTTTTTAAACGTCTTGTGTTGTATATTTGTTGTATGTGTTTTTAGGATTAGCTATGTATTAATAAATTTGAATATTTTGAGGATATATTTGTGTACATATATATTATTATATATTCTAAGTATGTCTCACACCCTGCTTCGGAAGTAGTCATTACACTTGGGTTATGTCCAGTAGAGGGCGAACTTCTGCAGAGATGACTAGAAAAAAAGAAGCTCCTCCCGGCCCATAAATACTCGGGACCTCCCAAGCACCTCCCAGATAAGTCTCTGCAGACGGCGAGCAAGTCAGAAGATGATGTCTCCTCCTTGCACAGGGGGATTTCAGGTAGCCGGGATGACTCCCGGCCCTTTATTTTCTCTATTACCACCCGGATCTCTGTTTTGTATTACCCTGCCTCCCAGCCTAGGCTGCTGGTCCGGGCGAGGGTAGATGGCACCCTAGGTGCTTAGGAGCTAATGCTCCACGTGAGACCCTATACTAGAGGGTAGGCGGCTTCAGGTTGGTGATCCTGACATGGGATGCCCCGTCCGTTACTAGCCCTCTTTACTTGGCAAGCACATGTAACCATGGGCTTATTCCTCCCTGCTTCCTTATTCCCGTTTAGCTGGGGTGGCCTGTATATGTATATATATATTTAATTGTGTATGTGTGCTGTTTTACTGTTTGTGTGTAGTGTGTTGTTACTACTGGCGATGGCCAGCGCTTCTTTCTTTTCTACACTCTGAGTTCACAGCCCGCGCGCGCTTCTTCCATGGCGGCGGCGGGCTGGTGACGTCGCAGCCGGCTCCCACATTGGCGGGGAGCTCGGCTGGGTTGTGATTCCCTGCTTGGGGAGGGGGCGTGGCCTAGCGCTCGGCGCGCTACCCAGGCGGCCCGCCCCTTCGCTCCCTCTAGCTCCGGTCTCCGGCGGAGGACCGGTGATGCTTCGGTCGGCTCCCGCGTTGGCTGGGGAGCTCGGCGGTTTGTGGTCCTTGCGTTGGGAGGGGGCGTGGCCTAGCGCTCGGCGCGCTACCCAGGCGGCCCGCCCCTTCGCTCCCTCTAGCTCCGGTCTCCGGCGGAGGACCGGTGATGCTTCGGTCGGCTCCCGCGTTGGCTGGGGAGCTCGGCGGTTTGTGGTCCTTGTGTTGGGAGGGGGCGTGGCCTAGCGCTCGGCGCGCTACCCAGGCGACCCGCCCCCTTCGCTGTCTCTTCCACCTCTAGGCGCCATCTTGGTTCACGTGCAGTTGGTGAGTGCCCCCCCCCGTGTGGGCTGAGGACTGTTTTTTTCTACAGATATGTATATTTATTTTTATTGTTTTTCATGTAAATGACGCTCTTCAAGTATTGATCATCTTGGGCATCTACTGTGGACCTTGGGGGCTGCATCTTTATATGGATGTAGTGTATATATATGTATATGTTTGGTGTGGTCCGGTATGCGGGTGATTGCTTATGGTTACCCTATTATGTCTTTCGGGGGACGTCCTAATTTAGTTTTCCCCCGGTCCTGTGGCCCTATCCTTCAAAACTAAGGGGGTATATTGCCATCAACATGTATTATCCTATATTAAATCCTCCCACTAACGGAGGCTGCCCAGGATGCTGTGCTCGGGGTCACCTCCGGGCAAGCCCGGCTGTGTGTGGTATGTGGGGCATCCCTTGTGGGTAATAATGTGCAGAGTTGTGTACCAAGTGCGCAGTGTGTGCTTGCGCGGTAATCTGGGCCTGTGCGGCTGGATCAGCTCGGCTGGTCTTGTTCCCCACACCCCCGCACCTGGATATGACCCATAGTGACACTGACACTAGTGTAAGAGTCGCAATTTATGTTTGCGCTAGACGAGCAACATTGTGATATTGATTGCTAGCCTTGCGGCCCGGAAGGCTCCGGCTACAAATCGGCCCCCCTAGTCATTGTGTCCTGGGACCCTTTGGGTTGCAAATCCTCCCTCTGACGGACTTGAGGGGCATCCCGGGTTGCTTCTAGCATAATTCCTGCGGGTTAGTGCGACTACCATACATATCATACGTATCACAGTTTGGAGGCTCCCCTGGATCCGGGCTCTGGCCCCTTCGGGGCAGTCCCGGCAGTGTGTGGGTTGGGGGGTATCCCCTGTTGGGGATACTGTGCTGGGGCATACTATGTGTTCAGCAGGCCATAACGCGGCAGTCGGGGGCCCGGACGTCTGGGTCAGTGCCGCCGGCCTCATCGCCTACTCCACCTTAAATTATCTGTACCCCAGGTGATATGGTCACTAGTGGGGAGTCGCAATCTGATGTTTGTGCTGGATGCAACTCCGGAAAATTGTTTTCTAGCTCTGTGACCAGGGTGGCCTCGGCTAAGAGAAGACATCTGTCAATGGCAGTGCCGTTTCTTGATGTTTATGATTCTCTTTAATGGTCTTTATTTTCCGCTTGCGGAAGGACCTGTTTGCGGAATCTGATGGCTCTGAGGATCAGCAGTTTAGGATGCTGATGCCGGGCAGGGGCTTGGGGATGCTGTTGTTACCCCCAAGTTCCTGGGCCATTTCTTTGAGGTGTCTGCTATTCCTCAATTGGCGGAGTCCCCTCCGCAGTTTAAAAAAAAATATATATATATTTTTTACTTGAGACCTCTGAGCCTCGTAAGGAGTGCCCGACTCAGTTTCTTTTCTAATATGTGATTATTGCAGTTCAGGAGGGATCTAGCCGGCTTCCCGGTTTTCTTCAGGAACGGGATAGGAGGTATCCTTGTCCGGTGGACGCGGTGATGCGCTGGTCATCTCCTCCCGAGGTCGATGCGTCCGGTACTGGGATTGTCCAGCGCCTCTGTGGTGCACTCTCTAGACGCCTCCACGATTAAGGATCGTGAGGACCGTTTTTTTGATCAGATGGCTTGACATGCCCTTGCCGGCATGGGTTCTACCTTGCCGCCTGTTTGTTTTTTTGTACTCATGGTTGTGGTTATCAGGTCTGTGGTTTGGGGCCTGTTGTGGGGTCCCAGCTGGACCCGGCCAGTGCTGGTTTGGCAGCGTTTCTGCGGTGTGTAAAGTTTCTGACCATGGTCTTGTCTGCCTGGATGACACTATATGTCTGTATGGCGGAACCTCAACTTTGCTTGTGGTTATACGACGCTCTGTCTGGTTGCGCCGGTGGCGGCTAACATTGGCTACCCTTCGGGGTATGCGGATTTTTGAGGTCATATTGGAGTCAGTGGCATAAGGAGGTAGGATTCTACCACACTAGAAGCGACGTTGCTCCTTTCGGGGGGCAGGCTCCTCTATTCTTCCTTTCACGGTGCCAGAGCCTGCAGAGGTGCTGTCTTCTCTATCTTCAGTGGTGATTCCTCTGTTTTCGGGTTTCCTCGGACCCCTGGGCTGTGCAGGGGCCGGGGCTATTGTTCCAACCCTTGTGGTCCCTTAACGGGATGGATCTATCAGAACCATTCGGGTTTTTGAGGCCTTTCTGCAGGTTCATCAGATCCCAGAAGTTCCGCAGGGAGTCTCTGCGTTCAGTCATCTATTCCCTTCATCAGGGGGATTTCTGACATTTATAGACATCGCGGTTGTTTACCTTTATGTGCCATCCTACCCCGCTTGCCTGAGATTTCTCGGTTTTGGGGTGGAAGATCGACATTTTCAGTTGTGGCCCTCCCTTTCTGGTTGTCTTCGGTGCCAAGGGTGTTCCCCAAGGGGCTGGCGGGCATAATTGCCCTTCTCGGAGCCCGAGGCGTTTACATTGTGCCGTATCTGGATGACCTTCTCATTACAGCATCTTTTCTATGCCGGGTGGAGATGGACTTCAGGGTGGTGACGACGCTGGAACGTTTCGGTTGGGTGATCACCCACCCCATGTTCTCTGGCATGAATCGGTCAGGCCAGAGGGTTCTTTCCTCGCCCTAAGGTGCAGAGGGTTCAGGACCTGATATTTGTTCTCCTGGACAATCCTCGCCTCTCTTTCCGGCTAGGGCTGAAACTGGTGGGATTGATGGTGGTTTTCCTTCTAGGCAGTCCCCTTTGTTCTGGTCTTCATGAGGTCGCTCTAACTCCGTCTATTGCGGACTTGGGACGGCTGTTCCTGGTGCTTGGCTCGGTCCTTTCTGCTGTTTCCCAAGGTCCGGCATTCCTTCAGTGGTGCCTGGAGCTTAGCGGTCTGATGAGGGGCAGATCCTTTTTGGCCCTGGTTGGGTGACGGTTACCACAAATGCCAGCCTGTTGGGCTGGGGAGTTTTTCTGGACGGACTTTCGGTTCCAGGGGCTGGGGAGTCTTCAGGAGGCTCCCGCTCCCATCTCTGTTTTTTGGAGTTCAGAGCTATTTGTTTTATTCTGTCATGCTGGATGCATCATTTACAGGTTTTGCCGGTTCAGGTTCAGTTGGACGATTGAACTGCGGTCGCTTACGTCGATCACCAAGGAGGGACTCGCAGCCCTCAGGGACGTTTCGCTGTTCTTGCATGGGCGGAGAGCTGTTCCATGCATCTCAGCGGCATTCATTCCGGGAGTGGATAACACTGAGTTTTTCTTTCTACCGCAAGGTATTACGGTCCTTCTGTTGCAAGTGGGGGATTCCGGAGGTGGTTCTCCTTGCCTCACGTTGCAATCACTAGCTCCCAACGTTTGGTTTTTGGTCTTAGGTTCCTCGGCCCCCTGGCAGTGGTCGCCATGTCTTTTGCCTGGAGGGGTCTGGGGTTCCTGTACCTGTTTCCTTCCTTCGCCGTGGTGGGCAAGGTGGGGCGCTAGCTGGCTCCTGATGGTGTGTCAGCAATACTGGTGGCTCCAGGGTGGCCAAGCTAGGTTTGGTTCGTTCTGCAGTTTGCAAACGCTGGCTTTGGCGGCATGGCTGCTGCAACCTCCTCCATCTTCGTAGAGGAAGTTTGTCTGATGTTGTGCTTCGGACCCTTGTTTGGGCTGGGAAGTGGTCTTCCTTTAACTTCGTCTACAGGACTTTTATGGGTGTGAGGCTTGGGCCTTGCCTTGCAAGGTGTTTTTTGGTTCACTAGGTTTTGGACTTTCATCAGTACGGTCTGGGGCTCCAGCTTAAGTGCTTTGCTGGGGCAGGCCTCTGTCCTGGTGGTCTCCTTCTAGGGCCTTTTGTCCTCAGAAAAAGCCTTGCGTCTGTTTGGGTTCTGCATTTTCTATGCTTACACAACAGATTGCCTTTTGGTGGCTATTGCTTCTGTTCGCGGTGTTTCCATCTTTTTAAGGATGTGGTTCCTCTTCCCTTTGTCCTTCGTCTAGCTTTGACGAGGAGAGGGCCCTGTTGACGTTTTATTTCTTGGCTACTTCGTTTTTCTGTAGGAAGGAAGCCTTGTTTGGGGTGCCCTCTGGCCCCTGACGGGTTTGGCGCCGTCATAGTTGCCATTTTTAATAGATATGTCTGGTCCTTGTGTGGGCCTATATTGCCAAGGGGAGGGTTCCCCTTTTCAGTTTAGTGGAATAAGTTGTGCGGCTGCTACTTGGTCTTCTGTTCATACCTTTTTACAAGTTTTTGTAAGATTGATGTGCGGGCCTTAGCGGATGCCTTTTTTGGCCGCAAAGTTCTACAAGCGGCAGGGGTTTTCATTTGTGCATTTTTGCCTATTGGGATCCCCACCCTTTTTGGACACTGCTATTGGATGTCCCAAGTGTAATGACTACTTCCGAAGCAGGGTGTGAGACATACTTAGAATAATACCATTTTGTGAATACTCACCTTGTAAAATGGGTATTATAAGTATGTCTCACACCCTGCTTCGCCCCGCCCTGATTTTATCTTGGATCCTTTTGGTGTTACTGTGTTTCTTGTAAAATTTTTTAGTTGCTCTTCCTGGTCCCTTTACTGCTTTCTTATACTGGGAGGTGCTTGGGAGGTCCCGGGTATTTATGGGCCGGGAGGAGCTTCTTTTTTTCTAGTCATCTCTGCAGAAGTTCGCCCTCTACTGGACATAACCCAAGTGTAATGACTACTTCCGAAGCAGGGTGTGAGACATACTTATAATACCCATTTTACAAGGTGAGTATTCACAAAATGGTATTTTTGGTGCTCCACATAGGGAGGGAGGTGTGGCCTTTCACGTCCACTCCCAATAGAGCTATTGTACCTTTCATGGGTGTGAGCACATAGCAGCAAATAGGTAGTGCACCCCACAATAACGATGACCGAGCCTTCTACGGGACAGCCCCTGAAGCAGGACGCCGGGTACCCAGGGACCGCCTTTACTAAGTACCATCTTGTGAGCATTTTATACGCTGCCTCTTGCGTGGTTATATTTATGGTGCTGAATTTTTTAATATATATATTTATATAAAACTAAACAAAGAAATGGGGGAACCCACCCTCCCCCAAAGAAAATGCCAGGTTACTAATGAGTGGCACTACTCATGAATGTACAAAAGGTATAAAGAGTTTATTATTCTTAGTGGTTGCACAAAATGACATACTAACACCATACCATATACACAACAGACATGACAAAAAACTATAAAAATACCAGGGGGCACCGGAGGTCTGTCCCAATCATCATATAGCCCTAAAATCCAGCCTAAAACACACTACCTAAAAATACATCACCTATCTCAAATATGTGCAAATCTGCAATCAATTATGTAACTGTGCCTAATATAGAAAATAGTTATCACACAATAAAGAATACCAGAATCACTATTCATATAACAGGAGGACTAACCAGGGTGTGCAAGAGACACACAATGTACTCTGTACTTGAAATTGATTCTGTTAAAGTTTAATTTACCCCAGGGATAGCCGCACGTGCCTTATAAGATTTGATCATGGTGTCCCACTAACAATGGTATTTTTGGGTAATGAGCAGACCGCTCCTCTGGTGGTGACGAGCCAGAATTCTTGGTTATATTTCTGCCCCACTAACACCCTGCCCCTCTCTAGAACACTGACAAGTACAGGGCAGTCGTAAGCAGCTTGTTTGTATGGTGACAGTTTGTGCCAGCACATCTAGGCTGTTCTGCGAGGTCTTCGACGCTTCCAGGACCCTTCCACCCCATAGGCTGCACTCGAGTTTATAGGGCAACCTCAGGTAAGCCTGCTCCCAATGTATCTATTGCATTGTATGTCCCAAAGGGGGCTCTCAGAGATTAGAGTTAGGACTGTACCTGCGCAGAGGCACCTTGGCGTTTGGTGGTGCAGCTTTATCATACTTCTGCAGATGTGTGTGTGACCGAGCCTCTGTTTTTAACCAGATTTAGAGACCGATTCTAGGTTGCTCTGCAAGCTAACAGGGTTGAGTGCTGCGGCTCCTTTAGGACTTGTGTATCCTAATTGTCCTGCTCACGTGCACCTCCCGGGTTAGTTATAAATTGGTCTGAGCGGCTGCCACCCCTCCTTTGTTTCCTATGGTGACAGATAGCTTGGTCCAGTCTTGTGTATTAACTCCACGCTCTGCTTTTTCTTCTTCAGGCAAACCGGACGCAGTCCTTGAATTACGGCTGCATAGTGGCCAACACCGAGACACAGGAGGTAATACAGCCATGCGTTTTATATTAAAAATATCACTTTATACTGCCTAAAAGAATTACAGCCATGCTTCTGCCATTTCACATTAAAAATACCACTTTATACTGCCTAAAAGAATTATCAGAGGGGGATACCTCACAACATAAAATAGGTTCTACACTATCCTATAGATAAAAAGATCCTACAATATCCCCTATATAAAGAGGTCCTCTAAAAATTCGGTCCAATGATTGGTTACCATTTGGGTAAATGAGCCAGTGGGACCTCTATATATGGGATAGTGTAAGACCTCCTCTATAAGGGATATTGTGGAATCTCTTTATATATGGGATAGCACATGACCTCTTTATATACGGGATAGTGTAGGATCTCTTTATATATGGGATAGCGTAGGACATCTTTATATATAGGATAGTGTTGGATCTCTTAATATATGGGGTAGTGTAGGATCTCTTTATATATGAGATAATGAAGGATCTCTTTATCAATGGGATACCATAGGATCTCTTTATATATGGGATAGTGCAGGGCATCTTTATATAGGGGATAGTGTTGGATCTCTTAATATATGGGGTAGTGTGGGATCTCTTTATATATGAGGTAGTGTAGGATCTCTTTTTATATGAGATAATGAAGGATCTCTTTATATATGGGATACCGTTGGATCTCTTTATATATGGGATAGTGTAGGACCTCTTTATATATGGGATAGTGTGGAATCTCTTTATATATGGGATAGGGTAGGCTCTTTTAATATATGGGATAGTGTAGGACCTCTTTATATATGGGATAGTGTGGAATCTCTTTATATATGGGATAGGGTAGGCTCTTTTTATATATGGGATATTGTGGGATCTCTTTATATATAGAATAGCATGGGATCTCTTTTAATATATGGGATAGGGTAGGATCTCTTTATGTATGGGATAGTGTAGGATCTCTTTATATGTGGGATAACGTAGGACCTCTTTATATTTGGGATAGGGTAAGATCTCTTTTTATATATGGGATATTGTGGGATCTCTTTATATATGGAATAGCATAGGACCTCTTAATAAATATAGGGAAAGTGTAGAACCTCTGTATGGATGGAATAGTAAAGGACCTCTTTAAAGGGATTGCCCAAATAAAAAAACACAAACAAAAGGGTACTCACCTTTTGCAATCCAGTTGCCTTGATTTATTCCTACAGATCTAACATGACCTGAATGAATTAGATCCTTCACAGACAGGTTCCATATTTAGTATATCACTGTTGATAAACCATGATGTGGATAAATGAGAGACCACTGGGGAGAAGGTTTCCCTTGTGGGGATATTTCAGAAGGGGGTAAATAAGGGTGGCACCCTAGTTGGCTGGGATTTTTGCGGACACCCTGGCGAAGTGGTAGGAGGCCACGAAACGCGTCGGTGAGGTAAGTGGGGAGGAAGGTGGCAAATGTTAAATTGTTGTGATAGTATTGTAGTATACTGACGTGGGTTGCATGGATGGATGCTCATTGAGTAGGCACGAGGGGTATAGCACTTTACAGAGGATTGTTTACACATGGCACTTTGCACTTTAGAATCTCTGGTTAATTAATTTCTGAGCAACAGCATTTGATATAGTAGCACTTTAGTTCAATATCTTTTTATTCAGTATACATCATATAAAAGGAAGCAGTACAGAACATTAATTCAGAAGGACAGAAGGTCAAGACATGTCGTTCTCTACGTCCACATGTGTGTACATTACAGTGTCATATCCTAAGCAATGGGCGCATCTCTCCCATCCCCCAACAACCCCACCAACCCCACACATGTGATCCATCTTACTCTCCGGTTAATCTATAATGTGATGTATGGTCAGGGGTCCAGCACCCCAAAACTTTCAGCCCCCCCCGCCCACTCCGGTCTTGCCGACCAAAGGGAGATAGAGGCGCCTACTCACAACAAAATCAGATATACGTCTACTTTCCTAGGGGAGGCGGGGGCCCAAGGGGCGGAGGGAGGGAGTCGGACAGCCCAGAGGACTCAGGATAGCAAGGACATGCAAGGAAGGAAGGAGTCGAGAAGAGAAGGGAAGGGGGGAAGGGGGGGGGGGAGGAAGGAGAGGGAGAAGGGAGTAAGCTTGAGGACCATGATTGTCGAAGCAGCGGGAAGATTGGGATGAGTAGTTCCCAAGGCAAGGGCGGGAGTAGAGACACGTACCGAAACTTAAACATGAACAGAAACACCACCGCGGGCAGGGGCCTGCCAACACATGACCATCTATGTTATCTCCTGCGCCAGATGAGTGTCCCTGTAGTCCAGCCACCCGGCCCATGTCATCCTATAGCTCTCCCAGGTGCCTTCGGAGTCATAGTAGCACTTTAATTTAATTCATGAACTATTAGAACTCTATTTATGCACGGGCACTTTTTTCTTGCTGCTAGCCATGCAAAGGGCATTAGAATCTATACATTTGTAACATATATTGATTGAATATGAATTAGACCCAGTATTCCTCCCCACTAAGGTTTGATGGTTTTAATTGTCTTATGTGTATGTCTTTATGTATGTGTTTAATTGTTCTGCATTAGCTTGTGTTATGATCCTTTATTAAACCATGTCAATTGATTAGTGTGCGGCCATATTGTGTGTGTGTGTGTGGGGTTGCGACAGGCCAGCTCTAGGGCCTAAGCATTCTTTTGGGGGATTTTTGTGATGGCTCGAGTTCTTCCCTCCCCTCCGCAGGTTCTGCATTACGTGGAGAAACCCAGCACGTTTGTCAGTGACATCATAAACTGCGGCATCTATCTCTTCTCACCATCTATATTCCAGCACATCGCTGAGGTCTTCCAACGGAATCAGCAGGACGTGCAGCTGTGAGTCGCGCCCTGACCCTCGCCCACCCCCACCCCGCCACCCATCATTTTTCTCATTTACATTCATTCTTTCTTTTTCTCTCCTCGGCTCTGTGTCCCTCGTTCCTCCTGCATGCTTGGCCAGGTGTTCCTGCATCAGGTGAGTGCTGTGTGTGGTGCAGGCACATGGCATGAGCACTGGCGTGATTGGCTGATGAAGGTATAGGGCCACACATCAGCACACTCCATCTTTCCTACACTGCATGGCAAATTGCTCGTTACATTTCACTTTTCAGTCTCAGCCACTCACAATGCTCCAGGTCCAGTAGCCTGCAGTGTCAGACTACAGTGCATATTAATGAGTGGCATAGAAAGAAGCTACTCCTCACCAGCTACGGGTGGCTTATCAACCCCAGGGATGCCGAAAGGGCCCACAAATGTGCCGCGGCATCACCGGAGTGAGTTTCATGGAGATCCGAGGGATTTCACAAATCGAGACTAGGCCATTGGTTTCTCCTCTTCAAGTCCATTCAAATCCGAAAAGATTCTTGGTGCGTTTCGGAATAATTGACACAAAACGAACTTTAGAAGATTGCTTATCTGTACCAGTGACCTCACTGATGACTGTGTCCCTTATGCATTCACTAGAGACCAGTGACATCACTGAGAATGCTGCCTATCTATTCACTAGAGACCAGTGACATCACTGAGAATGCCGCCTATCCATTCAGTAGAGACCAGTGACATCACTGAGAATGCCGCCTATCCATTCAGTAGAGACAGGTGACATCATTGAGAATGCCTCCTATCCAATCACTAGAGACCAGTGACATCACTGAGAATGCGGCCTATCCATTCACTAGAGACCAGTGACATCACTGAGAATGCCGCCTATCCATTCAGTAGAGACAGGTGACATCATTGAGAATGCCTCCTATCCAATCACTAGAGACCAGTGACATCACTGAGAATGCCGCCTATCCATTCACTAGAGACCAGTGACATCACTGAGAATGCTGCCTATCCATTCACTAGAGACCAGTGACATCACTGAGAATGCCGCCTATCCATTCACTAGAGACCAGTGACATCACTGAGAATGCCGCCTATCCATTCACTAGAGACCAGTGACATCACTGAGAATGCCGCCTATCCATTCACTAGAGACCAGTGACATCACTGAGAATGCCGCCTATCTATTCACTAGAGACCAGTGACATCACTGAGAATGCTGCCAATCCATTCAGTAGAGTCCAGTGACATCACTGAGAATGCTGCCAATCCATTCAGTAGAGTCCAGTGACATCACTGAGAATGCCGCCTATCCATTCACTAGAGAACAGTGACATCACTGAGAATGCCTCCTATCCAATCACTAGAGACCAGTGACATCACTGAGAATGCCACCTATCCATTCAGTAGAGACCAGTGACATCACTGAGAATGCCGCCAATCCATTCAGTAGAGTCCAGTGACATCACTGAGAATGCCGCCTATCCATTCAGTAGAGTCCAGTGACATCACTGAGAATGCTGCCTATCCATTCAGTAGAGACCAGTGACATCACTGAGAATGCCGCCTATCCATTCACTAGAGACCAGTGACATCACTGAGAATGCCGCCTATCCATTCACTAGAGACCAGTGACATCACTGAGAATGCCGCCTATCCATTCACTAGAGACTGGTGACATCATTGAGAATGCCTCCTATCCAATCACTAGAGACCAGTGACATCACTGAGAATGCCGCCTATCCATTCAGTAGAGACCAGTGACATCACTGAGAATGCCGCCTATCCATTCACTAGAGACCAGTGACATCACTGAGAATGCCGCCTATCCATTCACTAGAGACCAGTGACATCACTGAGAATGCCGCCTATCCATTCAGTAGAGACCAGTGACATCACTGAGAATGCCGCCTATCCATTCACTAGAGACCAGTGACATCACTGAGAATGCCGCCTATCCATTCACTAGAGACCAGTGACATCACTGAGAATGCCGCCTATCCATTCACTAGAGACCAGTGACATCACTGAGAATGCCGCCTATCCATTCACTAGAGACCAGTGACATCACTGAGAATGCCTCCTATCCATTCACTAGAGACCAGTGACATCACTGAGAATGCCGCCTATCCATTCCGTAGAGACCAGTGACATCACTGAGAATGCCGCCTATCCATTCACTAGAGACCAGTGACATCACTGAGAATGCCTCCTATCCATTCACTAGAGACCAGTGACATCACTGAGAATGCCGCCTATCCATTCCGTAGAGACCAGTGACATCACTGAGAATGCCGCCTATCCATTCACTAGAGACCAGTGACATCATTGAAAATGCCGCCTATCCATTCACTAGAGACCAGTGACATCACTGAGAATGCCGCCTATCCATTCACTAGAGACCAGTGACATCACTGAGAATGCCGCCTATCCATTCACTAGAGACCAGTGACATCATTGAAAATGCCGCCTATCCATTCACTAGAGACCAGTGACATCACTGAGAATGCCGCCTATCCATTCAGTTGAGACCAGTGACATCACTGAGAATGCCGCCTATCCATTCAGTAGAGACCAGTGACATCACTGAGAATGCAGCCTATCCATTCACTAGAGACCAGTGACATCACTGAGAATGCCGCCTATCCATTCACTAGAGACCAGTGACATCACTGAGAATGCCGCCTATCCATTCAGTAGAGACCAGTGACATCACTGAAAATGCCGCCTATCCAATCACTAGAGACCAGTGACATCACTGAGAATGCCGCCTATCCATTCACTAGAGACCAGTGACATCACTGAGAATGCCGCCTATCCATTCACTAGAGACCAGTGACATCACTGAGAATGCCGCCTATCCATTCACTAGAGACCAGTGACATCACTGAGAATGCCGCCTATCCATTCACTAGAGACCAGTGACATCACTGAGAATGCCGCCTATCCAATCACTAGAGACCAGTGACATCACTGAGAATGCCGCCTATCCATTCACTAGAGACCAGTGACATCACTGAGAATGCCACCTATCCATTCAGTAGAGACCAGTGACATCGTTGAGAATGCCGCCTATCCATTCACTAGAGACCAGTGACATCACTGAGAATGCCGCCTATCCATTCACTAGAGACCAGTGACATCACTGAGAATGCCGCCTATCCATTCAGTAGAGACCAGTGACATCACTGAGAATGCAGCCTATCCATTCACTAGAGACCAGTGACATCACTGAGAATGCCGCCTATCCATTCAGTAGAGACCAGTGACATCACTGAAAATGCCGCCTATCCATTCACTAGAGACCAGTGACATCACTGAGAATGCCGCCTATCCAATCACTAGAGACCAGTGACATCACTGAGAATGCCGCCTATCCCTTACTAGAGACCAGTGACATCACTGAGAATGCCGCCTATCCATTCACTAGAGACCAGTGACATCACTGAGAATGCCACCTATCCATTCACTAGAGACCAGTGACATCACTGAGAATGTTGCCTATCTATTCACTAGAGACCAGTGACATCACTGAGAATGCCGCCTATCCATTCACTAGAGACCAGTGACATCACTGAGAATGCCGCCTATCCATTCACTAGAGACCAGTGACATCACTGAGAATGCCGCCTATCCATTCACTAGAGACCAGTGACATCACTGAGAATGCCGCCTATCCATTCACTAGAGACCAGTGACATCACTGAGAATGCCGCCTATCCATTCACTAGAGACCAGTGACATCACTGAGAATGCCGCCTATCTATTCACTTTAGACCAGTGACATCACTGAGAATGTTGCCTATCCATTCACTAGAGACCAGTGACATCACTGAGAATGCCGCCTATCCATTCACTAGAGACCAGTGACATCACTGAGAATGCCGCCTATCCATTCACTAGAGACCAGTGACATCACTGAGAATGCCGCCTATTTATTCACTAGAGACCAGTGACATCACTGAGAATGCCGCCTATCCATTCACTAGAGACCAGTGACATCACTGAGAATGTTGCCTATCCATTCACTAGAGACCAGTGACATCACTGAGAATGCCGCCTACCCATTCACTTTAGACCAGTGACATCACTGAGAATGCCGCCTATCCAATCACTAGAGACCAGTGACATCACAGCTAACTGATCTATTTGCCCCCTACCTATCCTCTGGCTTAGTGCTCTTGTTTCCTGGCTTTCAGACTACAGCGCCCCCTGGCTGCAGTATCTTTCCTGTCCCCCACTGACCCCTGTCTTTTCTACCGTTAGTGAGGAGAACTCGAGCTGGCAGCGGGCAGAGGTCATCCGCCTGGAGCAGGACGTGTTCACCGCGCTCGCCGGAAGAGGCCGCCTCTACGTCTACAAGACAGAAGGCTTCTGGAGCCAGATTAAGTCGGCTGGGTGAGTGGAGGGTCGCCATTGCTGTACCATGTGACCTCCAACATAATTTATTTAGAAAATGGCTGAAGATCCTCCGGTTACCAAGAAAATAAAAAATCAGCATATTCTTAGTATGTCACACACCCCGCTTCAAGAATCCATAACATGTGGGTAATATCGTCCTGAAGAGGGCGTTCCTGCAGAGATGATAGCAAAAGAAAGCCCCTCCCTGATCCATAAATACCCGGGACCTCCCACTCACTACCCAGTTTTCCATCTCTGCAGACGGCGAGCAAGTCAGAAGATGATGGCTCCTCCTTGCACAGGGGGATTTCAGGTAGCCGGGGTAACTCCCGGCCTCTTATTTGGTTTATTTCCGCTTGGACCCCTGTTTGTCCCAAAATTTACCTCAGATTACATGCCTCCACAGTCTTGGCTGCTGGCCCGAGCGAGGGTACATTGGCACCTCTGGTGCTGAGGAGCAGAGCTCCACCGTGAGACCCTAAAAGAGAGGGTAGGCGGTCATACCGGGTAGGTGAACCCGGTTTGGGATGCCCTGTCCCTCAATATTTTTCCCTGGTTGGCCCTTCACTTTTCCCTCCTAACTTAGTGGGGTCTGGGGGTCCTTACTTAGGGTTAGGTTTATTCCACCTTATTTTGCCATTGTTTTCACAGGACAGCATACTTTTGTTTCCTTATTAAGGCTGTGGATGTGTAGTGTGTGTTTTTTACATAGCCGGCGCCCCGGCCGCCATTGCAGCCGGGGCGCCGGTTTTTACCTCAGAATTGTGAGGGGAAGTTCTTTTCCCCTCATACTTGGGGGCGGGGCCGGCCTTCGGCGCGCTGCCGCGGCCGGCCCTCCTTAACTCGTACCCCCCTCAGCGTTCGGGAGTGGGGCTGGTGCTTTGCCGCTTTATGCGGCTTTCACCCGCTCTGTATTACCGGCGCCGCGGGGCTTCAGTGGCGCCAGTCTCTTATCTGACAGGAGGGAGCTCTTTCCCTCCCGCATCTGCGTCGGGGAGGGGGCGGGGCCGGGCTTTCGGCGCGTCGCCTCGGCCCGCCCCCTCTTCACTGGGCGCCGCTGCGGAGCTTGTCACTCCGTGCTGGATGCTGGAAGGGGGCGGGACGGCGGTCTCGCGCTGTCCGCACTGGCCACGCCCCTTCCTTGCTCTTCCTTTTCACCTCACGATCGTTGTGAGGTAACTTCGTTCCCGCTCCCGCTCCTTAAGGATATGTGAGTGGCCCTGTGGGCCTTTATTCATTTATTTCATTTATTCATCTGTTCTTTAATCATGTTGATTAGGGATTGTTTTCTGTTTTTCAGACTTTGGACTGTCAGTGGATCTGCATTAGTAATTAGAGGGTCTCTCCTAGTCCTGGGTCCCTGGGTCCATTTTTTTATTGTCCAAAATCCTCCCACTCGGGGCATTAAAGGGGCATCCCGGGTTGTCTAACTGGCGTAATTCCCTGGGTCTTAGCGACCACTCAAAATTCACCTTATGGAGGCATCCCCGGATACTGGGGCTGGGACCCCTTCGGGGCATCCCAAAAAGTGTATGTTGTGTGGGGTTTCCATTACTGGGGATGATGTTTTACTGTGTATACCATGCGCACAGCAAACTATTACGCGGCAGTCCGAACCCCTAGCGGCGGGGTCAGCACAGCCGGCTACCTCAACTCCCCCTCCCGCCTTGACTCGTGCCCCGTGTGACGTGGTCATGGGCAGGGATCTGCAATCCGAGATGTGTGCCAGATTGGCTAGCCTTGAGAAAATGCTCTCTAGCTCGGTCGCCCGTAAGGCTCCGTCTAAGAGAAAGCATTTGTCGCCGGCTCCGCCGGTGGATGATCTTGATGACAGAGACAATCTGGATTGGTCTGATTGTCCTCAGCTAGAGGACGGGGAAGTTGATGAGGATTCAGAATTTTCGGATGATGAGCAGTCTGCTGGCGCTGATGCCGAGCTTTCTGATTTAGGGAGATCCTTGGACTCTCCTCACGCTCTGTCTCTCATGCTGGAAGTTCTGAATATTTCCCCTCCTGAGGAGGCGTCACAGCAGAAAGGTGAATTGTTTGAGGAATCCAGGCCGCGCCTGGTGTTTCCTACGCAACGCCATTTTGATAGAATCATTGACAAGGAATGGGATAGGCCGGCTCGGCTCCCTGGCATCCCTCAGGGGTGGGATAGAAAATATCCCTTTCCTTCTGAGGCGATCAAGCGCTGGGCATCTCCCCCCGAGGTGGATGCACCGGTTTTGGGGTTGTCTAACTCCTCGGTGTTAAACAGACCTGATTGTTCCACTCTCAAAGATGGAGAGGATAAACGTATTGATCAGATGGCTTCTCATGGCTTTACTAGCATTGGGTCGGCCATCCGGCCTGTGTGCGCTTCGGAGCTAATGGTGTTGGCCACCAGGTCTGTGGTCAGGGACCTGTTGACTTCTTCCGGGCTTCGTCCTGGTAGTAACGAGTTCCTTAGCCTGAAACGGTGTGAGTTGTTTCTATCCTTTGTGTTGACCGCTTTGGATGATACTTTGATGATGTGTGGTAGGACTTCGGCTCTGCTTGTGGCTATTCGGCGGTCGGTGTGGCTGCGCCAGTGGGCGGCCGATTTCATGTCCAAAAAATCACTGACGGCCTTACCCTTTGTTGGTCTACGGCTCTTTGGAGAGACATTGGACTCTGTCACCAAGGGTGGTAGGTTACCTCAACGTAAGAAACAACGCCGCCCCTTTCGGGGGGCGCCTGCTTTTAACCCCTCCTTTCGGGGGGCCAGATCTGGCAGGGGTTCTGCATTTCCCTCTTCCAGAGGAGATTTCGGAAACAGGGGCAGAGGACGTGCCCGTTCTGGCTACAGTTGGGGCTCTAAGCCCAAACCGGCTGCTAAGCCGGCCCAGCAATGAGGGGGCGCCCTCACCCATGCGGGTGGGGGGACGGCTGCAGCACTTCTCTCTGATCTGGGATCAGGAGGTCTCGGACAGATGGATCCGGGAAGTGGTGTCTTCCGGCTACAAGCTGGAGTTCGAGCTCCGCCCCCCTTCCAGATTTGTCAGGTCTCGGATGCCGTCGGAGCCTCTAGCGGCGCAGGGGCTCCTGGTGGCAGTGGAGAATCTTCTGGACATGGCTGTCATTTGCCCAGTGCCCCCTTCAGATCGGGGCAGGGGCTTTTATTCCAATCTGTTCACGGTTCCCAAGAAGGACGGGTTCGTCCGACCCATCTTGGATCTGAAGTTTCTCAACCGGTTCATCCGGCCGAGGAAATTCCGCATGGAAACGCTGCGTTCGGCCATTCACTCTCTTCGTCAGGGAGACTTTCTGACGTCCATAGACATCAAGGATGCTTATCTACACGTTCCGGTTTTTCCAGCTCACCAGAGGTTTCTCAGGTTCGTGGTGGAGGATCGGCACTTTCAGTTTGTGGCACTTCCTTTCGGTCTCACCTCAGCGCCTCGGGTGTTCACCAAGGTGCTAGCGGGGGTGATGGCTCTGCTCAGAGGTCAGGGTATCCGCATCGTGCCCTATTTGGACGATCTACTGATCATGGCCTCTTCCTTCAATCAAGCGGAGTTGGACACCAAAGCAGTGGTGTCCACTCTGGAGAGGTTCGGTTGGGTGATCAATCACCCCAAGTCTTCTCTTTCTCCGTCCAGAGTAGTGACCTTTCTGGGAATGTCTCTGGACACTTCACAGGCCAGGGTGTTTCTACCCCAGGCCAAGATTCTTTTGATTCAGGAGTTAGTTCGGCTTCTCTTGTCAACCCCTCATCCGACCATCCGGTTAGGGATGAGGCTGGTGGGGTTAATGGTGGCCTCTTTCGAGGCTGTTCCCTTTGCGCAGTTTCACACAAGGACGCTTCAGCTTCATCTGTTGAAGGTTTGGGACAAGTCTCCTCTATCGTTGGATCAGTCCTTCCTGATGACTCCCCGAGTTCGTCGATCCCTGCAATGGTGGCTGGGGTCGGTCAATCTGTTGAAGGGCAGATCTTTTCTGGCTCCGCGTTGGGAAACAGTCACCACGGATGCCAGTCTGTCAGGTTGGGGGGGTGTTTGGAAGGACCTCCAGTTTCAGGGTCTGTGGGGCCCGCAGGAGGCTCACGAGCCCATCAACGTTCTGGAGTTGAGAGCCATCAGGTTGGTTCTGTTTCGCTTGACTCATCAGTTGAGAGGCCTGCCAGTTCAGGTCCGGTCGGACAACAGAACGGCGGTTGCTTACATCAATCACCAAGGAGGGACTCGCAGCAGGAGTGCCCTCAGGGAAGTGTCTTTGATTCTGGACTGGGCAGAGACCCACGTCCCGTGTATCTCAGCAGTCTACATTCCGGGAGTGGAGAACACGGAGGCGGACTTGCTGAGCAGGGCCTCCTCTCGTCAGGGGGAGTGGTCTCTCAGTCCCAAGGTTTTTCATTCGATATGTCTCAGGTGGGGGGTCCCAGCGGTGGACCTCTTTGCCTCTCGTCACAATCACAAGCTTCCAGTCTTTGTGTCTCTCTCGCAGGATCCTCTGGCTCTGACAGTGGATGCCATGTCTCTAAACTGGAGGGATCTGGGGTTCCTTTACCTGTTTCCTCCGTTCCCAATGCTAGCCAGAGTGCTACGCAAACTGGCCTTGGATGGTGCGTCAGCGATTCTGGTGGCCCCAAGGTGGCCAAGGCGAGTTTGGTTCGCAGACCTTGTAAGACTGGCAGAGGATCAGTTCGCCCTGCCTCTGCTGCCGGACCTGCTCACACAGGGTCGGCTGCGCTATCCCAATTTACCATCGCTGGCTTTGACGGCATGGCTGCTGAAACCGCCATCTTGAAGGAAGAAGGTCTTTCTGACGCGGTGATTCAGACTCTTATCTGTGCCAGGAAGCGTTCTTCCTCTTCTATTTACTACAGGACTTGGAGGGCCTATATTGATTGGTGTGAAAATAGGTCTTTCTCTTGTCGAGAGTTCTCCATTCCTAGAATTTTAGAGTTTCTCCAGCATGGTCTAGATCTGGGGCTCCAGCTTAGTACATTGAAAGGGCAGGTTTCTGACCTGGTGGTGTTCTTCCAAAGGTCTTTTGCACTTCATCCCTTAGTCAAGACCTTTTTCCAAGGTGTTACACATGTTCGGCCTCCTAGGAAGCCTTTTGTTCCAGTTTGGGATTTGAACCTGGTTCTTTCTGCTCTCCAGGGCCCTCCGTTTGAGCCCTTGAATGAGGTAGATTTGTCTTCTCTTACGCAAAAGGTGGCCTTTTTGGTAGCTATCACTTCGGTTAGGCGTGTTTCTGAGTTGGCAGCTTTATCTATTACAGCTCCGTACTTCGAGAAACATCAGGACAAGGTTGTCTTTCGTTTCAAGCAGGATTTTCTTCCCAAAGTGGTCTCGGAGTTTCATTTGAATCAGGACATTGTTTTGCCCTCTCTATGCCCTAATCCCAGCAACGACAGGGAGAGGGCATTGCATTCCTTGGATGTAGTTCGTGTTGTGGAACATTATCTGGAGGTTACGTCTTCCTTTCGTAAGACTGATGCTTTCTTTGTGGTGCCCTGCGGGCCTAGGAAAGGTTTGGCTCCTGCCAAATCTTCCATTAGTAAATGGATTCGTCAGGCCATCATTGGGGCCTACTCTGCCAAGGGGAGGAGTCCCCCTTTTCGTGTTACTGCTCATTCTACTCGTGCAGTTGGTGCGTCCTGGGCTTTTCAGCACCAGGCTTCTGTTGAGCAAGTTTGTAAGGCCGCCACCTGGTCTTCTGTTCACACCTTTTCCAAGTTTTACAAGGTTGATGTTCGGGCATCAGCGGATGCTGTTTTTGGCCGCAAGGTTTTGCAAGCTGTTGTGGTTTAAGGTTATGCATTGTTGCCTAGTTTTGGATCCCCGCCCTTGTTATGGACACTGCTGTTGGATGTCCCACATGTTATGGATTCTTGAAGCGGGGTGTGTGACATACTAAGAATAATACCATTTTGTGAATACTCACCTGTCATATGTCACACACCCCGCTTCAACCCGCCCTTTTGTATTTAGGATCCTCTTTATTGCGAACTTTGCGTGGTTGTTGTTTATATTTGCCTCTTCCTGGTCCCTTACCTTACTGCTTTCTGTATACTGGGTAGTGAGTGGGAGGTCCCAGGTATTTATGGATCAGGGAGGGGCTTTCTTTTGCTATCATCTCTGCAGGAACGCCCTCTTCAGGACGATATTACCCACATGTTATGGATTCTTGAAGCGGGGTGTGTGACATACTCATAATACCCATTTTACAAGGTGAGTATTCACAAAATGGTATTTTTGTTTGTTACAGCTCGGCCATTTATGCCAGCCGCCTGTACCTGGAGCAGTATAATCGCACTCACCCGGAGAGGCTCAGCCACAGCACCGAGGCCGGAGCCACCATCCTCGGTAATGTCACTTATTCCTCACTCCATAACATGCACCTAGGGAGAAAGAAATGTTCTGAACCAAATGGTGTGATAAAATACCCCCCAAACAGGAACAGGAAGTGTGCAGAATCCCCCCATATGCCTATAACAAGTGCTGTGCAGAATACCCCCAATCCCTCTATAACAGGTAGTGTGCAGAACCCCCCCCCCCCCCCCAATCCCCCTATAACAGGCAGTGTGGTAGAATCCCCTCTATCCCTCTATAACAGGCAGTGTTGTAGAATCCCCCCAATCCCCCTATAACAGGCAGTGTGGCAGAACCACCCCCAAAACAGGCAGTGTGGCAGACCCTCCAATCCCCCTATAACAGGCAGTGTGGCAGAATCCTCCCACCCCCCCTTTATCAGGCAGTGTGGAAGAATCCCCCTATAATAGGCAGTGTGGCAGAATCCTCCCAATCCCCCTATAACAGGCAGTGTGGAAGAATTCCCCTATTACAGTCAGTGCAACAGAATCCCTTCAATCCCCCTATAACATGCAGGGTGGCAGAATCAGCCCAATCCCCCTATAACATGCAGTGTGGCAGAATCAGCCCAATCCCCCTATAACATGCAGTGTGGCAGAATCCTCCCAATCTCCTGTAACAAGCAGCGCGCAGAATCCCTCTATAACAGGCAGTGTGGCAGAACCACCCCCAAAACAGGCAGTGTGGCAGACCCTCCAATCCCCCTATAACAGGCAGTGTGGCAGAATCCTCCCACCCCCCCTTTATCAGGCAGTGTGGAAGAATCCCCCTATAATAGGCAGTGTGGCAGAATCCTCCCAATCCCCCTATAACAGGCAGTGTGGAAGAATTCCCCTATTACAGTCAGTGCAACAGAATCCCTTCAATCCCCCTATAACATGCAGGGTGGCAGAATCAGCCCAATCCCCCTATAACATGCAGTGTGGCAGAATCAGCCCAATCCCCCTATAACATGCAGTGTGGCAGAATCCTCCCAATCTCCTGTAACAAGCAGCGCGCAGAATCCCTCTATAACAGGCATTGTGGAAGAATCCCCCCCAATCCCTCTAGAGGATTAGGCATAGGCAGTGTGCATAATCCCCTTATAACAGGCAGTGTGGCAGAATCCTCCCAACCCCCCTATATCAGGCAGTGTGGAAGAATCCCCCTATATCAGGCAGTGTGGAAGAATCCCCCTATATCAGGCAGTGTGGAAGAATCCCCCTATATCAGGCAGTGTGGAAGAATCCCCCTATATCAGGCAGTGTGGAAGAATCTCCCTATAACAGGCAGTGTGGAAGAATCCCCCTATATCAGGCAGTGTGGAAGAATCCCCCTATAACAGGCAGTGTGGCAGAATCAGCCCAATCCCCCTATATCAGGCAGTGTGGAAGAATCCCCCTATATCAGGCAGTGTGGAAGAATCCCCCATAACAGGCAGTGTGGAAGAATCAGCCCAATCCCTCTATATCAGGCAGTGTGGAAGAATCCCCCTATAACAGGCAGTGTGGAAGAATCAACCCAATCCCCCTATAACAGGCCTTGTGCAGAAGCCCCTTTTAACAGGCAGTGTGCAGAACCCCCGAATCTCCCTATGATGGGCAGTATTAGCGGCACCCACCCGCTACCAGTCATTCAGATAATGCCTAGCACAGGTGTGTGAAGGGGTGCAGGGGATGCCGCTGGAAGACGCCCAAAAGGCGCGGAGGCTGACATCTTGTCCAATGAGAGTCGCCTGCTGTGACTACGTCAATCGGCAGACTGCTCTCATTGTTTTGAATGGGGAGAGTGTGCTGCCGCATCCCCAGCGTCATGCGCGTGCTCCAATCCTAGCTATTGAGATAGGCTGGGGCGGGAGCGCAGGGAAGTGGGGGATGCGGCTGCATGCACTCCCCATTCAACTCAATGAGAGACGCTTGCTGAATGGCGCAGGGCCACCGGTGATGGATCGGGAAAAAAAGGTTTATTCTAAGTATGTCACACACCCCGCTTCAAGATATCCATAACATGTGGGTAATACCGACCTGAAGGGGCGTTCCTGCAGATAGCAAAAAAGAAAGCCCCTCCCTGATCCATAAATACCTGGGACCTCCCACTCACTACCCAGTTTTCCATCTCTGCAGACGGCGAGCAAGTCAGAAGATGATGGCTCCTCCTTTCACAGGGGGATTTCAGGTAGCCGGGATGACTCCCGGCCCGCTATTCATTTATTTCCGTTTGGACCTGTTTTCCCCAGAACTCTATATGCCTCCCAGCCTCGGCTGAGGGTCCAGGCGAGGGTATATCGGCACCTTAGGTGCGCAGGAGCAATGCTCCACCGTGAGACCCTATATGAGAGGGTAGGCGGTTACTCCGGGTTGGTGACCCCGGTTTGGGATGCCCTGTCCCTTACTTAACATCCAATGGCCCTCCCAGGATCCCCTTTCCATAGGTGGGGTTGGGGAGTGTGGGTCCCTTCTTAATTAATTCTTTTCACAGGACAGCATACTTTTGAGGGTGTGTGTGTGTGAGTGTAGTGTCTCTTTAAATGTATTCACCGCCGCAGCCGTTTTTACAGGGCCTGTGCGGTGCTGACCTGTCTTTCTTCCCCCCATCTTCCCTCTGCTGGTGTTCACTTTATTAATGGCGGAGGTATTTACCTCACGCCATGATACTGTGCTTCTAGGGGGGGGGGGGGGGAAGGCGGGACCGGACCTTCGGCGCGGGGCCGGGGCTTGTCCCTCCCGTTTTCACATGTGTAATATGTGTGTGTGTGTTATGTGCATGTGTTTTATACTAGCCGGGCCGGCGACCGCTCTTTACTCGGCGGCGCCGGCCGGCTCTGGGCGCCATTTTCTCCTGAGGAGATTCTCCTCACGCTGACTGGGGGGGGCGGGGCCGGTGTGGCGGCGCGTCACCGCTGCCCGCCCCCATCCTTCGCTGGCGCCGCTGCGGAGCTCTGACTGTGTGGAGAGGAGAAGTGGGGCGTTGCCCGGCGTCGCGCGCGTCCCGCGCTGGCCACACCCCCTTCTCCCTTTCTGGCTGCAGCTCTAGCTCTGATTCTGGCTCGGTCTTCACGGTCGCCATTTCTTTCTGTCGGTTATGTAAGTGGCCTCCGGCCATTCCCCTTTTCACATTCTCTGTATGTAAGATTTTCTATGCCTTCATTAGCCTCATTAGCCCTTCTGTTCTGTCTTTCAGATGGTGGTTCAGGAGGTTCGCCAGTAGCATTTAGGGGGTCCCTCCCGATCCTTTATCACTGGGTTCATTATTGTTATAAATCCTCCCACTCGGGACATTAAAGGGGCATCCCGGGTTGTCTAGCGGCGTAATTCCCTGGGTCATAGCGACTATTCATATAAAAAGTTCACCTTATGGAGGCATCCCCGGATACTGGGCTCGGGGCCCCTTCGGGGCATCCCCGAAAGTGTATGTTGTGTGGGGTATCCATTTCTGGGGACGATGTACTTCTGTGTATACCATGTGCACAGCAGACCATCACGCGGCAGTCCGAACCACAGGCGTCTGGGTCAGCACCGCCGGTCGCTTCATCTCCCCCTCCCGCCTTGACACGCGCCCCGTGTGACGTCGTCATGGGCAGGGAGCTGCAATCTGAGATGTGCGCCAGATTGGCTAACCTTGAAAAAATCTCCAGCTCGGTCGCCCGTAAGGCTCCGACTAAGAGAAAGCATTTGTCGCCGGCTCCGCGGGTGGAGGACCAGGAGGATGTTAATAATCTGGATTGGTCTGATTATTCCCAGCTAGAGGAAGGGGAAGTTTATGAGGATTCTGATTTTTCGGACGATGAGCAGTCCTTTGGCGCTGAAGCCGAGCTGGGTGACTTGGGGAGATCCTCTGATACTCCCCACGCTCTGGCTCTGATGTTAGAGGTACTGAATATTTCCCCTCCTGAGGAGGTGTCACAGCAGAAGGGTGAATTGTTTGAGGAATCCAGGCCGCGCTTGGAATTCCCTACACAAAGGCATTTTGACAAAATTATTGCCAAGGAATGGGACAGGCCGGCTCGGCTCCCTGGCATCCCTCAGGGATGGGATAGGAAATATCCCTTCCCTTCGGAGGCGGTTAAGCGCTGGGCATCTCCCCCCGAGGTGGATGCACCGGTTTTGGGGTTGTCCAATTCCTCGGTTTTAAATAGACCTGATTGTTCCATTCTCAAGGATGGAGAGGATAAACGTATTGACCAGATGGCTTGTCATGGTTTTGCTAGCGTTGGGTCAGCCATGCGGCCCGTTTGCGCATCGGCACTAATGGTGTTGGCTGCCAGGTCCGTGGTTAGGGACCTGTTGACTTCTTCCGGGCTGCGTCCTGGTAGTGCTGAGTTCCTTAGCCTTAAACGGTGTGAGTTGTTTTTATCTTTTGTGTTGACAGCCTTGGATGACACTTTGATGATGTGTGGTAGAACGTCGGCGCTGCTGGTCACTATTCGGTGCGCCAGTGGGCGGCAGATTTTATGTCCAAGAAGTCACTAACGGCTCTACCCTTTGTTGGATTACGGCTTTTTGGAGAGACATTGGACTCTGTTACCAAGGGTGGTAGGTTACCTCAACGCAAGAAACAACGCCGTCCCTTTCGGGGGGCGCCTTCCTTTACCCCCTCCTTTCGTGGGGCCAGATCTGGTAGGGGTTCTGCATTTCCCTCTTCCAGAGGAGATTCTGGGAGCAGGGGCAGAGGACGTGCCCGTCCAGGATTCAGTTGGGGCTCTAAGCCCAAGCCGGCTGCCAAGCCGGCTCAGCAATGAGGGGGCGCCCTCACCCTTGCGGGTGGGGGGACGGCTGCGACTCTTCTCCCAGGTCTGGGATCAAGAGGTCTCGGACCGATGGATCCGGGAAGTGGTATCTTCCGGTTACAAGCTGGAGTTCGAGCTCCGCCCCCCTTCCAGATTTTTCAGGTCTCGGATGCCTTCGGAACCTCTAGCGGCGCAGGGGCTCCTGTTGGCAGTGCAGAACCTTCTGGACATGGCTGTCATTTGCCCAGTGCCCCCTTCGGATCAGGGCAGGGGTTTTTATTCCAATCTGTTCACGGTACCCAAGAAGGACGGATCGGTCCGACCCATCTTGGATCTGAAGTTTCTCAACAGGTTCATCCGGCCACGGAAATTTCGCATGGAAACGCTGCGTTCGGCCATTCACTCTCTTCGTCAGGGAGACTTTCTGACGTCCATAGACATCAAGGATGCTTATTTACACGTTCTAATTTTTCCAGCACACCAGAGGTTTCTCAGGTTCGTGGTGGAGGATCGCCATTTTCAGTTTGTGGCACTCCCCGTCGGTCTCACCTCGGCTCCTCGGGTGTTCACCAAGGTGCTAGCGGGAGTGATGGCTCTGCTGAGGGTTCAGGGTATCCGCATTGTGCCCTATTTGGACGATCTTCTGATCATGGCCTCCTCTCTCAACCAAGCGGAGTTGGACACCAGAGTGGTGGTGTCCACCCTGGAGAGGTTCGGTTGGGTGGTCAACCACCCCAAGTCTTCCCTTTCTCCGTCCAGAGTAGTGACTTTTCTGGGAATGTCTCTGGACACTTCGCAGGCCAGGGTGTTTCTGCCCCAGGCCAAGATTCTTTTGATTCAGGATTTAGTTCGGCTTCTCTTGTCGGTCCCTCGTCCGGCCATCCGGCTAGGGATGAGGCTGGTGGGGTTAATGGTGGCCTCATTCGAGGCAGTTCCCTTTGCGCAGTTTCATACAAGGACGCTTCAGCTTCATCTGTTGAAGGTTTGGGACAAGTCCCCTCTATCGTTGGATCAGTCCTTCCTGATGACTCCCCGAGTTCGTCGATCCCTGCAATGGTGGCTGGGGTCGGTCAATCTCTTGAAGGGCAGATCTTTTCTGGCCCCGTGTTGGGAAACAGTCACCACGGATGCCAGTCTGTCAGGTTGGGGGGGGTGTTTGGAAGGACCTCCAGTTCCAGGGTCTGTGGGGCCCGCAGGAGGCTCACGAGCCCATCAATGTTCTGGAATTGAGAGCCATCAGGTTGGTTCTGTTTCGCTTGACTCATCAGTTGCGGGGCCTGCCTGTTCAGGTTCGGTTGGACAACCGGACGGCGGTTGCTTACATCAATCACCAGGGGGGGACTCGCAGCAGGAGTGCCCTCAGGGAAGTGTCTTTGATTCTGGACTGGGCGGAGAGCCACGTCCCGTGTATCTCAGCAGTCTACATTCCGGGAGTGGAGAACACTGAGGCGGACTCGCTGAGCAGGGCCTCCTCTCGTCAGGGGGAGTGGTCTCTCAGTCCCAAGGTGTTTCGCTCGATCTGTCTCAGGTGGGGGTTCCCAGTGGTGGACCTCTTTGCCTCTCGTCACAATCACAAGCTTCCAGTCTTTGTGTCTCTCTCGCAGGATCCTCTGGCTCTGGCAGTGGATGCCATGTCTCTGAACTGGAGGGATCTGGGGTTTCTTTACCTGTTCCCTCCGTTTCCAATGGTAGCCAGAGTGGTGCGCAAGCTGACTCTGGAGGGCGCGTCGGCGATTCTGGTGGCACCAAGGTGGCCAAGGCAGGTTTGGTTCGCAGACCTGGTAAGACTGGCAGAGGATCAGTTCGTTCTGCCTCTACTGCCGGACCTGCTCACCCAGGGTCGGCTGCGCTATCCCAATTTACCTTCGCTGGCTTTGACGGCGTGGCTGCTGAAACCGCCATCTTGAAGGAAGAAGGTCTTTCTGACGCGGTGGTTCAGACTCTTATTAGCGCCAGGAAGCGCTCTTCTTCTACTATTTACTATAGGACTTGGAGGTCCTATATTGACTGGTGTGAAAGTAGGTCTTTCTCTTGTCGGGAGTTTTCCATTTCCAGAATCCTGGAGTTTCTTCAACATGGTCTGGATCTGGGGCTTCAACTTAGTACCTTGAAGGGGCAGGTTTCTGCCCTGGCGGTGTTCTTTCAAAGGTCCTTTGCACTTCATCCCTTAGTCAAGACCTTTTTCCAAGGAGTTACGCATGTACGGCCTCCTAGGAAGCCTTTTGTTCCAGTTTGGGATTTGAACCTGGTTCTTTCTGCTCTTCAGGGTCCTCCGTTTGAGCCCTTGAATGAGGTTGCTTTGTCTTCACTTACTCAAAAGGTGGCCTTTTTGGTGGCTATCACTTCGGTCAGGCGTGTTTCTGAGTTGGCAGCTTTATCCATTAAAGCTCCATACTTCGAAAGGCATCAGGATAAGGTTGTCTTTCGTTTCAAGCCGGATTTTCTTCCTAAGGTGGTTTCTGCTTTTCATCTGAATCAGGACATTGTTCTGCCTTCTCTATGTCCTAATCCCAGCAACGACAAGGAAAGGGCGCTGCATTCCTTGGATGTGGTTCGTGTTGTGAAATATTATCTGGTGGTTACGTCTTCCTTTCGTAAGACTGATGCTTTTTTTGTGGTGCCCTTTGGGCCTAGGAAAGGTTTGGCTCCTGCCAAATCTTCCATTAGTAAATGGATTCGTCAGGCCATCATTGGGGCCTATTCTGCCAAGGGGAGGAGTCCCCCTTTTCGTGTTACTGCTCATTCTACTTGTGCGGTTGGAGCGTCCTGGGCTTTCCAGCACCAGGCCTCTGTTGAGCAAGTTTGTAAGGCCGCTACTTGGTCCTCTGTTCACACTTTTTCCAAGTTTTACAAGGTTGATGTTCGGGCCTCAGCGGATGCTGTTTTTGGCCGCAAAGTTCTGCAAGCTGTTGTGGTTTAAGTTGTGCATTGTTGCCTTGTTTTGGATCCCCGCCCTTTTTATGGACACTGCTATTGGATGTCCCACATGTTATGGATATCTTGAAGCGGGGTGTGTGACATACTTAGAATAATACCATTTTGTGAAATACTCACCTGTAAAATGGGTATTATAAGTATGTCACACACCCCGCTTCACCCGCCCTTCTTGTATTCTGGATCCTTTATTTTGTGAACTTTGCGTTGTTATGACTTATATTTGCCTCTTCCTGGTCCCTTACCTTACTGCTTCTATATACTGGGTAATGAGTGGGAGGTCCCAGGTATTTATGGATCAGGGAGGGGCTTTCTTTTTTGCTATCATCTCTGCAGGAACGCCCCTTCAGGTCGGTATTACCCACATGTTATGGATATCTTGAAGCGGGGTGTGTGACATACTTATAATACCCATTTTACAGGTGAGTATTTCACAAAATGGTATTTTTTTTTTACTTTTTTTTTTTACCTTTTGTGAACAGGTAAGTGGTCCTTTAGACCCCTATATCAGTTAACGGGGCACATGCGGCTGGCAAGTCACCTGCCACCATAACCCCCAGCCTCATTACCTGCATCCCCAATGCCCGGGGGGGTGGGGGGGGGTTGGGTTGATGCAGAAGATCCAGTGGCCAGTGAGGGCTATGCAGGTTAGTAGCCTTCAGGGCTGAGGCTGGCCGCTTGGCCTCCATGCCCTGGTCTACCAGCCCCCATAGTTGATGCCGGGGCTGGTTTTGCTTAGATAGGGGGGGACCCCATGCCGTTTATTTGTTTTAATTTTAAAGGCTGGCTGTGACGGTGAGGGTGAGACTTTGGCTGGCTGGGGGCTTGGTTGCTGCTTATCTACAATGACTCAGTAAGTGTTTCACATATGTTGTGGTTTGGCTTGCCTTTTTTCTTTCCCCCTTCGGTTGGTCCTTCTGTTTGAATTAGATTATTGTTTAGGTAGATAGTTTCATAATCTCTGGCACGTAGGCACATTGCACTTTAATTGATATTTGGTAGTGATGATGAATGTTCGTTGTACTGCTTAGAAAATCAGTTTTGTTGGGGAGTTTTTTCACATGTGTTTCTCATTTAGTTGATATTAATTATTTAGACATTAGTGGTATGCAGGGTCACGTATAATTATAAGATTAAATACTAGCTTTTTACATAGATATTATACCATTGACTTTAGATATTAATATATGTTAGATTTAGCGGCACCCTATACTTCCATCTGTTATTAGTTTTGTCCCCTGGCCCAGCCCCTGGTGGTATAGCCTCGCCCTCCCTATATTCATTTATTTTTGTTATATGTTTTTTAATTGATTTTAATTGGCCTGTCACTATGTGTTCAAATATGTAATAAATAAACTTTTGTATTCTTTCATAAACTTATTGTAGTGGTGCCACTGAGTATATGAGGTTGGGAACCTTGGGGTGTGTGGGACCCCTATTTGTTTGCAATTTTAATTTTAAAGGGTTAAAAAATGACATGGGGTCGTCCCTTCCTGTATTCACATTCATATGGAGTAAGGTTTAAATATTACATAGACATTTATATTTGCCTACTGATGACATCTACTTCTGTCCTTCTACAGGAAACGTTTACATCCATCCAACCGCCAAGGTGGACCCTTCTGCTGTGGTGAGTGACCGGGAGGCCGATTCATTAATAGCACCAGGTAGCGACAGATGAGCGCCAGTAGCGTTATTTTCACAGCGCCCGCTAGTATTTGCTGTGCTTGGCCGTTGTTCGGCTGTTGACAGCGACTCAGTCGGTGTGCGGTAATATTGAATACGGGAGCGCATGACAGCGAATGGCCATAGCGAACGGCTCCCACCATATTCATTAACAAATCACGCTCAAAAAATTCTCGCGCTGTGAAATGCTTGTTTAAACCCCAGAGCGCTGGTGGCGATGGGTTAAAAGTAGTTTTTTAACCCCCAAACAACCATATTTTTGGTAAAAAAAAAAAAAAAACATGTTTTTACAAACATTTAGTAATATGAATACATTAATATCAGACCTGTAATATCAATTCTGTACAATTTTTTTTTTTTTACCTTAAAAAAAATATCTAACATTGCAGAAGTGGTCACAGAAAAAAAAAACATTAATAGCAATTAATTATGAATATTTAAAGAGTGTTCCATTGAAATGCATTGGAGAGCGCCAGGTAGCGAGAGGTCCTACCTGTCGCTGTTCAAGGTCGCTCGCTGGCGCTGTGGGGTGAGGCTGGAATAATGATGAATGAGTCGCTATCTGGTGCTCTGTCAGTCCCTAAGCAGAATCGGCTTGATAAATGTGTGATTGCGGAGGGGAGCCGGCGTTCTCGTGGCGGTGACCGTCATTACCGTTCGCTCACCATTCGCTACCTGGCGCTATCCCTTGTTAAATAAGGGCCCTAGTCATTGGCTGTCCTGATCTCCCCCCCCCCCCCTGTGTATAGTGGGGCAACAATTCTGATAGCTATGACCTAGGTCATAAAGGGTCTCTCTAGTCTAGTCATGACTCTCCTCGAATCAAGGAAAATGACTACCAGAAAAATCTACGCTAAAGTATGGAAGTGTTTCAATTCATTCTATGAATCAAACAGTTTGAAAAGACATTACTGTAACGGATTTACCTGGAAATTCCAGCAAAAAATCACTGTTAAATATATATAGCGCAAAATGCTGAAACAATAGCCTGGCAACAGACTGTGACAAAATCTCTATGTAGACTGTCAGGGTTAAAATCTGGCCTACACCTCCCAAGGAAGCCTGTAATGGCTGTGTCTGAGCTCATTAAAGCGGACCAAAACCCACATTTTTAACTAGCATCCCCTAAATTGCTCCCCCTATGAAGAGAACATTTTGCCAATTTTCATTGCTTCTGCTTCACTCTAATCCCAGATAATGGCGCCTGTTTTAGCTGTAAAGCTCCGCCTCCTCCATTCATTGCCACTGTTGTGTGTGTGTGGCGATGATGTCATTGCTACACTTATGCAATAACTGGTCGCCTGTTATCTCACACTGAGGGTCAGCAACAAAAAAACACTGTTCCAGACAATTTTATAAGTGAGAATATCCATTTCTAGTTCTACAACCTAAGACGGGAGTATCGGTCGGGGCTTTGGCCAAATATATTTTAAAAGTTCAGTGGGTTTTGGTCTGCTTTAAAAGAAGTGGTACAAAGTGGGGAGCCCTGGTCTAGTATACTGTATAATGTCTACGCTTTACTCTCATCCCCAGCTGGGCCCCAATGTCTCTGTTGGGATGGGAGTGACCATAGGAGCCGGAGTGCGGGTGCGAGAGTCCATCATATTACATGGCGCTGTACTGCAGGTAAGTGCACACACACACACAACAAAATCGTAGTTGGATAATTGTTAGTGTTTGCATTTGGATTCCGGTCAAACTTGCTTTTTGAAACCCCACCGCCACCTTGCCCCCCCCCCCCCCGTGCTAAGCCCAATTTGGGCATTAAAATAATAAAACAACTCACCTGGTCACTGACCATTACAGTCACACTGCTGCACATGATTTGGTGACTGACCCGTCATTCTCTACATGAGAACAGGGGAACGGAGCTGGATTCAAGGCAAGGTGTACCCACTTTAAAGTGGCCCTATCACCTCAAATCCGGTTCTGGAGATAATGCATAACATTATCTCCATAGCAGGAAGTGGGACTTCCTGACCTAAAGCTGGTGGGACTGTGCCATGGCATAGCATTATCTCCATAGCAGGAAGTGGGACTTCCTGACCTAAAGCTGGTGGGACTGTGCCATGTCATAGCATTATCTCCATAGCAGGAAGTGGGACTTCCTGACCTAAAGCTGGTGGGACTGTGCCATGCAAGGGGATGATTCATAGCATTATCTCCATAGCAGGAAGCGGGACTTCCTGACCTAAAGCTGGTGGGACTGTGCCATGCAAGGGGATGATTCATAGCATTATCTCCATAGCAGGAAGCGGGACTTCCTGACCTAAAGCTGGTGGGACTGTGCCATGGCATAACATTATCTCCATAGCAGGAAGTGGGACTTCCTGACCTAAAGCTGGTGGGACTGTGCCATGGCATAGCATTATCTCCATAGCAGGAAGTGGGACTTCCTGACCTAAAGCTGGTGGGACTGTGCCATGGCATAGCATTATCTCCATAGCAGCAAGTGGGACTTCCTGACCTAACGCTGGTGGGACTGTGCCATGGCATAGCATTATCTCCATAGCAGCAAGTGGGACCTCCTGGCTTAAAGCTAGTGGGACTGTGCCATGGCATAGCATTATCTCCATAGCAGGAAGTGGGACTTCCTGGCTTAAAGCTAGTGGGACTGTGCCATGGCATAGCATTATCTCTATACCAGGAAGTGGGACTTCCTGGCTTAAAGCTGGTGGGGGCGTGGCTGTAACCGTCTTCTCCATTTACAGGATCACAGCTGTGTATTAAACACCATCGTGGGCTGGGACAGCAGCATCGGCCGGTGGGCCCGAGTGGAAGGAACGCCCAGCGACCCCAATCCCAATGATCCCTATGCCAAAATGGACAGCGAGACCCTGTTCAGGGAAGGGAAGCTCACCCCCTCCATCACTATTCTAGGTAAGTGGGATCAATAAATACAATCAGACCTTATTTCTAGTATTAGAACCTTTGTTGAGGGGCTTGTTAGGCTTTATCCCCACCTATGTTAATGCCCAATCAATTGACCACATCTTTATATCGTTTAAAAGATTTTACATGATCTATTAATAACTATATTAAAAACAGAATCTTCTCAACTCGATGCAATACATGGTTCTATTATTTATTAATTTCAATATTAATTTCTCCACTTAGCCTTGCATCAATACATGGTTAAATTCTGATTGCTTCCTTCTTTAGAGAGACTGGGTAAACATGTTTCGCCTTCCGGCTTTTTCAATACCCTGTTTAAATGAGAAGACAAGATTTCATATACAACCCATCATCATAGTTATACATGATTCTTTTTATTATAATAGGCTGTTTTAGGTACCATATTGTATTCTCATTTGCTCAATATGGATAGTACATTCCTTGATATGCATATCATGCACTTCAGTACAGTTTAGTACCCCTTTAGGAAAATGCAGGTTGGCCAAAATGTCCCTTTTCTTTTTTCCTTAGGCGATATTAGGCAAAGTTAATAAAGGGAGTGCGGGGGCTAGAGTACCCGGAAAGATTGTCCAAGTTAGGCTTATTTAGTCTAGAAAAAAGACGCCTGAAGGGTGATCTAATAACTATGTATAAATATATTCCGGGGCAATACAAAGATCTGTCCCACAATCTATTTATACCCCGGAGTGTAACCATAACCCGGGGGCATCCACTAAGGTTAGAGGAAAGGTGCGTTCTCCACCGACATAGGAGGGGATTCTTCTCTGTAAGAGCAGTGAGACTATGGAACTCTCTGCCAGAGGAGGTAGTAATGATGGATACAGGAAAAACGTTCAAAAGTGGCTTTGATGCCCTCCTTGCATGTAATAACATTACCAGCTATGGCTACTAGACCACTGGAAGGAGATCTATAGTGGCCGGGATGCCTTCCTTGCATGTAATAACATTTCCAGCTATGGCTACTAGACCACTGGAAGGAGATCTATAGTGCCCGGTATGCCCTCCTTGCATGTAATAACATTACCAGCTATGGTTACTAGACCACTGGAAGGAGATCTATAGTGGCCGGGATGCCTTCCTGGCATGTAATAACATTTCCAGCTATGGCTACTAGACCACTGGAAGGAGATCTATAGTGGCCGGGATGCCCTCCTGGCATGTAATAACATTTCCAGCTATGGCTACTAGACCACTGGAAGGAGATCTATAGTGCCCGGTATGCCCTCCTTGCATGTAATAACATTACCAGCTATGGTTACTAGACCACTGGAAGGAGATCTATAGTGGCCGGGATGCCTTCCTGGCATGTAATAACATTTCCAGCTATGGCTACTAGACCACTGGAAGGAGATCTATAGTGGCCGGGATGCCCTCCTGGCATGTAATAACATTTCCAGCTATGGCTACTAGACCACTGGAAGGAGATAAACAGGCTGAACTGGATGGACTAAAGTCTTTATTCAGCCGCACATACTATGTTACTATGTTACTATGATATCTGTTAATAAACATAATGATGGTGCCTTATTGGCACTTTCATTTCTCTGTTTGCATACAAAAACATATTTCCAGGGTTAGCACCCGCCCCAAAGTATGTTCTGCTACTTCTACTGCTGGAAAGAAAGGAGGAGGGTTAGTCTTGGCTAGATTACCAAGGCAGAACAAAACCCTGAGCGGCTGGCCATGGAATCTGTCAGATTGGCCTTTAAACCGGGGCATTGCATTTTGGGATGCCCAGCTGTGTGACCCCCCCAGATCATACATAATAACTCACCTCTTCCTGTACCGATGGCGCATGTGCGGGCTCTTGTCCAATTAGAGGCTGATAGTCTTCAATGGGGTGTGAGAATAGCCGCACCCCCTCCATTTTCAGGCTGTGCCCACGCTCCTGCCCCAGCCATTCAGATAAGCTGGGACAGGAGCGTATGCCCCAGGGAAGGTGGACACTTTCGCTCCCTATTAAAGTGGACCAAAGCCCAGCTCGATCGGCCTGGGAATCCCGGTCGATTTCCCCCCCCGATTTCCAAAATTGAGATGCCCCGCTCTGTGAATCCCTCTAGCAGGGCGCGGGCTTGCACGAGACATTTGTGAATGGCCGGCGCGGGCCCACTCCCTGTTAGAGGGAAGAGGGGGATGCAGCTGCTCTTAGACGCGCCGTGGGACCGGGAAGAGGTGAGTTGGCTGCTGCGATCTGGGGGGTTTCACACAGCGGGGCTTCCCCGATCTGGATGCCCCTGTGGAAAGGACCAAAACCAAGGATAGTCAAAATCCTGGGTTTTGGTCCACTTTAAAGCAAATCGGAACCATTTGCCGAATAACATAGCCCGGGCAAAAGGCCCTGATTGGATGAGAGCCCACTCATGCCAATTCAGGATGCTCCTGGGGCATCGAACATAACCCGAGAAAGTAATTCCCGGGTTTTGTTCCGCTTTAAGGAGATTTGGTTAGTTAAAGGCACAGTCCAGACAAAGGGTTCAATTACATGTGCTCAACCCTCCTCCTCAAGGGCCACCAGCAGCCCAGGTTTTGCATCTCTCCACACTGATGCACAGGTGAGGTAAGTAGTGCTCAGACAGAGCTGCCGAGATGCAATACCCGGCCTGTTGGTGGCCCGTGAGGAGGAAGGTTGAGCAAATACGGGTTCAATGACCCTGCTCTCTGCTCCCTCCATGCTGGGCCGGCATCTTACTTGTAGCCCGCTTTTACATTTCTTAAACCGGACCAACACCCATTATTACTTTAACGGGGAGGGAACCAGAACGCTGGAGCCCCCTCACACCTGATCGCATAGAACGCTGACAATACTCACCTCAACTACAAGCCAGCGCCGGGAAGGAGTCCCGCGATTGGCCGCCGGGCGGTCACAGAGGACGTGGCTACGGCTTACGTGACCGCCCAGCAGCCAATCGCGGGACTCCTTTCCCAGGGTTGGCTCGTAATGAAGGTAAGTATTCTGTGTGATCTGTGCGGTTAGATGTTAGGGGGCTCCAGCGTTCTGGATGCCCCCCCGAGGTTCTTGCTATCAGCAGAGAGAGGGACCAACACCCGTTAAAGTAATAGCGGGCGTTGGTCCGGTTTAAAGTGGACCAACACCCAGGATTTTGACTATCCTGGGTCTTGGTCCACTTCGGTGGGGCACCCCCGATCGGGGTGCCCCGCTGTGTGAAACCCCCCCGAACCCCCCGAAAAACTCACCTCTCCCCGCTCCCAGCGCCGATGGACAAGCCGCGGACAAGCGGCTCTTCCGCCGCCGCCTCCCGCGCGTCACTCTTGACGCGCGCATGCCCGCGCCGGCCGTCTAGAGGGGCGCGAGGGAGGCGGCGGCGGCCGGCCGCCGCCAAAGATAAGGTGAGGAGTTTGGGGGGGTTTCACCCCGCGGGACATCCCGATCTCGGATGTCCCGCGGGGAGGGAGGTGATCGGCCCGGGAATCTATAAGATCACCCGTGGGTGTTGGTCCACTTTAATACCTCCCAGAGATCTCTGTTCCTTCTCCCCATCAGCAGAGGACGACTCCATACATGCACGAGGGTCCCCACAGAAATCCGTCCATTTTGGGGACCCTGAAAAATGAGTCAGTAGAAAAGAACAAGTTCTATAGGGTTCATCAGGAAATGCAAAGTGCTGGGGAATGAAAGATGGCGCCCCTGACAGCTAGTGCGCGCATGGCCGGGGATGCAGCAGCGCGCGCTCCCCATTTATTTGAATGAGAGCCGTCTGCCAAATTACATCACAGCAGGCGGCTTTCATTGGACGGGAGCCTGCGAATGCAACGTTTGAGCATGGGGGGGCTGCACACAGCCTGGATGGGGTTTAGGCCCACTTTAATGGTGTTCTTTAGTAACAGCAGCGGGTGACGGGTGGTAACAATGTGTTATTTCCTCTCTTGCAGGCTGTAACGTGTCCATCCCGGCAGAGGTCATCATATTAAACTCCATCGTTCTCCCGCACAAGGAGCTGAGCCGCAGCTTTAAGAATCAGATTATTTTGTAGTTGGAAGAAACTGGTTTTCTTTTTTTTAAGCGTTTGGGGGGGGGGGGTGAAGCACAGGAGGGGGGGGGGGGGTGAAGCACAGGAGCCGGGGGGGGGGTGAAGCACAGGAGCCGGGGGGGGGGGGGCATTAGCGTGACATTAGCGTGACCCCTCCATCCATCGCTCTGCAATTTAGGCTAAAGCGGGAAGATGTGACATGGCGCTGCTGCTAGAGAACAAACCTCCCTTCCAGGCACAGGGGGCCACGCGGCCGCTGCAGGGGAGCGTAGACGAGAGACGCTGTGCGGCCCGGGAGGCGGCGCTCTCTGTATTTATTACCCCCCCCCCCCCCCGGGGCAATGCTCTCTCCTGTCATAACAACATGATGCATTGTGGGTCTGCGCTGCTGCGGGCCGGGTCAGTCACTTGGTGCAATTTATTCTCGCTGTAAAACTTATTAAAAACGTTTTGTTTTGAGAAGCATCTCGCCCCCCGTCCTTGACCCCTCCCCCTCGCGGCCTGTTCCATGTCAATGAAAACTTGAAAGGCCACGGACCAATTACTGAGATTAAGGGGGAACCCCGACGATCAGCGACGGGAGGCCGCGCGCAGCAACGTGTTGTCACAGCCATAGACTGATTTTGAGCCAGTTATTGGCCAGGTATTATGGAGGAGGGGAGCGGGATGCCCCACTGTGTGAAACCCCCCTAAACATCCCCTATACTTACCTCTTCCGCTATCCTAGAGCACATGCACTCCTCCAATATGCCTTCTATACATAAAGTGCATATTAAAGTGGACCAAAACCCAGGATTTCGACTATCCTGGGTTTTGGTCCCAGGGCATCCCGCTGTGTGAAACCTCCAAGATAGGGGCAGTTGTGGCCTAGAGGTAAGGGGAGCGTGGGAGGGTGGCAGGTTCGAATCCTGGTCCTGGGACAATGGCCATCCATGGTTTTGGTCCACTTTAATCAGTAGCATCAAGAGATGAATAGGAGGGCCACAAGCATCCTTGCAGCTGCTCCCCTCAGACTGAGAGTATCCACACCAGCTTTACACAAGGGCCTGGGGCAGGAGTGTGCAGAGCTGCTTGAGGGATACAACCGTGGCCCATATATGCACCCGGGGAGCACCAGAAAAGGTGCGTTTTATGGTGAACCGGGGGTTAACGTTTCGGCCCATCCTGAATAGATGGGACAGGCAAAGAGGGAATCCATCAACCCTAAAGTCTTATCAGATTCTAGGAAAGTGGACCAACACCCAGCAGGATAGGCCTGGGAATCTATAAGATTCCCAGGCCGAACCAATCCCTCCCCGCGGGGCATCTAAAATCAGGATGCCCGCTGTGTGAAACCCCCCAGGACGCCCACAAACCTTACCTGAATCCTGGTCCAATGGCGCATGCGCGGGCCGCATCTCGTGCTTCTCTCTAGCAGGGTGCGTGCCTGGCATTTGTGAACGGCCGGCGCGGGCGCGCTCGCTGTTAGAGGGAAGCGCGAGATGCGGCCGCTAAGTCGATGAGCTAAGACGTCGCTGTGATGCGCATACCTCAGCGGCCCCGAGCGCGCTGATTGGACGAGCGGACGCGCATGTGCCATAGGAGCGGGGTGAGGTGAGTTTTATTGGGAGATCTGGGGGGTTTCACATAGGGGAAGTGGACCAAAACCCAGGATAGTCAAAATCCTGGGTGTTGGTCCACCTTAAAATAAAACATTTCAGGGCTGACCGCTGGACATCCCAAACTGGGATGCCCTGCAGTATGAAATCTACCCAGGGTCACCATATAACTCATCTTCTTTCTGGTTCCTTCACTGATGTAAACATCGGCGGCCACATGTTTGAGCTGTGGCTGGCAGATAGGCTGGGTGCAGGAGCGTGCCTGCGTCAGGGGATGCGCCCGCCTGGTACAGATTGCTGTGCACAGGACCATTGGTCGAAAATGAATATGCATGGAAAACTGCTCTGAATGGACGAGAGCTCACATGTGCTGTAATACTGGGGTAAGGTGAGTTTTGCTGCCCGATCTGGGGGAGGGGGTTCACACAACGGGGCATCCCAAATCAGGATGCCCCAGGGCAATGAACACAACCCAGGATAGTAAAAAGAAAAACACTCCTGTTCCCTGTGTTACAGTGATTAGAGTTGGGCATGTTCCCGTCGTTGTATCTGACCCCTCGTACCCAAGGAGTTCCAGAGGGGGACTCAACAGCTACATTTCTGAGCAATGGTTAACTTTTTTTATTCTAAGTATACAGCACGTCCTGTTCCAGAGATAATTCCTTGCTCCTGGGTTATACGTCCACAAGATGGCGCTGGACTGCAGAGTCAGAAAAGTGGCTCCTCCCGGCCCCTTAAATACCAGAGACCTCCCACAAATCCCCAGTTCTTCTCTGCAGTCCTGGCTGCGATGACGTGAAGACGGCGCTCTGTACTCGCAGGTGAGCGGGGCTTATTAGCCTGCGGCCCTGTAGGACTATTCCCACCCGTTCCCGTTACTGCCTCCCAGCTTAGGCTGCGCTGGTCGGGTGATGGTAGGCAGCACCGCTGTCAGGTGCTAAGGAGCGCTGCTCCATCCGCAGGCCCCCACCAAAGGGTAAGCGGTACAGGCTTGTGGTGAGCCTTATAGGATGCCCCTCTCGCATTATCCCCTCACCTCCCGTTCCCGGTTAGGCTCCCTTGGCGGTCCGCTCCCCCCCCCTCTTCCTGGGTTAGTTCTGGGGGGGGGGGGGGTGCATACTGTCCCAGTGGTGAATGTAATGTGTGGTCATATTAAACTGTGTGTTTTTAGCTATTGCCACCGCGCGTTTGTACCACACTCTGCGGACGGCGGCGACATTGCCTCAGGCGCTGCTGCGCCGTCATTGCCTGCCCTGGTCAGGTGGGCGCGTCTTCGGATGACGCTTTTTGCGTCACGGTCTCCGCGGCCCTCCCCTCGAGGTATATGCGGGCGCCATTTTGCTGCGGTTGCTGCTGTTTGCGTGTCTGCGTATCTCTTGGTCCGTAAGTGCCCCTGCGGGCTGGCTTAGTTTTTACTGTTATTACCTTGCATGGCTTACGGGATCTCCTATTTGTGTCTTACAGGCGGGTCCTTCTTTTTAAGTGGTTTCTCCCGGCCTATCCCCTCTACTTAGCAGTCTCTTCCTTATTGGAGGGCTATTGTCATATTTGTCTCCCACTTCCGTAGCGGGCTATTGGGGCATCCCGGGTAGCTTTTAAGTGTCATTCCCTATCGGCCTGTTGTGCCACAATAATCACCATATAGAGGCTTCACAGGATAATGTGTTCGGGGTTCCTTCGGGACAAGCCTGGCTGTGTACTGCGTGTGGGGTGGCCCCTATAAGTGACGATGTCAGGGTTTGTGCTCCCCTGATATCTGGGTTACCTGTGAACGGGCCTGTGCCTATGGGCTCACCTACCCCCCACACTTACACCTGACCCCCAGTCATGTGAATGCTAGTGGGGAGTCTCACCCGGATTTGGCTACTCTGGTGGCCAGCATTGAAAGGCGTATGGCTGGTTCTGGTCCGCGTAAGGCTTCTGCTAAGCGGCGGCATTTAGCACCTGGTGTTTCCCTCTTTCCTATGGAGGCTGAGGAATTTTTTGATATTACCGGTTATACCCCCCTGGAAGAGAGGGAATTATTTTCCGATTCAGATTCATCTGAGGAGCAGCCTAAAGGTATGCTGCCTGTTCTGGATCTAAACCATGGTCCTCAGGTGACACTCATAGGCTGTTGGCTCAGATATTTGAGGTGCTTTGTATTTCTCCTCCTGCTGCGGTCCGTAGGCAGCAGGGGGAGCTGTTTCATACTGTTAAACCACGCTGGGAGTTTCCTGAACAAACTCACTTTAATAATCTTGTGTCTAAGGAGTGGGAACGGCCTAGCCGGCTTCCCGGGGTACCAAAGAATTGGGATAGTAGGTATCCCTTTCCCACCGAGGTAAAGGATGGGGAGGACAGGCGCATGGACCAGCTGGCCTCCCATGCCTTTGCTTGTGTGGGGACCGCGCTGCGCTCTGTCTGTGCCTCTGCCATTACTGCTGTTGCTATCCAGAGCCTGCTCAAGGGTATCTTAGATGGTGCCCCTGGGGATGCTAGTGGTGAAGAGTATTCAGCTCTTACGCGCTGTGCGACTTCTGTTGCATATGTCCTTTCTGCTCTGGATGATACCATTAGAATGTGTGGCAGGGCCTCTGCCCTGTCGGTGGCTATATGCCGCTCAGTTTGGCTGCGCCAGTGGGCAGCTGACAATGCTGCCAAAAAGGCTCTCGTTGCTTTTCCCTTTAAGGGGCTGCGCCTCTTTGGAGAACGTTTGGATTTGTTTGCCAAGGGAGCTAAATTACCTCAGCGGAGAAAGCAGTCCTTGTCCTTTAGGGGTTCCGATGCATTTTCCCCCTCCTTTCGTGGATCCAGAATGGGACGGGGAGCTTCCTTTGCTGGGGCCCACGGAGATTTTTGGGGCGGGGCAGAGGACGTGGCCGCTCCAGTCCCTCCTGGGGTCCCAAGGCTAAGTCCTCCCCCAAGCCCCCTCAGGCATGAAGGGGCGCCCTCACCCATCCGGGTGGGGGGGCGGCTTCGGCGCTTCGCTAATGTGGATTTAGGAGGTAGTGTCCTCCGGTTACAAGATCGAGTTTGCAGCCTGGCCGCTCCCCAAGATTCATCAGATCCCAGATTCCTCAAAAGCTCAGGGTCTCTCCCTGGCTGTCCAAAACCTGCTAGATTTGGGGGTCATTTGCCGGGTTCCCTTAAGGGAAAGGGGCAAGGGTTACTATTCCAATCTTTTCACTATCCCCAAAAAAGACAGGTCCATCAGACCTATCCTGGATTTAAAGCTCCTCAACAAGTTTGTCAGGTTCAGGCACTTTCGCATGGAGACTCTGCGCTCTGCTGTGAATTCATTACGCCCGGGGGATTTCATGACCTCGGTAGACATCAAGTATGCTTACCTATCTTTCCAGGTCATCAGAGATTCCTCAAGTTCGCTCTGGAGGATCAGCACTACCAGTTCATGGCCTTGCCCTTCGGTCTCTCCTCGGCTCCCAGGGTATTCACCAAGGTGCTGGCAGGTGTGATGGCCCTGCTGAGATCTCAGGGCATTCGCATTCTTCCCTATTTGGACGACATTCTCATCACTTCTCGGTCTCTCCAGCAGTCAGAGCTGGATACCCAGCTGGTGGTGTCCACTCTGGAGTCATTCGGCTGGGTGATCAACCATCCCAAATCTTCCCTGGCTCCTTCCATGGTGAGCTCCTTCCTGGAAATGACTCTGGATCAGATCTGGATCTGGGTCAGAATCTTTCTTCCTCAGCAAAAGGTGGTGAGTCTTCAAGCGCACGCTCAGCTCCTTCTGTCTTGTCCTCATCCATCCATCAGGCAGGGAATGCAGGTGGTGGGCCTGATGGTGTCTTCACATGTTTCATGTTTCACATGAGGCCTCTTCAACTTCACCTCTTGTCAGTATGGGGTATGGGATCAGGTGTTTGTTCTGTCCCCTCTGGCCAGGCGGTCTCTAGCGTGGTGGCTGGACTCAAGGAACCTGTTGGGGGGCAGATCCTTTCTTGCCCCTTACTGGGAGACAGTCACCACGGATGCCAGTCTGACAGGTTGGGGGGGGGGGGCTTTTGGAAATCCCTGCAATTCCAGGGTCAGTGGGGCCCTCGAGAGGCCCACACCCCTATCAACATTCTGGAGTTGAGGGCGATCAGGTTGGTTGTGGTCCGCCTAACCCCTTACCTTCGGGGTCGGGCTGTTCAGATCCGCTCGGACAACCAGATGGCGGTTACCTACATCAATCATCAGGGAGGGACCCGGAGCAAGAGGGCCCTCAAGGAAGTATCCCTGATTCTGTCCTGGGCCTGTCCCATGCATCTCGGCGGTGTACATTCCGGGAGTGGAGAATCTGGAGGCAGACTCCCTCAGCAATGGTCCCTCAGCAGCAGGGTGTTTCCCTCCCTGTGCCACCATTGGGGTCAGCCAGATGTGGATCTGTTTGCGTCCCGCCACAATCACAAGCTTCCAGCCTTTGTCTCTCTGTCCCAGGACCCTCTGGCCTTGGCCATGGATGCCTTAGCACTGTCTTGGAAGAGCTTTCAGCTCCTCTATGTGTTCCCTCCGTTTCCTCTGCTGGGCAGGGTGCTGTGCAAGATAGCTCAGGAAGGGGTGCCAGCTATCCTGGTGGCCCCCTGTTGGCCAAGAAGAGTGTGGTTCACAGACATCGTGCAGCTGGCAGTAGATCAGTACACCCTGCCCAGGGTTCCAGATCTGCTCACTCAGGGGCAGCTACGCTACACCAATTTACAAACGCTGGCTTTGACGGCCTGGCTGCTGAAACCTCCATCTTGATGGAAAAGGGGTTGCCTGCTTCTGTTGTTAACACCATGATCAGGGCTAGGAAAAATTCCTCTTCGTCTATCTACTATAGGATTTGTCGTACTTACATTGACTGGTGTAAGTCTAAGTCCTTCAGGAAGACTGATGCTCTTTTTGTGCTTCCGTCTGGACCTAAGAAGGGTCTGGCTCCAGCTAAGTCCACTATCAGCAAGTGGATTTGTCAGGCTGTGATTCAGGAACCTCCCTTCCGCCTTACTGCTCATTCTACTCGTGCTATTGTTGCCTCTTGGGCTTTCCAGCACCAGGTTTGCAAGTTTGCAAGGCCGCTACTTGGTCTTCTGTTCATACCTTTTCTAAGTTTTACAAGGTTGATGTTAGGGCCTCAGCTGACGCTGCTTTTGGCCGCAAAGTTCTGCAGGCGGCAGTGGTTTAAACTGTCCGCTGTTACTTTTTTGAGGGATCCCACCCTATCTTACGGACACTGCTATTGGATGTCCCAGGAGTAAGGAATTATCTCTGGAACAGGACGTGCTGTATACTTAGAATAATACAATTCTGTGATTACTCGCCTGAGAATAGAATTTATATTATATGTATACAGCACGTCCTGTTCCACCCCACCCTTGTTTTCATTATTCTGTTACCTCTGTATGGTGATTTTTCTTTTTTTATCTCGTTATAGTTCTCCCAGCTTCTTGTTAACTGCTTTTCAATACTGGGGAATTTGTGGTAGGTCTCTGGTATTTAAGGGGCCGGGAAGAGCCACTTTTCTGACTGCAGTCCAGCGCCATCTTGTGGATGTATAACCCAGGAGTAAGGAATTATCTCTGGAACAGGACGTGCTGTATACATATATCAATTCTACAGGTGAGTAATCACAGAATTGTATTTTTTTTTAATCTGTACCCCAGGGGTTCAGTGCTGGTCCCTCTATTATTCAAATTGTTTATAAATGACATATAAGATGGAATTAGAAGCACTGTCTCTATTTTTGCAGATGACACAAAGATATGTAGCACAGTGCAGTCTATTGAAGATGTTCACAAGCTTCAGCCTGACTTGGACACTGAGAGTGTCTGGGTTCCACTTGGCAAATCAAGTTCAATGTGGAAAAATGTAAAGTCATGCATTTGGGGTCTAATAATCTGAAGGCCACATATATCCTCGGGGGAGTAAAACTGGGAGAGTCACTTGTTGAGAAGGATCTGGGGGCACTGGTAGATCACAGGCTAAATAACAGCATGCAATGCCAAGCAGCTGCTTCCAAGGCCACCAAGATATTATCATGTATTAATAGAGGCCTGGAATCACGGGATAGGGATGTCATTTTGCCTCCTTACTGGCGCACCCTCACCTGGAATATGGCGTCCAGTTCTGGGCACCCATTCATAGAAAGGACGCTCTAACTACGGAAAGGGTGCAGAGGAGCCACCAAACTAATAGGAGGAATGAAAGATCTTAGTTATGAGGAAAGATTACGAGAATTAAATCTGTTTAGTCTTGAGAGGAGACAACTGAGGGGGGGACACGATTAACTTGTATAAATAAATAAATGGCTCATACAAAAAATATGGGGAAACACTATTTCAGGTAAAATCCTCTCTAAAGTAAGGGGGCGCTCTCTCCCTTTGACTGGAAAAAGAAAAATTTAGTCTCCGGAGGCGACAGTCATTTTTTTTACCATAAGAACTATAAATCTGTGGAATAGCCTCCCACAGAAGCTTGTTACAGCATCAACCGCTGACAGCTTAAAAAAAAAGCGGTTATCAGTAAAAAAAACAAAAAACAACTTCCCCTACCCCAACACTTAAGTCTCTTTAAAGTGGACCAACACCCACGGGTGATCGGCCCGGGAATCTATAAGATTCCCGGGCCGATCACCCCCCACCCCGCGGGACATCCGAGATCGGGATGTCCCGTGGGGTGAAACCCCCCCCAAACACCCCAACTCACCCACCTTATCTTCCGCCCCTGTAGGCGTGCGCGCCTCCGCGCCGGCCGTCTGCGAATGGCCGGCGCGGGGGCGCGCGCGTCAAAAGTGACGCGAGGGAGGCGGCGGCGGCCGCCGCCGCTTAGACGTTCCAGATCTTCCCTTGTACGTCGGCGCTGGGAGCGGGGAGAGGTGAGTTTTTCGGGGGGTTAGGGGGGGTTTCACACAGCGGGGCACCCCGATCGGGGGTGCCCCACCGAAGTGGACCAAGACCCAGGATAGTCAAAATCCTGGGTGTTGGTCCACTTTAAAGAGAAACTTTAAAATCTAAAAGACTCCAGGGCCATCCGAGCCCCACTCTCTGGGGCCCACAGTGTGAAACCCCCCAGATCGCTGGTTCCACTCACATGTTCACAGAGCCCTCGCCGCATCCCCAAGTTGCAGTGTGTACCCGTGTGGCAGGACTCTCTGAATGGCTGTCGCAGACAACTACATGTGAGCAGGGATGCAGCTGGTGGCATGCTCGGCTTCATTCGGCTCCTTGGCTGCAGCAGAGCCAAACGAAACCGAGGGTGCCAACTGGCTAACGTCTGCACCATGGGACGCCAGGAAGGTGAGTCTCCTACATGAACCACAGGGATACGCAGCAGTGGGGCATCCCAAATCTGGTTGGCCTGTCTCAGAAGAACATCACCCGGGAAGGAGAAATTTCCATCTCTTTAAAGTACTTTCATCACCAAAATATACCCATGGACTGTAAATAAACCACTGAATGCATCAGTTCTATTTCTGCTTTATTTTTTTTTCAAATGAGGCCCCGCCCCTAATTACTTATGCATAAATGTCCAGACTGATTTTGAAATCATAGACTAGCCCTTTGCTTCTAACAGAGGCTTGCTGAACACTGTGAGATCCCTTTAAACTGGTGACAGCATTTTTGCTAAGTTCTATTGCACTGGGTTTTAGACCCACGTGACCGTGGACAGCCAATTGCTGACCCCTGGTCATGTGGAGAGTATTTGGGGTTGGGTTACAGGGCTTCAGGTGCCCCCCTCCCCAGACATAAGCAGCAGTCCAACACCACCAAGCAGGGTGTGAGTTTAAAAGGGGACCCCCCAAGCCCCAGCAATGGGGGGGGGGGGGGGGGGTAGCGCCTTGTCCTCCTAATAGAGTTGCCTTCTATTCATAAATATAGGTCTGCTTTGAAAAGCCGACTCGCCCTGGCACCATGAATTGCCTCATTCCAGCAGCAGGTCCTATGCTGTCTTCTGGGCATTGATTTCAGAGGGTACAGTGGTAAGTTCAGTGGGGCTTTCTGGGTAATTCAGACAGCTCATGTAAAGAAAAGCCTAAACCGACTATTACATCAAGCAACCCAAAACCTTACAACTTTGTCACACAACGGGTCCTGGTCCCTGGATCAACCTTCCTTCCATGGGTAGGTTCTACAACTTTTGTGTCAGTGCAACACCCAATCGGTGACCACACCGCCACCAGTTGGGCGCATGTGGCACTGCACTGTGTAGCTATCTGTTCCTGGGTCCCCTGTCAGATGCTGGATCCCCATGATTGAGCCAAGTATAAATGATGGGCCTGTCTGATGGCCTGCATCACAAACGGTGGCCCTGACTCTTCTACAGAAAACAAGATGACCGGGATAAAGACACCCACAATGGCCTTGGCGCCCAGGGCAACCTGTCCCTAGAAACAGCCCTGTATGTATGTAAGAGATGATGGTTACAACCGATATTTGAAGGTATGTGGAATAAATGCCTATTGCTTCTACACGGCATCTTCAGTGTGCTATATAGAGGCAGAAGATATTACTCAGCGAGTATCTGCCCACATGGTTAAATACTAAAGTCACACTCTTTCGGCATCTGGGGGCTGGCAGGCCTTAAAGGAACTCTGTAGGCTAAGTGCCTAAACTGCATTCAGCAGCTCACCTCATCATGGCGGCGCCCTCTCTTCCTATCAGAACACAAGGCAAACATTGGTGGTACACCCCCTGAATTCCTTCCCCATAGACCATCAATCACAGGCAGTGATTGGTGGTCTATAGCTCTACCCACATTTGTCAGCTCAGCAAGAACAAGCACACTAGAAATGTGGAGCCATCACAGCCTTGTGCATTCCACCCTCAGCGAAGGAACTATTAGCATATGAAAAGCCGTAGGGTCTAATTAGTGCATGAATAGTCATGTTTTATTATTGTTTCAATCACCATCACACTTAAAGTGGACCAAAACCCACCAAACCTGCAAAATACATTTGGCCAAATTCCCTGCCGATACTCCCTTATTAGGGTGTAGAACTAGAAATGGATACTTTAGCTTTTTGAATTGTCCTGGAACACGGATTTATTTGCTGACCCTCGGTGTGAGAGGACAGGTGATCAGTCGTTGCCTAGGTGTGGCAATGACATCATTGCCACACACAACAGTGGCAATTAATTGGAGGAGGCGGAGCTTTACAGCTAAAACAGGCGCCATTATCCAGGATTAGAGTGAAGCAGGAGCAGTGAAAATTGCCAAAAGGTTCTCTTAATAGGGGGAGCAATTCAGGGGATGCTAGTTAAAAATGTGAGTTTTGTTCCACTTTAATTAGCTTCTGAATCACCTATGGCTGCCTGTGGCTGTCACAAGCACAGCTTTGGAACAAGACAATAGAGCCTGCGCTTTTGATCATCAGCGTGGATTAGAAATGACTCTGCTGCTGTGTGACAACTGATTATAACCAATGTGTAAAACACTGGTAATAGCTAATAAATGCATATCATAAAATATAATGGGCATATTTATTGTCTATTTGCCTTATGTAAAAAAAAAAAAGTGCTTATAGTGTATATATTCATTTTAATGGCATTCTAGAAATCTATGTATATGTGTGTGGGAGTGATGAGAATGCCTGAGTCTGAAGCACAATATCATAGGTTCTTACAGGCTTATTATGCATCACCACAGAGCCAAGCCCACATGCTTCAGAAGAGAAAGCATAAGGGGAAACTGTAAACCTTAGGAACAATATACACAAATGGTGTGTCCGCTCACCACCTCTCTGCGAGTGTGCCCAACCGCGGGTAGTCCCAAACCCACTGGAGAACCTTCACTGCATAATGGATGGTCCGCACTCCTCTCCAATAAAACTTTTAATTATGCCTTTAAAATCATCTCCACAGTATATAGAAAAGCCAATCTAAAACCAGTAATAAGCAAAGTCCTGGAAATCACACGTGTAACATGTGACTTACACGTTTCAGACTCCAGTCCTTGATCATAGTAACCTATGTCATGAGAAAATTACATTTATATACAATAAAGTATGTATAAACCACTCACCTCATTGGTCCCCCCTGCAACGCATAATTAAAAGTGACGTTTTATTGTAGAGGAGTGCAGGCCATCCATTATGCAGTGAATGTAAAACCTTAGGACCTTAGTTTAGGACAGCGTCAAACGTAGCCCAACACAAAGGACCAATAACTGCCCTTGCCTGCTGTATGCCTTTAAACCAGACCTTCACCATGATTTAATGAAAAGCCCAAACTCTTAAAAAACGGTTCCCCAGCATCTAAAATTAGTCACTAACTTATTATTCTTTCCCCCACTGGGCTGCAACTCTGTTCAGGAATTTAGGATACGGGCGCCGCCATCTTGACTCAGAAGCATCACACTTACTGAGGAGAGTGGGATAAGGTACAGGGGGGCAGGTTATAGCTGTGCTTTGCTCAGACAGAGCAGAGCTGGGGTCAGGGAAAGGTCAGCAGTCCCAGAATGCAGAGCAGCACAGTCACTTCCTGTTTGCAGGCTGCCTGATAAAATGGCGGCTTCCATAAGCCGCCATCTTGGATGTTTAAAGGCTCATAGCATGCAGTAGATGCAGGTAGGATGATTTTTAATGTGAGCAATCTGTATGTACAGTGTGGGGGAAACATATAAGATAGGCTCTTATTCTGGGTGAAGGTCTGGATTAATGTGAGCAATCTGTATGTACAGGGGGGGAAACATATAAGATAGACTCTTATTCAGAGTGAAGGTCCGCTTTAAGAGCCCTCCTTGCACATTGGATTGGTAGGACATAATACCTGGTGGTTCCTGGTGTGAAGCCTTTAACTTGGTGACCTGGCTTCCAGCATCATTGGGGTCTCTGGGAGAATAACTGTATAACGGGAGGTCTGGAGACTGCTGCATTGTCTTCTATCCAACCACTGAAAGGCATTACTGAGAAATTGAGGATGGTGGAGGGAACTATGTGCCCTGAAGAGTTTGTCCTTCTTATGCCTTTCAGTGAATCTAGCAAACAAAATCAGCGTCGGCCAGCTCACCCAAAACCACTTGAAGCATGGAGTAGGAGACCCCTTGGCGCTACTGCTTAGATAGCAGGAAAAGAGTGAGGTATCCAGCTTCTCTCCAATAAAATGTAACTTTTGATTTAAATCGTTAAAAATATCACCCAAATAATAAATGAAGAAAAGATTCCCAGTAAGTGAAAAAGATAAGCATAATCCAGGTCCATATAAACCCCACTATGGGGATCCGGTGACGCGTCTCGGACTTCAGGCGCCCTTAATCATAGATCTGAATTAAAAGTTAAATTTTATTGGAGAGAAGCTGGATACCTCACTGTTTTCAGTGAATCTAGCCCAAGAGGATCAACCCACACTTGCCTGTGCCTCACCATCTACTTCCAGCAGTCTGATGAGTCACATTGGCATGTCAGAGGAGAAACATCAGAGAACAAACACCTTGCAGCCACTGCTGGAAGAACACAAGCGGGTGGTGGCAGTGTTATGGCCTGGGGAAGGTTTTAATTCTCTGGGCCAGGCTTGCTGATCACGTACACCCATACATGCGGATAGTCTTCCCTGGGGCGGATGAGAATCTTCCACAAGTCAATGGGACAATGTCACATGGGTAGAAATGTCTGACATTAGTTGGAAGGCTTCCATGTACGACCCTGGCCATTAATACCCAAGACTATAAGGAGTACCTCGATCATCGTGTTTGCTCTATTAAGCCTCCCCTGTGTACCCTCCAGCCGCTGTGGGGGGCAGTGCAGTCAGCATGGCTCCAGATACTTGTGACCACCTACCAGCATCTTACTAAGTTACTCCCAGCCTCCAACAGCTGCTTAGCCGTTCAGATCAACTCAATGGCTAGAAGAGCTGAAGGAAGACGAGCTAAATCAAGCAAATCGATTGGCTGAGCAGGTGCTTAGCCAATCAGCGCTCTTGGTTTCTGGTATGCATGTGCCGTGGGAGCAGCAGGAAGGTAAGGTATTACCACGACCTGGGAGAATACACACAGCGCGCGGCATCACAAATCCTTATCTGTGAGGAACAATTCCCGCGTGTTGTTCCTTTATAAATGGTTACTAAACGCAAAGAAAAAAAAAAAAAAAAGCAGGCACTCACCTTCACTCCCGCACAGTTCACCCTGCAGGTCCAACGCTCTGAAACCTGGTTCCAGGGGACGGCGCTCCCAAAGCCTCGCTCAACGTCCATTCATTTCAATGGAGAGGCGGGCCTGGCCCGTCCCTCTATTGTAATGAATGGATGGTGTTGTGTGACCAGCGTGTACTGCAGTGCTGTTTGTCGGGGAGCCGACGCCGCCAGCCCTTGTTCTTGGAAATCGGGAGGTTTTCCAAGTGGCGACATGTTCTTGTGCGAACGCGAGTGCTTGTTTGTTTCGGGTTTTAGCAACACTAAAGCAGAACAAAACCCAGCAGCGGCCAACCTGGAACCTAAAACATTCCAGCCTTCTGTTGACTTTTCCCCATTGTGTAAAACCTCCCAGGATGCCTATAAAATCTCACCTTTCCCCGCTCCAACGGCAGACGTTCAGGCTCTCGTCCAATGAGAGCCGTCCTTATGACTACCTCATTCGGTACGGGATGCAGCAGCAGAGTGCACTCCCCATTCTAGTAAATTCGTTACAATCTTGGATGTTAAAAGGCTCAGAAAATGCAGTAGATGCAGGTAGGATGATTTTTTAATGTGGGCAATCTGTATGTACAGGGTGTGGGAAACATATAAGATAGGCTCTTATTCAGGGTGAAGGTCCGGATTAATGTGAGCAATCTGTATGTACAGGGTGTGGGAAACATATAAGACAGACTCTTATTCAGAGTGAAGGTCCGGATTAATGTGGGCAATCTGTATGTACAGAGGGGAAACATAAGATAGGCTCTTATTCAGGGTGAAGGTCCAGATTAATGTGGGCAATCTGTATGTACAGGGTGTGGGAAACATATAAGATGGGCTCTTATTTATGGTGAAGGTCCGGATTAATGTGGGCAATCTGTATGTACAGGGTGGGGGAATACAAAACAGACTCTTATTCAGGGTGAAGATCCGGTTTAAGAATCAAGAAAATGAACGACTAACAAAGTGTGTCTCCAATAAATAGAGCCGGTGCAGTTCCTTTGATGCGATACTTTATATAGCTTTGTTTTAGGTGCATGGATCAGGTTTAAACCAAAAAATGGCCTTGCCCATCCGGGTTAAAGAAGCGACAGGGAAACAACACAGTAAACAGTGAAGCTCGGCATGATTCTAGACATTTTTTTTACTGCATCTGTGTTACATACAGAAGTTTCCGGCTCTTTGAATAACACAACTTATTACAAAAGTTGCTGACTTGCTGAAGAAAAGACGGGATACGAGGCCCCTCCCACATACAGTCATAGGAAGCCGCCATTACACGCATTTACTTTTATCAGAAAACACACAAAAAGAAAATTCCCCCACATAAGGCCCCATGACCTCCACATCAAATAAATACAAACCCCGGTGACCAATCTCTGTGGATTCGCTATACACAAATAATACAAAACAATCATCGTAGGGTAAAGTGCATCGTGTGATGATCCATCAGCAGCTCGTTTTTTTTTAGTTGTTCGGAGAAGTGAAAAATCGTCCATGTTTTTTCCTCAGATCGCTCTTGCTGCCCGACTCTCCTCTGTAGAAGGCAAAGAACACCAAACAATGCTGTATGAAATTATTACTGAAAGCGGGAGTCCAGTCAAAAACAACCCCCCTTCCCCCTGTCCTGCCATCCTCTCCTGGAGCTTGGGCAAGAGAATAAAAAAACCCTTGCCTAAGCCGCAGCTGAGGAAAGTTTTTTTTTTTTTTCCTTTGTAACCCCCCCCCCTCCCTCAGCACCAGGGGGTGGCAGGGGAGTTGTCTTTAGAATGGTATTCCGATTAAGAAGAGAGGATTTCACTATATGTAAAACATAGGTGAAGGAAACCAAAGCTATAAAGGAATGCACTCTGAATCTCTGCACAACCTGGAGTGGGCATGCAGAATGCACACCTTCCTCCCACAGGAAGCACCACCAAAAGATTCTCAATCAAATATTAGATATTTAATTAGTACAAAAATTTAAAACAATCAAACATATACACACCACAAGACAATTAAAAACAAATCGGTATGGCCGAGAACTGTTAATTAATGCCCAAAAGGGGCTATCAAATGTATAACATGCCCATGGGTGAAGACTATACCTGTACTTATTATTGCAAAAATTATTATGGTTTGTATATATGAAAAAAACCTTTCATATATGTGCCGGCACAAAAACAAATATCTGAAAAAATGTGTCTAATTCCCAAATTACATCTCATGAATAATGAAAATTCAAATATATACAACAATTATACCGATATGTGTGTATATATTATAATGCATATACACATACACACATGCATATACATAAATACAAAAAATGAATGAAGTGTGAACTAAATTTAACTAACTATGCTATAGTGCTAACATGCAAATAATTAGTAAAATGTCAATATCTAAACTACAACATACAATTAAACAAGAAATACACCATATAATAAATGCAAATGCATATAATTAACACAAACAATTATCACAGGAAAACAAACCCCCTCTCTAGCCACCTGATGTTGCACAGGAAACCATATCTGAACACTTTAAATGTAAACCCAAACCACAATATGATACAATGCAAGTGCCGGTAAACAATACAAACAATGAAATCTCACGTAACGTGGTATCACCCAGGGCAACGAACCGGCCAACCTTAGTTAGAACTACCCGCGCACGCAGCCCCTATGCTGCTTCAAGGGTCAGGGTACTCTGATTCTCTGGGTATGAAGAAGACACATAGCCTCAACTCAGGAGACCCCATGCCGACTCAGTTCACACCTCTTGTAGCTCAACTACAGGCCTTAGCTTAGCAAGTGAAGAGTCACTGAGGCTAATACACACCGACCAGGTCACGTCAAAGCATTTCTCCCAGACATGCCGGGGGCCAGGATTTATTATGAATTATGAAGCCGCCCATGCACATTAATCATAAACAGATCAGGGGAATCTAGAAATCATAATGCGGTGTATGTTTCATTCCAGTATGTTCAGGTCAGGAGCCATTTCAAACAGCGGGTCTCATAGCATGCACAGCCTGCAACTGGGTCTAAAGGCACCAGGTTTGGATCACTTGGACCTTAAACCAAAAGGTTATGCCACATATTAGTTTGGATGAGTTTTTGCTAGAGTCTCAGAGCTCAGCCCTCCTTTTTATCCTTTGTGCTACATGTGGAGAAGGGACCAGGATACTGTTCAGTTTTGATTCTTTATATGTATATTTTCTCTCCTACATTATGTCCATTTTTTCTTGTCATCTTTCTTTATTTTCACCTTAGCTATGTCTTCCTCTCTTTTCCACATTCCCTCCTCTTTCTCTCCTTTTCCACATATTTTAAATTCAGTTGTTTTTATCCCTCCCTTTCATTACTCTTGTACCCATCCAACTCTTTCTTTTGTCTCCTTGATTCCATTTCCCTCTTTTTGCACAATCCCTACATTGTTCCTTGTTTTCCCCATGTTACTTACTTTCTTTGTTTTCCCCATGTTACTTACTTATTTTCCACCTCTCCATCAATGTTTCCCACATTCTATCTCTTTGTTCTTACCTTTCCCCCTCCCTCTTATTTTCACCTTGTCTACATCTTCTTTTATTTTAGCGGTGGCATCCCAAACTGAGATGCCCTGGGGGGCATAAATCATTACCAACTTTCCCTCAGCAAATTCCAAAGCCAATCCCTCCGATATGCATGAGCATATAAAAACCTAAAGAACGTGAGTGTTACTTACAGATACGGGGAGGGTCCCTTGTGTTTCAGGGGCGCAGCTGAGTTGATCTCGGGAGAGGTCAGAGGTCGGAAGAGACGTTCTGTTGGGAAGGAAAATCAACACTATTTTATGGACCATGAAAGTGCATCCTGAATGCTGGCCCAAATAACCAATCCATAGCCACTATTGCTACATAAACACTGGTGATGGCTGCCTACAGACAGATAAAGCGGACCTCAAGTCAAAATGGTTGGGTTTAGGTGAAGCACACATTTATTTAAGTGTTTTCAGGGCTGCTTAGGAGGCAGGTTTGCCACGGTACAGTCTGTGGAACAGCTTCTCTATTATTTACACCACGTGCCAAATTATTATGCAGTACCGTGGAAGAAAGTGGCCAATCAGAAACGCTATAGAGGTCATTTTCACACCTTCGGGGACCCAAAAGGGGCCGACTGGCTCTCTCTCAATGCTTCCGGCTCAAAAACATGACTCCTTGCTGATGTCGCGGCCTTGTTGGGACATGGTGGCCAGCCACCAACCATTCTCTACTCCATCCCTCTGGACGGTCCAGGGTTGCCCGGTGCTCATCAGTAACACAAGTCTGTGTTATTACGAGTCTTCATGTATGTCTGTGGGCCCACTGCAACTGTTTCTGCCTGTGAGCACTGGTTAGTAATGTCCAAATAGTAGGTTTGTGCTCTGCTAGTCAGGCTTCTCTTCCTGTTTCCCTCCGTAGTGGCGGTACCCCCGACATCACTTACAATTAGCTGCCGCGCCACATCGGAGGGAGACCGGTAGAGAAGCCGGACGAGCGGAGCTGTGCGAGGTGTCGGTGCAGCCAGTGATCTGGATGAAGCCTTTCAGGTGAGCGCTGTAGCCCCAGACTAGGAACAATGGTCTGCATGGGAGAAAAGGTGAGTATTTTTTTTATGTTTTGACTGAAAATGTACTTTAAAGAGTAATTTCACTTCCAATGACATTTTTTAAAGTTCCCATTATTACGTGCCGAAATTACGTAATCAACGTGCTGTTATTTTTCTTTTTTTCTATTCTTTTGCAATTCTGTGTTTTAAAAAACAGTTTTCCCTAGCAACATTGTGTTTACCTTAGCAACGTACATCAAGCTGTGTGTTAAAAGTACAGGTCACAAAAATACAATTCTGTGATTACTCACCTGTAGAAATGTTTTTACGGTGTACAGCACAGCTTGCTTCATTTCAAATCTTTACATGTGGGTAATCCGCCACAGGTGGAGCAATCGACTGCAGGAAGACTTGTGGCCCCTCTCGGGCCCATAAAAGGGCCAGAATTATCCAGAAGACCCCAGTGTTTGAAAGCAGTAATGCAAGAAGCTGGGAGGCAAGGACCATGTTAGTAAAACACAGCCCACTAAAAGGAAACTCTCTCAAAAAAGATCACCATAACAAGGCAAAAGAGAACAACGATAACAAGGGTGGGATGAAGCAAACCGGAAACACAATTCTTCAGGTGAGTAATCACAGAATTGTATTTTTCCAGGTGTACAGCACGGCTTGCTTCATTTCAACTCTTTACATGTGGGACATCCATCAGCAGTGTCCAAAAAAGAAGGGTGGGATCCCCAGAGAGCAATGGCAGGCAGTTCAAGCCACTACCGCCTGAAGCACCTTGCGGCAAAAAACAGCGTCAGCTGAGGCCTTAACATCAACTTTGTAAAACTGGGAAAAAGTATGAGCCGAAGACCAAGTAGCGGCATTACGAACCTGTTCAACTGAAGCCTGGTGCTGGAAGCCCAAGAGGCACCAATAGCACTAGTGGAGTGAGCTGTAACACGGAAAGGCGGTTCCTGCCCTTGGCAGAGTATGCTTGCACCACCGCCTGTCTAATCCACTTACTGATATTGGATTTGGCTGGAGGCAAGCCCTTCCTAGGTCCTAAGGAAGGACAAAAAGAGAATCGGACTTTCGAAATGACTCAGTGGCGACCAAATAATACTGAGTGCCCTGACCACATCCAGAGAATGAAGGTTCCGTTCCTTGGAATTAGCAGGGGCAGGACAATAGGAAGGTAAGACAATGTCCTCATTGAGATGAAAGACAGAAACAACCTTGGGCAAGAATTCCGGCTTAAGACGGAACACCACCTTATCCTGATGCCGCTCAAAATGAGGTTTCATGGAAAGCGCCGCCAGCTTAGAGACGCAACGCACCGAAGTGATAGCAACCAAAAAGGCCACCTTAATAGTCAGAATAGAAAGAGCAGCATCGCACAGGGGCTCGAATGGGGGACCCTGAAGAGCAGAAAACACCAAGTTCAAATCCCACACCGGTAGCAGAGGCTTACGCGGTGGACGTACATGAGTGACTCCCTGGAAAAAGGTTTTGACAAGCCTATGATTAGCGAAAGATCTTTGGAAAAAAATTGCCAAGGCAGAAACTTGTCCCTTGAGGGTACTCAGCTGTAGACCCGACTCTAGACCGTGTTGAAGAAACTCCAGAATCCTGGAAAGGGAGAAGGTGCGGCAAGGGAAGGCCTTAAACTCACACCAGGCAATGTAAGCATGCCAGACCCTGTAATAAATCATAGAAGAGGATTTTTTCCGAGCCTGAATCATAGTACTGAGGACCGAAGCCAGCAAACCCTTATCCATCAGGATGGAGGTTTCAGCAGCCAATCCGTCAAAGCCAGCGTTTGTAAATTGTGGTGGCGCAGCTGTCCCTGATTGAGGAGCTCTGGAACGTCGGGCAGGACGTACTGATCCACCGCCATCTGGATGACGTCTGCAAACCATACCCTCCTCGGCCAGCGGGGGCCACTAGGATGGTCGGTACCCCCTCCTGGGCTATCTTGCGCAGCACACGACCCAACAGAGGGAAGGGAGGAAAGACATAAAGAAGTCGAAACTCCTTCCAAGGAAATGCCAGTGCGTCCCTGGCGAAGGCCAGAGGATCTCTTGACAGGGATACGAATCTCGGAAGCTTGTGATTGCGACGGGACGCAAACAGGTCCACGTCTGGCTGACCCCAGCGGCGACACAGGGCATAAAAGATCTTGTAGTTGAGAGACCATTCCCCTAGGCGAGACGTCCCCCTGATCAGGGCATCTGCCTCCTGGTTCTCCACCCTGGGGATGTAAACCGCCGAGATGGAGGGAACCGTCTCCTCCGCCCAAGACAATATCAGGGACGCTTCCTTGAGGGCTCTGCTCGAGTCCCTCCCCAATGATTGATGTAGGTGACCGCCATCTGATTGTCTGAGCGGACCTGGACCGTACGAGCCCGAAGGTGGGGAGTTAACTGGAAGAGAACCAACCTGATTGCTCTCAACTCCAAGAGATTGATAGGCGCGTGGGCCTTTTGAGGGCCCCAATGGCCCTGGAACTTCAGCGATTGCCAAACCCCTCCCCAACCGGTCAGACTGGCTTCTGTGGTGACAATCTCCCAGCACGGAGGCAAAAAGGACCTGCCCACTAGAAGTTTCCTCGAGTCCAGCCAACACGAGAGGGACTGTCTGGCCAGAGGGGACAGAGCGAATCCCTGCTCCAAGGACTCCTGACTCCGATCCCAGACGGTCAAGAGATTCAACTGAAGGGGTCTCATGGGGAACTGAGCGAAAGGCACAGCCTCAAAGCAAGACACCATGAGACCCACCAACTGCATGCCCAGATGGATGGAGGGATGAGGGCAAGTCAACAAGGCCTGCGCCTGCATCTGAAGGCCCTCCCCCTTCTGCTGAGGAAGAAACACCTTGACCTGAGAAGTATCCAGCGTCATTCCCAGGAAGGATCTTACCGATGAAGGAGAGAGAGAAGACTTGGGATAATTGATCACCCAACCGAAGGACTCGAGGGTGGACACTACCATCCGAGTATCCCTCTCTGCCTGATGCAAAGATGGAGCTGCAATCAAAAGGTCATCCAAGTAAGGAAGAACGTGAATGCCCTGGCTCCTCAGAAGGGCCATGACACCCGCCAGCATCTTGGTGAACACCCGGGGGGCCGAGGTGATGCCGAACGGCAAGGCCACAAACTGGTAGTGTTGATCCCCCAGAGCGAACCTCAGGAACCTCTGGTGTCCCAGGAAGACAGGAACGTGCAGATAGGCATCCTTGATGTCCACAGTGGCCATGAAATCGCCTGGCAGAAGAGAGCTCACCGCAGACCGTAAGGTCTCCATGCAGAAGTGTTTGAACCTGACAAATCTGTTGAGACCCTTTAGATCCAGGATGGGCCTCAGGGAACCATCCTTCTTGGGCACCGTGAACAGGTTGGAGTAGAACCCCTGCCTCCGTTCTTGAAGAGGCACATGGCAAACCACTCCTGATGACAGAGGATGTTGAACGGCCAGCCTCAGGCCCTGCGCCATCACAGGATTTTGCGAGATCCTGGACCGAATTAAACTTGGGGGCGGCCAAGCTACCAGCTCTATCTTGTATCCGGAGGACACCACCTCCTGAATCCACCGGTCCGAGACGTGTTGCCTCCAGACAGGAGCAAAGAGCTGAAGCCGTCCCCCCACCCGGCTGGGTGGGGACGTCCCCTCATGCCTGAGGGGCCTGAGGGGCCTTGGAAGGGGGCTTAGGCTTGAAACCCCAGGCAAGGCCGGGATGATCTCGGGCTCTACCTCGCCCCCATGAGTCTCTGCGGCTGCCAGAGAAGGAAGATCCTCGTCCTCCCCGAGAGGGACGAAAGGAAGAAGAGCACCGAAGAGGCCGTACCTGCTTCCGACGCTGAGGAAGTCTCCCGTCCTTAGCCAGGAGGTCCAACCTTTCCCCAAACAGCCGAAGTCCCAGGAAGGGAATACCTGTGAGAGCTTTTTTGGCGGCAGCATCCGCTGCCCACTGTCATAACCAGATAGAGATATATATATATATATATATATATATATATATATATATATATATATATATATATATATATATATATAACAAAGGCAAGGAAGTCCATACAATCCAAAAGCTCCCCATACTCCGCAGCTCGCTTGTGAGATCTGGCAATATCCACGAGACGCCTTACCTTCTTCTTAATGGCCATGGAAACAATGGCTGCAGCACAGACAGGGTGCAGACCGGTTCCCACAGAAGTGAAGGCGTGACAGGCTAGCTGATCCATGCGCCTGTCAACATGATCACGCAAGGAGGAAGTTTCAGGAGACGGCATAACAGAGGTATTGGAGAGCCCCAGAACAGGAGCATCCACTTCCGGGGGATGGGACCATAGGCGAACCAAATCCTCCGAAAAGAGATACCGTCTGTCCAGACCCTAGGCACGATGGCAACCTATTAGGCTTCTCCCATTCCTTAAAAACCATCTTAGAGAAGTGGCCTCTCCGGCCAAAAAAGGTCCCCCTGTTTCTTCTTGGCCGCCTTAGGAGGAACAATGTGCAGAGTATTAAGTACCGCCGACAACAGCTGCTCAGTATTATCCTGGGGCCACTTGTCCTCGTCTGATGAAGACCCGTGGCAACTGTCAAGGTCCCTCCGACTACCCCTGGAGCAACTCGCCCTCCTCAGTGGAATCTCGGCCACCGAAGGCCTCATAATCCTCATTGTCATCGGTAAAAATGGCGCGAACCGGCTCCAAATGCCGCCAACTGACGCTCAATGCTAGCCAGTCTGGGCTTAAAATTACTACGCGAGTCCCTGCTGGCCTTCCCCTCACTAAAGCCAGAAGCAGGCGCAGGGGAGTCGGCGAGGCCGGAGGAGCAATGGGACTGGGGCCGGCAACACTAGCCCCATCCTGATCCGCAATAACACTCTGGGCGCAGGGCACACAAACCATGTTGCGACCACTCTGCGGGCATGTACCCCACACAAGACAAAGCTTAGCAAGTCCCGGGGGGTTCCCAAGCCCGCTATTACCAGAAGCCTCTATTATGGTGATTATGATAAGAAAGATAGGTCTCTAAGCACTAAGACAGCCCAGAACCGTAGAGAAAAAATAGTACTCACCTTTAAAACGGGTATTATGAGTGTGCCATACACTCCACTTCGATCATCATGACATCTGGGTTATATCCTCTAGAGGGCGAACTTCTGCAGAGATGAATATGCAAAAAAGAAAGCCCCTCCTGGCCCATATATACCTGGGACCTCCCACCAATTTCCCAGTGTAAAAAAGCAGTAAGGGGACCAGGAAGAACCAATTATAACCTAAACAATCAAAACCAATGGTTCACCATATAAAAGGCCCAGAATACCTGAAAAAAAGGGGTGGGGCAAAGTGAAGTGTATGGCACACTCATAATACCCGTTTTAAAGGTGAGTACTCACAAAACATTATTCTTCTAAGTGTGCCATACACTCCACTTCGATCATCATGACATCTGGGACATCCAATAGCAGTGTCCGTCATGGGTGGGAACCAGAAACAGTAAAGAATGTACCAACTCAAACCACTGCAGCTTGCAGAACCTTGCGGCCAAAAACAGCATCCGCTGAAGCCCGCACATCAACCTTGTAAAATTTGGAAAAAGTATGAACAGAAGACCAAGTAGAAGCCTTACAAACTTGTTCAACAGAAGCCTGGTGCTGAAAAGCCCAGGATGCACCAACAGCACGAGTAGAATTCGCAGTGACCCTAAAAAGGGGAGTCCTCCCCTTAGCAGAATAGGCCCCAACAATGGCCTGACAAATCCATTTGCTAATCGTAGACTTAGCCGGCGCCAAACCTTTCCTGGGCCCGCAGGGCACCACGAAAAAAGAGTCCGTCTTGCGGAAGGAAGACGTAGTCACCAAATAATACTTCACACAGCGAACCCTCTCCTTGTCATTGTTAGGTTTAGGACACAAGGAAGGGAGAACAATATCCTGATTGAGGTGGAAAGCAGACACCACCTTAGGAAGGAAATCTGGCTTAAAACGAAAAACCACCTTATCCTGATGTCTCTCAAAATAAGGGGCCTGAATCGACAGAGCCGCCAACTCAGAGACACGCCGAACAGAGGTAATAGCCACCAAAAAGGCAACCTTCTGAGTGAGAATAGAAAGAGCAGTATCCTGTAGTGGCTCAAAAGGAGGACCTTGTACCGACAGAACCAAATTCAAATCCCAAACAGGAACCATCGCCTTCCTAGGAGGCCGCACATGCGCGACTCCTTGGAAAAAGGTCTTAACCAGCGGGTGCAAGGCAAAAGACTATTGGAAAAAAAACGACAGAGCCGAAACCTGTCCTTTCAAGGTACTAAGCTGGAAACCAAGATCCAGATTATGCTGAAGAAACTCCAGAATCGTAGGAATAGAAAACACCCTACAAGGCAAGGCCCTAGCTTCACACCAAACAATGTAGGACCTCCAAGCCCTATAGTAAATGCCAGAAGAGGACCGCTTCCTAGCTCTAATCAAGGTCTGGACCATGGCCTCAGACAAACCTTCCTCCTTCAGAATGAAGGTTTCAGCAGCCAAGCAGTCAAAGCCAGCGTTTGTAAATTGGGGTAAAGAAGTTGACCCTGAGACAATAGATCCGGCAACACGGGAAGCCGGTAATGATCTACCGCCAGCCTTACCACGTCTGCGTACCAAACCCTTCTTGGCCACCTTGGAGCCACCAGAATTGCTGGTGCCCCTTCCAGAATCAATTTGCGAACTACCTTGCCCAGCATGGCGAAGGGCGGAAACAGGTACAGAAACCCCAGATCCTTCCAGGCAAGGGACAAGGCATCCACTGCCAATGCTAGAGGGTCCTGGAAAAGAGCCACAAAGGCCGGAAGTTTGTGATTGTGCCTCGAGGCAAAGAGATCCACCTCTGGAGTCCCCCACCTGCGGCAAAGATCCAGAAAAACCGCGGGGTGGAGAGACCACTCTCCTTGGCTAGAGAATCCCCTGCTCAGGGAATCCGCCTCCGTGTTTTCCACTCCCGGAATGTAAACTGCCGAAATGCAAGGAACAATGTTCTCCGCCCAGTGCAGAATCAGAGAGACTTCCTTGAGGGCACCCCTGCTGCGAGTCCCTCCTTGGTGATTGATGTAGGCCACCGCCGTTCGATTGTCTGACCGAACCTGAACCGGTAGACCCCGTAACTGCGACGTCAGCCGTTGCAGAACAAGCCGGATGGCCCTAAGCTCCAAGACATTGATGGGGTTGAGAGCCTCCTGAGGGCTCCACACCCCGCTGAACTGATGACTTTTCCAAAAACCTCACCAGCCTGACAAGCTGGCATCCGTGGTAACCGTCTCCCAACAAGGGACTAGAAAGGACCTGCCCTTCAACAGGTTGCTCGACTCCAGCCACCACCGAAGGACTGCCGAACCCTGGGAGACATCCTGAAAGATTGATCCAAAGACTGGGGGACACCTGTCCCAATGCGTCAATAGGTGAAGTTGAAGAGATCGCATGTGAAACTGTGCAAACGGTACCGCCTCGAAGGAGGACACCATCAGGCCCACCAGTTTCATCCCCTGTCGGATAGAGGGACAAGGGCTGGCCCGAAGAAGACGGATCAGATCCTGAATCCCCAGCACCTTGGTCTGTGGCAGAGACACTCTGGCCTGAACGGTATCCAGATTCATGCCCAGAAAGGAAATCATGTGTGGAGAAAGAGGACTTGGGGCGGTTGATCACCCACCCGAACTTCTCCAAAGTTGACACCACCTGGTGGGTGTCCAGCTCCACCTGACTGAGGGAAGAAGCTGAGATCAACAGGTCGTCCAGATAAGGCACAATGCGAATTCCTTGAGCTCTGAGCAGGGCCATTATTCCCGCCAAGAGCTTGGTGAAGACCCTCGGTGCCGAGGTCAGCACGAAGGGAAGAGCTACAAACTGAAATTGTGGATCCTCCACCGCAAACTGGAGGAATCTCCGATGCACTGGAAAAATGGGAATATGCAAATACGCATCCTTGATGTCTATGGACGTCATGAAATCCCCCTGGTGAAGGGAATTGATAGCGGAGCGCAGAGTCTCCATACAGAACTTTTTGGTTCTGATAAACCTGTTCAGAACCTTGAGATCTAGAATGGGTCTCACCAAAGCCTCCTTTTTGGGTACCGTGAAAAGGTTTGAGTAGTAACCCCTGCCTCTCTCCGACTGAGGCACCGGCAAATAACTCCCATGTCCAGAAGGTTTCTTACTGCTAACAGGAGCCCCTGCGCAGCCTGAGGGTCCGAGGGCACCCGAGACCTTAAGAACCTTGGAGGCGGCCAGTACTCGAACTCCAGTTTGTACCCGGACGAGACCACTTCCAGGATCCAATTGGCTGTGATCTCCCGGGTCCAGACCTGGAAGAAGAACCGCAGCCGTCCCCCCACCCGTGCGGGTGAGGGCGCCCCTTCATTGCTGAGCCGGCTTACCGGCGGGCTTAGGCTTGGAACCCCAGGAAGCCGTCGGGTGCGCCCGACCTCTGCCCCTGTTCCAGGACGAGCCCCTGACACCAGAGACAGGCAGACCCCTAGTTGCTCTGGCTCCACGAAAGGACGGGGTGAAAGAACCGCCCCCCGAAAAGGGACGGCGCTGATTCTTCCGCTGAGGTAACTTACCTCCCTTAGCAACAGCATCCAATCTATCACCAAACAGCCGCGTACCCATGAAGGGAAGAGCTGTAAGGGACTTCTTAGCCCCAAAATCCGCTGTCCACTGACGCAGCCAGACCAACCTGCGCATGGCCACCAATAGAGCCGAAGTCCTGCTACACATGACAATGGAATCCTCCATAGCAGACAACACAAAATCCATGAATAGTTCACACCTCTTAAGAGTAGCGAACTCAGTGCTAGCCGGATCAAACTGACCGTCATTAAGCCAGTCCCTAATAAGAGACCTGGTAGCAAGCGACACTAGAGCAGATGAACAAGCCGGCCGCAGGGCCGATCCCACACAGGCAAAAGCATGACAGGACATCTGATCCATGCGCCTATGCTCGCCATCCTTAAGGGAGGTAGCGTCAGAGGTGTTTAACACAGAAGAATTGGTCAAGCTCAAGACAGGCGCATCGACCTCAGGGGGAGAGGACCATCGCTTGACCACCTCCACCGGGAAGGGATACTTCTTGTCCCATCCCCGGGGAGCACCCGGCAGCCGACAGGGCCTCTCCCATTCTTTCTGGATCAGAGTGTCAAAATGATCCTGCGTAGGGAATTCTAGAGGGGGCTTACGGACCCCCAAAAATTCCCCCTTCTTTAAAGGAGGCCCCTCCGGGGGATCAATATCAAACACCTCCAGCATATGCGACAAAACAGCAGCCGTATCTACGGCATCCCCAGGCGCCTGCCCAACAAAAGCATCACCAGACTGTACAAAATCAGACTCTGTCTCCTCAAACACTTCCCCCTCCTCTAAAGGGGAATAATCAGACAAATCCATAGAGTCGTCGTCCGCGTCCCACACGGGCTGGGCCGACGACAAATGTCTCTTTTTAGCTTGGGCCTTCTTGCCCACCTGTGCTAACAATAAACTTTTCAATGCTGGCCAACCTGGCAGCAACATCCGACTGCGACTCCCCGCTGGCACCAATGTCACTCGGGGTACGGATCAAGTGGGGAGGGGAAGGCGATGAAGCAGGAGGAGCCGACCCAGAAGGCTGGGAACCAGACTTCCGCGTTATGGCCTTATGAGTGCATGGAGTACAGATCGGTACATCCTCTCCCGTAAGGGATGCCTCACACCCCACGCATGGGCAAGCTTGCCCCAATGAGAGCCCAGTATCCTGCGGAGCCTCCATATGGTGATTTTTTAGTGGTCAGTCGCAAGACCGAAGGGAATTACGCTTAAGCAACCTGGGATGCCCCTTAAAAGTCCCGGTGGGAGGATTTAGAGGAGAGTAATTTTTAAAACTAGGGACCCCAGGACCAGGAGGAACCCCTTAATATGCACAATATGAAGCAATCTGCAACACACAATAGGCATATAATTACTATTAAGGCATCTGCATTAATAAAATCACAAGCATACCACACATACTATATACATATAAATATACAGGTATACTGCAATAAATGGTAAAAATATACACCACCAGGGGCCCACCCCACCAGAGAGTGACCCCCAACACACAAAGAAACAGGCCATCAGAGCAGCACGGCAGCGCAGGAGATCTTCAAGATGGCCCCTGACCAGGAGGAAACCAGACCAAGGGAGAAGAAGGGGGGCGTGCCAGCGCCGAAGGGGCGCTATACAGGCCACGCCCCCCTCCCTGCAGCGCGGATCTGGCCAGAGGGAGGCCTGCACAAATCGCGCCGACGAGGGGGCGGGGCTACTGCAGAGAAGACACTGGGAAATTGGTGGGAGGTCCCAGGTATATATGGGCCAGGAGGGGCTTTCTTTCTTGCATATTCATCTCTGCAGAAGTTCGCCCTCTAGAGGATAAAACCCAGATGTCATGATGATCGAAGTGGAGTGTATGGCACACTTAGAATAACCCCAATTTGACTCTCAGCACCCTAACCCACAGGGCAGGAAAGGGTGAAGGGGGGGGGGGTGTATGGGCCGGGAGGGACCACAAGAATCTCAATATGAGACTCTGAAAGACACAAAAGGGAACAAGATAAGCGTCCCATAGCGCATGCACAGCCAATATGAGACACAATAATAAAAGGTACCAACAGGAAAAGACCGGACTCACGGACCAAAAGGGAGCCAGTCGAAGAGCCTGTCAGCAGACCAAGGAGCGACGGCGTGAGGTAAAAACGGATTGCGTCATCGCTCGCTCCCCCGCAGCGCGCCAAGACTCTTCCTCAGAGTAAGCCGACCATAGGCTATGGTGAGCCTATAGGCGGGGGGAGGGGAGGAACCACCCTTTTTCCCTTTTCATTATGTGTCCCACATGCTTTATTCTTGTGCATTTTATGCTGTGTGTGTTTTTCTCATGTTTTTTACCTCACAATATACTTACCTTCCCTGCTCCTCTTGCTTCCTCGTTCGTGAGGGCGGCGGTTGCTGCGCGGGGCAAGGGAGGGGGTCCCTCCCTACCTGTCTTCCTTGTCCAGGGCGCCATTTTGTCCCTTTGAAGACTGGTAGGGAGGGACCCCCTCCCTTGCTCCGCAACGGAGAGCACTCGCGCAGCAACCGCCGCCCTCACGAACGAGGAAGCAAGAGGAGCGGGGAAGGCAAGTATATTGCGAGGTAAAAAACGTGAGAAAAACACACACAGCATAAAATGCAGAAGAATAAAGCATGTGGGACACATAATGAAAAGGACCCCCCCCCCCTCCCGCCTATAGGCTCACCATAGCCTATGGCCGGCTTACTCTGAGAAGAGTCTGAGGCCCAGAGCCTTTTGTAGCTCTGCTGAACGCCTGACCCTCGGCGTTCTCCTACCTGCACCTGATCCGCAGCCATGGCTGGGAGGCAAGAAGGGTCCCGGAAGCAGGTGGGAATAGGGCTTGCAGCGGCCGATGGGCTAGTAATGCCCTGCTTATCTGCGAAGTCCATGGAGAGAGAGAAAGAGACCATCTTCACAGCCAGACTGCAGGAGAAGACTGGGGTCTTCTGGGTCCTTTTATGGGCCGGGAGGGGCCACAAGTCTTCCTGCAGTCGATTGCGCCACCTGTGGCGGATTACCCACATGTAAAGAATTGAAATGAAGCAAGCCGTGCTGTACACTTGGAAAACTTCCTCACTCTGGCATGCTAAGTAAGAGGCGCCAGATTTCACCCCTTCTGACGTCATTCAACTTAGTTAGATAGGGAGGATCACGGTCTTGTGTTCAGTACCCAAATGGTTACAGGCAGTGTTCTCGGATGAGAGCATCATTACTGCTGTGTGACTTAGCCAAACTTGCTAAAGAGTTCACCTATAACTGTGCAAGCATTCTGGGATATGTAGTCAGTATGCGGTAGGTAAATCCCAGAAGAGGAACACCAAAAACCTGACACAAAGGGGAGTTTTTCTTTAAATTGGACCAAAACCCAGGATTTTGACAATCCTGTGTTTTGGTCCTTGCCCCCGGGGCACCCCAATCAGGGTGGGTGCCCTGCTGCGTGAAACCCCCCAGATCACCAAAGCCAACTCACCTCTTCCCAGTCCTACGGCGCATGTGCGGCCGCTCGTCCAATCAGCGCACCCAGAGCCGCTGATGTCATGTCGTCTAAGCATTTGTCTAAGGCCAGCGGCTCAGAGCACGCTGATGACAGGATCCCCCACTACACAAGGGGCGTGCCTGTCCCGGCCATTCACAATTGCATGGCGTGGGCACATGCCCTGCTAAAGGGAGAGTGGGGATGCGGCTGCGACTCGCACATGCGGAAACCAGGTAAGTGTATGGGTGACCTGGGGGGTTTCATACAATGGGGCATCCCGATTTTGGATGCCTTTAGGGAGGCAGATCAATGCCGGCTGCCATCATCCGTCCCGGCGGGAGGGATCACGGCTGCAGGTGAGTAAATGTCATTTTTTTCTTTTTTTGCAGTTAGCCATTTTGGGCGCTCTCCGGAAGTGAGAAGAGCCCCCCAGGTGGGATTGAATGGGACCAAATTAAAGAGGAGACCCGGCCGGATCGATAGAGTCAGGTGAGTGTTTTTTTTTTTATTTTTGTTGGCTGCTAGCAGGGGTAAATGCCAGGCCCCTGAATTTTACGTGGCTGACACTTAAAGGACAGAGAGGCAACCATGTAAAATTTACGTGCTTGGCACAGGGCTAAGCCCATCATGGGTCCCCCCACATGCGGCTGCGACTCGCACATGCGGAAACCAGGTAAGTGTATGGGTGACCTGGGGGGTTTCATACAATGAGGCGTCCCGATTTTGATGCCCCGGGGGCTTATAGATTCACAGCCCGATCGCCGTGGGTTTTGGTCCACTTCTTACCTTGTGCCATCGTCACAGAGTCGCAGTTCTGATTCTCCTGGTTGTTTGACAGGAACTGATTCCAGAAGCCAGAGGGTAGAGACAGCAGGAGAGACATCACCTGGAAAAGGTTGCACCAAGCTTTCAGGTACAAGGCAGCATTTAGTCGGCATCCCATGAAATTCCATGAACCTACCCTGGCTTGTCTGGGAGTGTCGTGCATCATCATAAAGGGGCTGGGATCCGGCACAGAGTACCCGACAATGGTCGGTCCCAACACACAGGACAAGTTATTCTTATCCATCTGACACTCTGGGCTGCGCATCACTCTTCCGGGAAAAAGAAAGGCCAGTTAAATATTATGTCGAGAGAAAGGTCAAGAGAGCTGGAAAATAATAGCCAATGAGAATAGAGGTAATAGCTAGGTAGCCTTGATGTTGCTCAGAGACATAAAGAGATGACTTGCATAGCTCCGCCTGCTGCAAGGATTGATGGATAATGCTACTTTTCCTTCTGTTGGGTACTGTGCAAATACTTTTCGTTCTAGGAAAGTGTCTTTTCCTTTACCTTTGAGTAAAAGTTTTTACCTCCCAGCTCTGCTCTGTCTGAGCAAAGCACAGCTATAACCCACCCCCCTGTACCTTATCCCACTCTCCTCTCCTCAGTAAGTGTGATGCTTCTGAGTCAAGATGGCGGCGCCCCTATCCTAAGTTCCTGATCAGAGTTGCAGCCCAGTGAGGGAAAGAATAATAAGTTAGTGACTAAAAACGTAAAATATATTAATTTTAGATGCTGGGGAACCGTTTAAGAGTTTGGGCTTTTCATTAAATCATGCTGAAGGTCTGGTTTAAGTGCCAGCCTACCTAGAGTTTTTGCCACCCTCTGTTGCCAGACCATGTTTCACTATTTTGTGCTATACATGTTCAACTGTAATTTTTGAAGGGATTTCCCAGGAAAATTATATATTATTTCAGCAGAGTCTTGGCTTCAACATGAAATGTCTTGTTTGGCCTTTTTTGTGTATTCTCAATACTTTTGGGTGAAATATGTGCAAAAAAAAAAAAAAAAAAAACACTTTTTTGGGGGGTAATATTAAGGGTTAAAATCCCTTAACCCCCCCCCCCCCAAAAAAAAAAACGACATGAAGTCCCTTCTACCTGGCATAACCAACCCAGGACCAGCAATGCAGGGCTTGTAGGAACAGGGCGCAGGGCCAGCTTCAGTGGCCCCTTGCCTTGCAGGCTACAAGTACACATAGCCTTTGTGGGCACGAGCTTTGGGGAGGCAGATCAATGCCGGCTGCCGGGTGACGTCAGCCGCCCCGGCGGGAGGTATCACGGCCGCAGGTGAGTAAATGTCATTTTTTTCTTTTTTACAGTTAGCAGCGTCCGCTGCCGAAGCGGGGGGGGGGGGGGGGGGGGGGGGGATTTCAGGCGCTCTCCTGAAGTGAGAAGAGCCCCCAGGTGGGATTGAATGGGACCAAATTAAAGAGGAGACCCGGCCGGATCGATCAGGTGAGTGTTTTTTTTTTTTTTTTTGGGCTGCTAGCAGGGGTAAATGCCAGGCCCCTGAATTTTACGTGGCTGACACTTAAGGGACAGAGAGGCAACCCTGTAAAATTTACGTTATTGGCACAGGGCTAAGCCTATCATGGGTCTCCCCACATGGTGGCTTGCGACTCCATTGAAACCGGATCTTCAGCATCATTTAATGAAAAGCCCAAACCCTTAAAAAACTATTCCCCAGAATGTAAACTTAATATAATTAATTTTTTTTTGTATAATCTATTTTTATTAAAGACCAATAAACAAGAACAGAACAAAGGGGAGATCCCCTGATTCAGTACAGTACAGCAATTATGACCTGGAAATTTGAAGTGCGCCATAACAAAATGATGTTGATTATAGCTACAGCGTGATACACAAGAAACATCATGGGCCCCCCAAACCTCCCACAGCCCTATACATCTTGGTGCGTGCTAAAATTAATACAATTTAAGCTTTTAGTCACTTACTTATTATTACCAGTCCGGTTCTCCATAACCAACTCCAAATGTGATGATGCAGCGCCCCCTGCCCCTCAGCGCTAACATCACGAGCGAAACGATTGTGGCATGCAGGGCTCACATTGAAAGCCCCAACGGATAGCGGACAGCTGATGTAGCTGCTTAGCCCTGGAGAGAGACTGCGCATGCCCCCGCTGGCTATGGACATGTGTCTCTTCCTGTTCTCTCACACGGATGTGATCGTTGAGACAGGTGAGACATTGGCCACTTTGAATGAGGAGGAAGCACACACACCTGTAGGCCATTGTTATGTGCACATGCACGCCACTCACTCACCCGGATTGGATTCTGGTTACAGGCGAGACATTGGCCACTTTGAATTGGGGGGCGGGGGGTGGGGGGAGGAGGCGCTGTATTTAAGTTCTGCTCAACCAGCATTCATGTAGCCTGATAAAGTGGGGGACACACCCACGGAACGCGTGGCTCCTGGTGCTGTAGGCGGTGGGGAGACCCTTTACGGGCAAACCTGTTATACCTTGAGTATATTTTGGTTGGATGTATTTTTGCGCTGTATTTGGTATTTAACGGTTGATTGATACTAGCATCTATATTGATGGGGCATTTTGTGGTTATTTTTATAATTCTTATAGGGCATTCAGGTATTGGGTAATTATGTAGGTTCTATTTGTGATTATATATTGTATTTGTATCTATTGATTGGTTGCACTTTGCACTTTATAGTTATTTGATATAAGATCCGGATCATAGGTAGGATTTGCACATTGTTATTTGCACTGATTAGATCACTTGTGTTTATGGATGCTGATTGATATTTGTGCATGCCAGTGCTCTCCCCATCGCCTACACACTTCCATGTTGGTTTGTCTTATATGTATTGTCTCATTATGTGTTTTTTTAAGGGATTTTAATTGTGTAGTGGTTTATGGGTAGTGATTAATTTAGTGATATGGAATAAAATATATATTTTTTGATAATTTTTTTGAGCGCCTCCCTCTATGATTCTGTGTTCTTGAGGTGAGCTTTATGTAGCTTTGGGAGTGGCACCTTAAATGATTATAGGGTATTGTGCAGATCCTCTTGCCTTTATCCAAGGGATAGTGGTGGCTACACATTTCAAAGTGATCAGAGAAAATGTAAAGGAGGGACAAAGTTTGTAGACCTGCTATATCTACAGCATACTGCAGGAGAGGCACATGGGACCGACTTCAGGTGAGCTTCCGGCTGCCCTATTATTGCCACTGCCTAAACTGTTTTGTTAATTCTGTGGGTTCACATCACCCCATCAACTTGGCGAATCGGTAAACTTGCCCCAACACATGAATAGCCTGAGGGATGGTTATGCGACTGCAACAGCTATGCGACCACTGTTAGGTTGCTTGTGGCCATGTGGGTGCGAGCAGCCTATCAACGCAGCCAACAGCTGGGCCCATCAGCGCACGCTGATAGACTTGCTCCATGGCAGCCAAAGATGAGGGTCCCCAAAGAGGTATAGGACAGCCGTTTTTTTTTTCAGCGCTGCTATGCATGGCGAGGCAGCACAGCTCACCCTGCCTCGCTACTGCTGCATATTAAATGGGAACTATAGTAATTTCTGACCATAGTTTCACTTAAACTCCCTAACAGTCCTAGTGAACTAGAAAAAAGCAGCTCCAGAGAACTTAGGGTTTAGCAGTCTGTTTAGGCAAAACTGTAAACTCCAAGGCCTGAGAAAAAAAAAGCCAGTGCAACAGCAACAATGGTTTAGCAGCATTATTTAGTCTCCTGAAGAACACAGGATGCTAGAACTATCAGCATAAGGTAAGCATTACCTGTACAAGTGCAAGATAAGGAAGGCCAGGGTGTCTCTATTGGCAGGAGGCAGATCTTGAACAGCTTGGCAGATCTCAGATTTACTATCTGTTTCATTGAGAATATCTAGAAAATAATCAGATCAGGGTCAGGACATGTACAAATCAACAAGACAAGCAAAAGACGTATTAACAACAATAAAGGCAAGGTCTGTGACCCCCCCCCCCCCAGTAGATAAGGAAGATAATATGGGCAAGACAACATCTCATAACCAATAATGTTTGCCTATAAAACAGGGGTGCACAACCTTTTTTTCAAGGGCTGCACTGTGTTATGGTTCCACTTCAAGGAGCCGCAATAAAATACAACCAGGCAAAATACAACTGCAGGAAAACTGTAACCTGAAAGTAATACATATGCCTTTATGTATATGCAGAGCTGGGATCCCCAAAAATCTTATCCCTTTCTATCAGGATTAAGATATTCTAAAACCATCTAGTTTACTACTGTAATTCCTTCCTACCGAAGGCAGCATCCGCCGAGGCTCTACCTTATAGAATTTGGTAAATGTTTGAACTGAAGACCAAGCAGCGGGCTTGCATCATTGTTCTACTGAAGCTTGATGCTGAAAAGCCCAAGATGATCCAATAGCTTGTGTCAAATGAGCAGTAATCCTAAAGGGAGGAAGCTTCCCTTTGGAGACAGTCTCTTACCACTGCTTGTCTTATCCATCGACTGATGAAGACATTTCCGTGGTTCCTCAGGTATGACACATAAGAGGTCTGACCTGCGGAAGGATTGTGTAGCAGCGAGATAAAATTTCATTGCTCTCAATACATCTAGCAATTGAAGAACCCCTTCCTTATCGGACACTGGAGCAGGAAGGCAAACCACCTCTTAAGATGGAAAAGGGGGAACCCATTTTAGGACCAAATCCTGTTTAAAACGGAAAAAGTCCTTGCCCTTATGTAATACTAAATAAAGAGATATAACCAATAAAGCTGACAATTCAGAAACCCTCCTTACTGAAGTTCTTGCTACTAAAAAAAAAAAAAGATAACCTATAAGAGTCGTTAACCTAACGACACATCTGCCATTGGCTCAAAGTGAGGACCCTAAAGAGCTGATAAAACTAATTTCAGGTCTCAAACCGGCGGAAGTGGCTTACGAGGAGAATGCACATGAGCGACTCCCTGTAAAGGTTTGATAAATGTATTCACAGCTATGGGTTTCTGAAAAAAAAAGATACATAAGCAGATATCTGTCCCTTTAGGCACTCAATTGCAGACTTTCATCAAAACCTTTTTGCCACAAGCTCTGGAACAGGAAGTTCTACAAGCAAACCCTCTGGATTCGCACCAAGCGATACCTGCTCGCCAGACTTTATAGTAGATGATTGATGAAGATCTCTTCCTGGTCTGAATCATAGTTTGTATAACTCTGGCAGAAATACCCCCTTTCTGCCAAGATGGAGGTTTCAATGGCCAGGCAATCAAAGCCAGCACTCTAGAATTGGGATGCCCTAGAGGCCCATGTGTGAGAAGATCTGGATCATCGGGTAACCTCCACGGGTCGCCCTCTGACATCCTTATGTCTGAGAACCAGCTTCTCCTTGACCACCAAGGAGCTACCTGAATGGTTGGAACCTTGTGTTCTATCCTTTTATTGTACTCAACCCAGGAGCAGAGTCAGAGGGAATGTATAAAGAAGCTTGAATGCTGACCACTGAGGAGTCAGGGCATCTGTTGTTATTGCTAGAGGGTCCCTTGACAGCGACACAAACTTCTGAACTCTTCGACTGTGCAGTGATGCAAAGAGATCTACGTCTGGGATCCCCCAGTGCATGCATAGGGATTGAATGACCCTCTGATTGAGAGAATATTCCCCCTGATGCAGAACCAACTCTGCTGAGATGATTGGGCTGCAAGTTGTCTACTCCTGGTATGTGTACTGCCGAGATGCATGGAACCCGTTTCTCGGCCCAAAGTAAAATCCGGCTCACTTCCATGAGGGCTTTCCTGCATCTGGTGCTCCCCCCGTGGTTGATATATGCCACCGCCGTCCAATTATCTGTTTGAATCCGGACGGGATGCCCCCTCAGATGGGATGTCCAATGTCTGACACAATAGAATCGCTCTCAGTTTCAGGATATTTATGGGGAGTCCTGATCCAAGATCGAGAGCAATTCCATCTGCAGGGGTCATGTGTGAAACTGCCTCGAAGCAAGACACCATCAGGCCCAACAGACGAAGGGCACCGCAAAAACCTCCAAAATGGAAGTAATCAAACTGAGCGCCCCCTTGTGTAGAGGACTCTGAATGTCCCCACTGCATGAATCCTCCCCAACAGGAAACTTTTCCTCGGAGACTATGGCAGTTACCATATTCTCCTCAAACTCAGAGGAAATTTTTCTTTAAAGCCTTCTTAGTAGCCGATACATCTTGAACAACGCTCTAAGGTTTAGGTCCGCTTAAGGACTGCCAATGGGGCTTTTAAGGCTCAGAGGGCACCGGCAACGGGGGTCAGAACTCTTGCAGGGGGAGACAACTGTCTTCTATGTTTAGCCACTACTACCATAGCATAACCCCTGCACACCATGCTATCCTCGTCCAGTGCCACCACTCTACATAGGGGAAAATCTATCTGCTAAAGGACAGATCTTATTACCCCAGATGCCTCAGTCATGGTGAAAAAAATACTAGTCTACGTCTGTGGGGAACGGAGACCAAGTATATAACAGTTCTCGATAGTCACAAGTGACTACTCCGAGGCCTAAGGGGGGTGTCCACACAATATATTGCCCACCCTTTCCCACACTCTATGAAACAATATAATATTAACAAACATAATAATATACACAATAAACAAAGAAATATAAAATCAACTTAACCTACCTAAAGGTTTAGGTCCCCATGAACAATAAAATATTAATAAATCTAATAATATACACAACAAACAAATAAAAATAAAATCAATTTAACCTACCTAAAGTTTTAAGTCCAAATGAGGGTGGCCGTGCAGCGGCTAAGAAGCAGCCCACCTGCCGGCCAGGAACCAGGGCGTCCGGCCGCATAGACGGTGCTAGGTACTTCGCCTAGCCGAAAATGTTCCAGAGGCGGCGGCCGCCAAAAAGCGCTGCAAGCCAGGGGAGAACCACTCAGCCTAGCCAAAAATCATCCAAAAGGCGGCAAGAAGCACTGTAAGCCGGAGGACCGCTCAGTCTACCAGAAAATCATCCAAAGGCAGCGGCCGGCAAGAAGCGCCATGAGCCGGAGAACCGCTTGGCCAAGCTGAAAATCATCAAAATGCGGCGGCTGGCAAAAAGCGCTGCAACCCGGGGGAGAACCGCTGAGCCTAGCCGAAAATCTGACTGGTCACCCCCAGTCAGGCTCACCAGACAAAAATCTGCGGTTGATTGCTTTTTAAATGAAAGTCTTCAGCCCAGAGTGCAAATGACACCCTAAAGCGCCCCAGGGCCCTTGCACTTACCCTTACCATCCTTATCCGGATACAGGTTAGCTGAGGAGGCATTGTGGGTCCATCCAGATCAGAAGAGTATAAGGGCACAGGAAGAGGGAGTCAGGGTCTAATCCTTAAAAATAAATGGAACTGGACTGCAAGGGTGTATCTGAACTCCTCTACCAACTGCAAGGAAGAAACTGGATTGGAGGAAGTCAGCCGGAAGGATATAGGCTGGGAGGAGGAGCCACGCCTTTGTCTTGCAGTCCACGCCCTTTGGCCGAGAGGTTAACCCTATCGTTACTGAATTCTCCTGATGGCCTGAAGTAAAATGGAAGAGAAATGTGATATGTGTTGAGTTAAAGTGGTCAGGCAGGAAGAGGTTACATGTTGATGTGAAGATGTAGGTAAAGGTAAGCAGAGATGAGGGGAGCAAAGGTAGGTAGAGGTAGTGCTGGGGGCCTTAACCGATCGCAGTGTAGGCCACATGAGGCCCCCGGGTGACATAATATGTCACCATCCACTCTTGCCTATGGACATGTGTTTTAGGCTTTTGATCCTTGCCAGCACAAGGCTGGAGTTAGATGGTTACATGAGGGGTGAGGCTTGGAGTGCCAGAACATTGTCAGAAGCCTGGTTTCGAAGAGACCCATGTTAGGAGATATAGGGAGATTAACAGATCCAAAAGCCCTCTATTAAAGCAGATGGAAACCCAAAAATGGGTCCACCACTCAATCTATGGCCCCTGTCCAAGCAGCTGGGCGCTGCTATTGGCTCGGCAGTGGCCCGGTTTCCTTTTCCACCCCTGAAGCCAGGCCCCGCGACACTTTTTGAGGGAGCCGCTGTGATGCAGTGCAAGCCAGATGGTCGCATCCCCGGCACTCAGAAAGCCTGGGCGCAACAGCACGCACGGGCAGAATGCGTTGCAGGACCCGCTGGCATCAGGTAAGATCACCAGCGCCCCAGGCAGTTTCGCCCAGCTGCAAGGGTTTTGACCTATTTTAAAGGGGCAAGGCAGAGAGTGCTTTCCTAAAACGGAAAGGAATTGCATGGGAAATACAATGCCTCATGCAAATACTTTCCCTTTTAGGAAAGCACTCTCTGCCCTACATCCAATAAAAAATACAAGAGAATATATTGTTCCCATATGTAGCCCTTGTTTCAGTATACCATGACCATATTACTGTGTTTCTCTCCCGAAACCGTGTGAGATAAATAAAAAAGCTAAAGTTTAAAAGAGTGAATCAGAAAGCACTCGCCCCAAGCTAGGAACAAACAGCGTGAGACTGTGGATAAAAAATTAGCCGGGCAGTTCAGATTTTTTCCATTACAAAATAAATCAATGTTTCTGCTTTTAAGTGTGTCCTGCAGTTTTCTATTCCAACGAGGGCACACATTAGAACACACTATGAACTTACCACTTCATGCAAACAACCTAAGGAATCCGCTGCAAAGAAGTTTGAAAAGCCCAGAGGGGGGTACACATACCTATACTGACCATCATCATGGAGCAAACGGGGACTAGGAGGAGGTGAGAACACTCAAAGTGGTGCACCGCTCACAATAATTAATACTGTGCTACACTGTAACAATTAGAACTTAGCATCTGAAATGGGCTCATGGGGCACAGCCCAGAAACCCAATTAACAGGAGCACCAAACCAATAAGAATATTATTACATTTATTGAGAAAAACTGATCAAGAGACACAAAGGAGGAGGTGAAAGACTTCCTGTACGTCATATGCAGAGAGGTGGGCAGCCAGTTTGCATGAAGTAGAAATTGTCCCTGCACCATCTTCTAGCTTATAATTGGAGGTTCAGCCCAGAGATAGAAATGCAGAAACTTTGGAGGACCGCTTTAACACAAACTGCACAGCAGTCAAATGCCTAGAAGTCTGTCCACCTCCCCCAGTTCTGGGGCATTCTGATTTGGAATGCTCTGCCATGCTGAATGTTAAAGCATGGCCAAGACTGGTCAGAGCTACTTATCACTCCTCTGCTTCTCACTGGCGGCATCCGGTTGGCACCCCATGCAAGGCCGGATTATAGGCAGGCCCGCACCCTTTAGGCCTTCACCATTTGATAATTTAAGAGGGCCTCCAAAACTTGGTCAATGTTGTCATTACGAGGAAGACAAGATGCAAGGGGCGGCATGTCCGCTTCAGTAAACATTAGACTTGCAGCGAAGGTAGGGGTCACCGCAAAACTCACCTGCTTCCTGCCACCCTTGGCGATGTCAACATTTTCACCCCAAGCCACTCAGATAGGCTGGGGGCGGGAGCACATACACTGCTGGTGATGTGGCCACTGTGCTTCTGATTGCGGAAGGTCCGCAGGTCAACAGAGCATTACATATGTGCAGCAAACAGCTCTGGCGCATGCTCCGTAGGACAGGAGAAAGGCGAGTATGTATGAGCGGTTCTGGGAGTGGGTTCACACAGCAGGGACCCCGATTTGGGATGTTCCCTGGGTACAGAACAAAACCTGGGATAGTCCAAATCTCGGGTTTTGTTCTGCTTTTAAGGGAAAAGTCCAAAGGTTCAAGGTCCGCTCAGTGCAGATTGGTCTACATATCCTCTGGGCCCCGGTTGATGAGTGGACCTGACCCGTGTATGGCCAACTCCTACTGAAACCAATGGAGGACTTCGTGCACCAGGACATCCACGTACGAGGTCGCCCATTGCTTGTGAGCCCAATTCAGAGAACTGGAAGACAGCTGTGTGGGACAGCAGAGAAGTATTGGCTATTTTTATGGCTGTCCGGCCCCACCATCATGTCACTCCATAACCTAGATATTGGAGTCGATTCAGAGCCAGGTGAGAATTCTCATTCACTTTTACTATCTACCTTAGGAACAATTCAAACCAGGTGAAAATTTACACCCGGTAGACAATGAAAGTCAATGGCTGTTTTCTCTCCTAAAAAAAGGAATGAGGATTTTCACCTGGCTCTCAATCAACCCCACTGACTCAGCTTCTGCCTTTACATACCTGCTGCATCCAGGAACTGTGAGTGGAGGGTGAAGGTCAGGAGGGGCTCATACAAGGAACGCAGGAAGTCTTTCAGAACACAGCAGATGGTGTGAATGTCTTCCTTGGAGAGAGGGTGTGACTTGGTTTTACCATACAGGAGCTTCTGTTTCACCTCTTTCACCTGACGCTCACAGCCGGAGATCCGGTAGACTCCTCGCTAAAAAAAAAAAAAGAGCAAAAAAAAGAATTATTTTTGGCTGGCAGAGACCAGAGAATACAGAGCAGGACTCCCAATGAGTGGGCCCCGATTGCTTCAGAATCCTGCTTCAGGAAGGAGGTGAACAGAAGTTTACTCTATTCAGGACAACAACGAGCCTGAGCTGCCTCATACAATGGCAGGGGCACAAACAGGAGCTCATAGAGAATCTGTTCTGGGCTACTACTCAGTTACATAGTTAATACGGTTGAAATAAGACATATGTCCATCAAGTTTAACCAAGGGTGTTAGGGTAGGGGGGTATTTTTATTTATTTTACTGAAAACAGCTAAGAGTAACTGTTAATTTTCTTCTAAATAAGCATCTAATACTTTTTTGAAGCTGTCAGCGGTTGATGCTGTAACAAGCTTCTGTGGGAGGCTATTCCACAGATTTATAGATCTTATGGTAAAGAATGATTCTCGCCTCCGGAGAAGAATTCCTTTTTTTCCAGTCGAATGTCTTTAGAGAGGATTTTACCTGAAATAGTGTTTACCCATATTTTTTGTATGGGCCATTTATATATTTATACAAGTTAATCATGTCCCCCCGAAGTCCCCCTCTCAAAACAGATTTAATTCTCGTAATCTTTCCACATACCCGTATTTGCCGGGGTATAAGACGACTGGGCGTATAAGACGACCCACCAACATTTCCACTCAAAATATAGAGTTTGTTATATACTCGCCGTATAAGACTACTCCCTCTTCCGCACACCGAGTAAAAAGTAAAAGAACATCAGATTACACTGCAGCCGCATCCCTGCTCGCCTTTAGTTTGGGATGTGCCCACACTGGCTATTCAGAATGCGTCCAGCTAAAGGCATAGTAGGGATGCAGCTGCAGTATAATGTGGTTTGGGCTCTGGGAAAAGGGCCAGATGGGGGGTTTCACACAGTGGAGGATCACAATTTGGGATACACCTGGAGTAGGGAACAAAACCCAGTGGGGCCTCCCAAATTTGGTAGCCCCACTGTGTGAAATACCCCCGATTAGCCTTTTTCCCAGAGCGCACATCAGATTACACTGCAGCTGCATCCCTGCTCGCCTTTAGTTGGGGACATGCCTGTGCTGGCTATTCAGAATGCGTCCCAGCTAAAGGCATAGTAGGGGTGCAGCTGCAGGGTAATGTGGTGTTGGCTCTGGGAATAGGGCCAATAGAGAGGGTTTTACAGTGGGGCATCCCGAATTGGAATGCCCCAGTGGGTTTGTTCCCTACTCCAGGGGTATGCCAAATTGGGTTTCCTCTACTCCCCCAACTGACCCTTTTCCCAGAGCCCAAACCACATTACACTGCAGCCACATCCCTACTATGCCTTTAGATTGGACGCATTCTGAATAGCCAGCACAGGCCCCAACTAAAGGCGAGCAGGGATGTGGCCGCAGTGTAATGTGGTGTGGAGTCTGGGAAAAAGGCCAAACGGGGGATTCAGACGGGGGGTATTCCATTTTGCTGCTCCGGATGCAGGGAACAAAACCCAGTAGGGCATCCCAAGTTGGGATGCCCCCTGTGTAAACTCCCCCACAGGGGGCATCCCAACTTGGGATGCCACACCACATTACACTGCGGCCACATCCCTGCTCGCCTATAGCTGGGGACATGCCTGGGTTGTTTAGAATGTGTCCCATCTAATGGCATAGTGTGTAATGCGTGGGGTCTGGGAAAGGGGCCAGTTTGGGGTTTTACACTAAGGGATGCCCCATAGAAACTTTTTTTTTTTAAATAAATCTTAAAAAAATCACACCTCAGATCAGATGCTGAAGAGTCCCCTTCAAAGTGGAGAGCAGCGAGGGCAATGTCAGGAGTGCGTGCCAGGAGCCAGCCCCCTGCCTGCCCACACAGTGCCTGAGAGCAGGAAAGCTGATCTGCTCGGCGCTCACCCTGCCGGCCTGCTCAGTCTCTCCCTGATCTGATCAACTAGTGCTGCCTGAGCAAGAGCATCGCTCTGCAGGAGGAGGAGGACGATCGTGCTGCCCAGCTTGGTGAAGGTAAGTACATTTATATGTATGTGACCCAGGTGCACCCGGCGTACAAACAAATACTGTAACTAAGATCCTTCATCCCTCTTATTAGTTTGGTGGCTCTATGGGTGCACCCTTTCCATAGAACGGCCTTTCTATGAATGGGTGCCCAGAACTGGATGCCATATTCCAGGTGAGGGCACACCAGTGCCTTGTGAAGAGCCAATATTACATCCCTATCCTGTGATTCCAGGCCTCTATTGATGCATGATAGTATATTGGTGGCATTGGAAGCAGCTGCATGCTGTTATTTAGCCTGTGATCTACCAGTACCCCCAGATCCATTTAACTTCCACTTTAAAGCGGACTAAAACCCACTAAACTTGTGAAATACATTTGGCAAAAGCCCCTGCCGATACTCCCTTCTTAGGGTGTTGAACTAGAAATTGATATTTTCGCCTATTGATTGTCCAGGAACACTGATTTTTTTTGCTGTTCCTCTCTGTAAGATGGCAGACGATCAGTCATTGCATAGGTGTGGCAATGACATCATTACCACACACAACAGTGCCAATGAATGGAGGAGTATAGCAAAAGCACTGAAAAATACAATTCTGTGATTACTCACCTGTAGAATTGATTTTATGGAATCCAGCACGGATTGCTTCATCTGTAATTCTTTACATTTGGGTAATCCGCCACCAGGTGGTGCAGTTGACTGCAGAAAGACTTGTGGCTCCTCCCGGCCCATAAAAAAGGCAGGAATTACCCAGACGACCCAGTGTTTGACAAGCAATAAAGGAAGAAGTCGGGAGGCCATGCCATGATAGGAAAACATAGCCAACTAAAAAAGAACTCTCCCAACAAAATCACCAAAAAAAGACAAAAGAGGATAACGATATTACGGGAGGGATGAAGCAACCTGTGTTGGATTCCATAAAATCAATTCTACAGGTGAGTAATCACAGAATTGTATTTTTCTGGAATCCAGCATGGCTTACTTCATCTGTAATTCTTTACATTTGGGACATGCAAAAGCAGTGTCCAAGAAAAAAGGGTGGGATCCCCAGTGAGCAACAGCAGGTAGTTCAAGCCACTACCGCCTGAAGCACCTTGCGGCCAAAAACAGCATCAGCTGAGGCCCTAACATCAACCTTGTAAAACTTAGAAAAAGTATGACTGGAAGACCAAGTAGCGGCCTTACAAACTTGTTCAACTGAAGCCTGGTGCTGAAAAGCCCAAGAAGCTCCAATAGCTCTGGTAGAGTGAGCAGTAACACGAAAAGGAGACTCTTTCCCCTTGGAAGAATATGCTTGCACCACCGCCTGTCTGATCCATTTGCTAATAGTGGATTTGGCCGGAGGCAAGCCCTTCCTGGGACCGGCAGGGAGCACAGAGAATCAGACTTTCGAAAAGACTCAGTGGCGATCAAATAGTATTTGAGCGCCCTGACCACATCCAGAGAATCAAGGCTTCGTTCCTTAGAATTAGAAGGGGCAGGACACAAGGAAGGCAAGACAATGTCTCCATTGAGATGAAAGGCAGAAACAACCTTGGGCAAAAATTCAGGTTTAAGACGGAATACCACCTTATCCTGATGGCGTTCAAAATAAGGAGGCTTAATAGAAAGCGCCGCCAGCTCAGAGACACGATGCACTGAAGTAATAGCAACCAAGAAGGCCACCTTAAGAGTCAGAATGGACAGCGCAGTATTGCACAAGGGCTCACCCTGGAGAGCAGAAAGCACCAAGTTCAAATCCCACACCAGTAGCAGGGGCTTACGCGGTGGACGTACATGAGTAGCTCCTTGGAAAAAAGTCTTGACAAGCCTATGATTGGCAAAAGATCTTTGGAAAAAGATTTCCAAGGCCGAAAACCTGGCCTTTGAGGGTACTCAGTTGTAGACCCGACTCCAGACCATGTTGTAAAAACTCCAAAATCCTAGAAACGGAGAAAGTGCGACAAGGAAAAGACTTAGACTTGCACCAGGCAATGTAAGCATGCCAGACTCTATAATAAATCAAAGAAAAAGAAGAATTCTTCCAAGCCTGAATCCTAGTACTGACAACCGAGGCCGGCAATCCCTTATCCATCAGGATGGAGGTTTTAGCAGCCAAGCCGACAAAGCCAGCATTTGTAAATTGGGATGGCGTAACTGTCCCTGAGTGAGGTGCTACGTCCCCCTCAGAAAGTACGAAAGGAAGAAGACCCCCGAAAGGGCCGAGAAGGCTTTCTACGCTGAGGGAGCCGACCATCCTTGGCCAATACACCAAGGCACTCCCCAAAAATACGGAGTCCCGTAAAGGGAAGACCCATGAGGGACTTCTTAGCCGCGGCCACCCACTGCCGCAGCCAGACAGACCGACGCATGACAACCAGCAGGGCCAAAGCCCTACCACCAAGCCGGACAGCATCATCCATGGCAGATAGCACAAAGGCAATAAAATCAGCGCAAAGCAAAAGGTCCTTATACTCGTCCGCTCACTTGTGGGATCTGGCGGCCTCAACAAGGCACTTAATCTTCTTAGCGATTGCCAATAACCTCCCCAACCGGTCAGACTGGCGTCCGTGGTGACAATCTCCCAGCACGGAGGCAGCCTGCTAGAAGATTCCTCGAGTCCAACCACAACGAGAGGGACTGTCTGGCCGGAGGCGACAGAGGAGACAGAGCAAACTCCTGCTCCAGGGACTCCTGTATCCGATCCCAAACGGTCAAGAGATTCAACTGAGGAGGTCTCATGTGGAAGGGTACCGCCTCAAAGCAAGACACCATTAGTCCCACCAACCGCATCCCCAGACGGATGGAGGGATGAGGACACGACAACAGGGCTCGCGTCTGCATCTGCAGGCCCTCCACCTTCTGCTGAAGAAGAAACACCTTGACCTGAGAAGTATCCAGCGCCATGCCCAGGAAGGACCTCACCAATGAGGGAGTGAGCAAAGACTTGGGATAATTGATCACCCAACCGAAAGACTCTAGGGTGGACACAAACACCTGAGTATCCCTCTCGGCCTGATGAAAAGATTGAGCCGTCCAGGTAAGGAAGAATGTGAATGCCCTGGCTCCTCAGGAGGGCCATGACACCCGCCAGTACCTTGGTGAACACCCGAGGAGCCGAAGTGATACCGAACGGCAAGGCCACAAACTGGTAGTGCTGATCCCCCAGAGTGAACCTCAGGATCTTCTGATGCCCTAGGAACGTGCAAATAGGCATCCTTTATGTCCACAGTGATCATAAAGTCACCTGGCCGAAGAGAGTTCACCGGCGACCGTAAGGTCTCCATGCGGAAGTGTTTGAACCTGACAAATCTGTTGAGACCCTTTAGGTCCAGGATGGGCCTCAGGGAGCCGTCCTTCTTGGGCACCGTGAACAGTTTGGAGTAGAACCCCCGACCCCGTTCTTGAAAAAGCACAGGACAAACCACTCCGGACAATAGAAGACGCTGGACGGCCAACCTCAGGCCCTGCGCAGTCATGGGATTTTGGGAGATCCGAGACCAGCTCTGCCAGCTCTATCTTGTAGACGGCGGACACCACCTCCTGAATCCACCGGTCCGAAACGTATCGTCTCCAGACGTGAGCAAAGAGTCAAAGCCGTCCCCCCACCCGGATGGGTGAGGGCGCATCCTCATGCCTGAGGGGCCTTGGTGGGGGGCTTAGGCTTGGACCCCCTGGAGAGACCGGGACGATTGCGAGCCCTACCTTGCCCCCAGGATTCCCTGCGACTGCCAGGGAAGGAGGCGCCACGTCCCCCTCGGAAATGACGAAAGGAAGAAGACCCCTGAAAGGGCCGAGAAGGCTTTCTACGCTGAGGGAGCTGACCATCCTTGGCCAATACATCAAGGCGCTCCCCAAAAAGACATAGTCCCATAAAGGGAAGACCAGTGAGGGACTTCTTAGAGGCGGCCGCCCACTGCCGCAGCCAGACAGACCGACGCATGGCAACCAGCAGGGCCGAAGCCCTACCACCAAGCAGGACAGCATCATCCATGGCAGATAGCACAAAGGCAATAAAATCAGCACAAAGCAAAAGGTCCTTATACTCGTCCGCTCACTTGTGGAATCTGGCGGCCTTAACAAGGCGCTTAATCTTCTTCTTGATAGCAATGGCAACAATAACCGCGGCGCAGACCAGGCGAAGACCAGCCCCCACAAAAGTGAAAGCAAGCTAGTTGATCCATGCACCGATCAGCATTAAGGTCGCGTAAGGTAGTAGTGCCAGGAGACGGCATAACCGAAGTATTGGAAAGCCCCAAGACGGGAGCGTCCACCTCCGGGAGACAAGACCAAAAACAGACCAACTCAGCAGAGAAGGGATACAGTCTATCCAGTCCCTTAGGCACAGAAGACAATCTGTTGGGCCGTTCCCATTCTTTAAGGACCATCTTGGAAAAATGTCCCTGCTCCGGAAACTCGAGGCGTTGTTTATCAGGGCGGAAAAGCTCACCCTGTTTTTTTTTCGCCGCCTTAGGGGGAACAATGTGCAAGGTCTCAAAAACAGCCGACAACAGTCTATCCGTATCTTCAGGGAGCCAAGTGTCCTCGTCCGAGGAAGGCCCAAGATCACTGTCAAAAATGCCCTGACGTTCCCCGGAGGAGTCGGAATCATGGAATAACTCCCCCTCCTCCATGGAGTCACGGCCACCAAAAGTATCATAAATGTCATCCTCATCGTCAAAAAGGGAATAAGCCGGTTCCAAATGCCTCTTCTTACTAGAGGCCTTGCCAGAGATCGGACGGTCCAACTTCCGCTCAAGGCTGGCCACGCGCAGCACCAAGTCCGAACTTGCTAGCTTCCCCATCGCTAGGGGCTAGATGCAGGCGTGGGGGAGGTGATGCTGCGGGCAGGATGGGACTGGGGAGAGTAGTGCTCACCCCAACCTGATCCGCAATGACACTCTGAGCGCAGGGAACACGGATCACACTGCGACCGCTCACAGGGGATGCCCCGCATGAGGCACAACTGAGCCTGCCCCGAAGGGCCCCCAAGCTCGGTATCCCCAGAAGCCTCCATATGGTGAATATCAGCAATAAGCAATAGCCAACACCAGGTAGCAGGGCAGGGCCCAACCTGGAACTCCCCTACCAGGTCCCCAAATGCAAGATGGGGAGGGGCGGATAGGACCGGGAGAAACCACAAGCAATGAGGATAAAACTTGGCCAGTCTGAAAAACACAAGTGAAAGTCCCAGTGAGCATCCCACAGCACCTGCACAAATTCAAACATGAAGGTATAACTACAGGACCGGACTCACGGACCGAGGAGGCAGGAGTGAGGAACCAGCAGGTAGCAATTGCGTCCTGCAGGGAGCAGAGGCGGAGCGCACTGGGGACCGGCAGCGGCGCGGGACACATAAGAAAATGGAGCCGAACCGCCAGATCCTCGAAGGGCGGGCCGCGCTTGATGACGCACCGGCCACCGCCCCCCCGGGTAACAGGCCGAGGGGAGAGCGGAAGAGGGCGGAGGGGACAAGTCACAGTGCAGAACACGTACTGGGAAACACATACATACACGCTCAGGGAATAAAGCTTGTGGGATGCAGAACTGGTGGTTTCTCCTCCCCCATATAGGCTCACAATAGCCTATATGGCCAGCTACCCTCTAGGACAGGGTCTGCGGCCTAGAGCAAAGCTCTGTGAACACCCGACCCTGGGGTGTTCTCCTACCGTCAGCCGAGGCTGGGAGGCAGAAAGGGTCCGGAACAGGTGGGAATAGGCCTGCAGGGCTGACGGGCTCGGGATGCCCTGCTCACCTGCAATCAATCAGAGAGAGCAATCTTCTGTCTTCACAGTCAGGACTGCAGAAAAACTCTGGGTCTTCTGGGTAATTCCTGCCTTTTTATGGGCCGGGAGGAGCCACAAGTCTTTCTGCAGTCGACTGCGCCACCTGGTGGCGGATTACCCAAATGTAAAGAATTACAGATGAAGCAACCCGTGCTGGATTCCAGAAAATTAGCAAAAGGTTCTCTTCATGGGGGAGCAATTCAGGGGATGCTAGTTAAAAATGTGGGTTTTGGTCCACTTTAACAGAGAATCACTCCAGCAATCCCGGGGTGATTATGGCTGCTGAGCATCCCTTCCTTGGTCTGAAGCCCTGAGCGCTGAATCATCAAGGTCCTGTCCATCTCATTACAGGAAGCTGGACAAAGTCATGACCTAGCCAGTCTTTGCATAATAATGAGGCCATTAGCAGATGGTGTTTTCGTATTGTGGAAGTGATGTGTCAGCCTCACAGGATTATCTGACAGCCCTTGCAGCGCCCCCTTCACCTTTATGACAGCCAGCAGCGCTCATAGTTGTAGACCTAAAAAGCAGATGTCACGCCGTTTTGCCATTTTGGACAATGTGGTAAAGATTGAGTGTCCCGGTATTACAGAGAGACATGGGCGGCCCTTTGGGGTGAGCAAGGTGTGAACTGGAACAGAAGGCCTCTTTTTCCCCAAACCCCCTCATCTCTATCTCCTTCTGCACAATTTTTTATTATTCTTTTTTACCGTTCACTTAATTCTTAAATTTCCTTTCTCTCGCATTCTCTCTGTTCTCATGATCCCTGTTTTCCAGTTTCCATACACCCCCTATCTTTCATGGATTTCCACATTCCCTCCCATCTTTCTCTTCTCACCTTCCTCTTGTCTGCCTCTCTTTTCAGACATCTTCATCTCTCTTTTCCTCTCTCTTCTCTTTTCCTCTCTCTTCTCTTTTCCTCTCTCTTCTCTTCTTCCTTGCTTTCTCTCGCTCCCTTTCTTTCTCACTGCCTTTCTCCTCCCCTCTCATTCCTGCTTCCGCTCTCTCATTCCAGCTCTCTCTCTCTCTCTCCTTCAATTTTGTTCTCTCTTTCTTGATCCTTCTTTCTCTTTTTCTCTGAATTCCTTATTTTTCCCTCTTTTTTTTCTAGCTTCAGTAAGCTCTCTTACTTTTTCTTTGTCTTCCGCTCCCTTGTTTTCCCACATTCCCCCAATCTTGCTCTCATTTCCACATTCACACTTTCTGTGTTAGCCTATTTTTCATATATCCTCCTCCTTTTTCTTTTCCACATTCTCTCCATTCTCATCATATGACATTCTTTTTTCCAATTGCTTTTCCAAATTTCCTTGTTTCTCTTGTTTTTTTCTTGCTCCACCTCTGTCGCCCTCTTTTCCGTGTCTCTCACTTTCCATTTATTGCCTGTGTTCTGGGGGGGGGGGGGGGGGGGGTTTGGCCTCCTGGAATCTTGCACAGGGTGGCACTGACCCTAAGGCCAGCCCTGCATAGAGATATAGAATGGTGATGGCAGAAGGAGAGCACACAGTCTCATCTAGTTCTCTTTATCTCAGAATAATACAATTCTGTGAAACTCATCTGAAGAATTGTTTTTGGATACATCCAGTCCAGGCCGTCCCGATATCCTCACGATTGGGTGTTTGCCCCTAAGGGGCGCTCGACTGCAAGATCAAAGATGTAGCTTCTCCCGGCCCCCTATAAAGACAGCTGTCCCTCTATCACTCCCCAGTGGTTTAAAAGCAATATTCAACAAAAGAGGGCAGGTTGGGAGGCCTAAGAAACCATGCTACTTCGCATAGCTTCAGCTTGTACTCTCTCTAAGCAAAAAATCAGTGTTCTATGAAACAAAAAAAATTGTTGATCACCATAATAGGCAAACAGGACATAACAAAACATGGGCGGGGTGGGACTGGATATATCCAAAAACAATTCTACAGGTAAGTTTCACAGAATTGTATTTTTCCCTACATCCAGTCCAGGCCGTCCCAATATCCTCACAATTGGGACATCCAAAAGCAGTGTCCATATGGGCGGGATCCCCAGTGCGGAAAAGCATGTAGTTCCTTTCACTACCGCCTGAAGCACCTTTCGGCCAAAAACAGCGTCAGCTGAGGCCCTGACAGCCACTTTGTAAAACTTTGTAAAGGTATGAACAGAAGAAATGATCTATTGACATCTGGACTATGTCTGCAAACAAACTCCTTCTCAGCCAACGAGGAGCCACCAGGATGGCTGGTACCCCTTCCTGGGCTATCTTGCGCAGCACTCTGCCCAGGAGTGGAAACGGAGGGAATGCATACAGAAATTTGAACCCCGTCCAAGGAATAGCGAGAGCGTCTGTTGCAATGGGCAGAGGATCTCTTGAGAGGGAGACGAACCTTGGAAGCTTGTGATTGTGTCTGGACGCAAACAGATCTACGTCCGGCTGACCCCAGAGGAGACACAGAGCGTGAAAAGTCTCGCTGCTGAGGGACCATTCCCCCAGGCGCAAGGCACTACTGCTCAGGGAGTCTGCCTCCTGGTTTTCCACCCCTGGGATGTAGACCACCGAAATGCAGGGAACATTCTCCTCTGCCCAAGTCAGAATCTTGGTTACCTCCCTGAGGGACCTCTTGCTCCGAGTCCCGCCCTGGTGGTTGATGTAGGCGACAGCCGTCTGATTGTCCGAGCGAACCTGGATTGCACGACCTCTTAAATGGGAAGTCAATCGTAGAAGCACCAACCGGATCGCTCTTAGCTCCAAGAGATTTATGGGTAAGCGGTTCTCCTGCGGAACCCACTGACCCTGGATCTTCTGGGTCTGCCAAACGCCTCCCCAGCCTGTCAGACAGGCATCCGTGGTAACTATCTCCCAATGGGGAGTCAAAAAGGACTTGCCCACCAGTAGGTTCGGGGAGTCCAACCACCACAAGAGGGACTGCCTGGCCAGGGGGGAAAGCGAAAAGCCTTGTTCCAGGGACTCCTGAGTCAGATTCCAGCCAGTCAGCAGGTTCAATTGAAGAGGTCTCATGTGAAATTGGGCGAAGGGCACTGCCTCGAAGCATGTCACCATTAGGCCCACCAATCTCAACCCCAGGCGTACCAACGGCTACTGACAAGACAGCAATGCCTGCACTTGCGTCTGGAGCCCCAAAACCTTCTGCTGTGGCAGAAAAACCTTGACCTGAGCGGTGTCTATCGTCATTCCCAGAAAGGATCTAACAGTTGAGGGAATGATAAATGACTTGGGGTAATTGATTACCCATCTGAAGGCCTCCAGGGTTGACAGCACCGTCCGAGTATCGCTCTCGGCCTGCTGAAGGGACTGGGCCGAGATCAGCAAATCATCCAGATAGGGTAACACATGAATACCCTCAGACTCCTCAGGATAGCCATGATGCCCGCCAGCACCTTGGTGAACACACGGGGGGCTGAGGATATCCCGAATGGGAGTGCTTCAAACTGGTAATGCTGATCCTCCAGTGCAAACCTCAGGAACATCTGATGTGAAAATTGGGATGTGCAGATAAGCGTCCCTGATGCCCACCGTAGTCATGAAGTCGCTGGGCCGAAGCAATCTCACCGCCAACCTCAATGTTTCCATGCGGAAATGACTCTGACAAACCTGTTGAGACCCTTCCGGTCCAGGATCGGCCGTAGCGTTCCGTCCTTCTTGTGAACAGGTTGGAGTAAAAACCCCGACCCTGTTCCGGGGCGGGTACAGGACAAATCACACCTATCCACAGGAGGTGTTGAACAGCCATTTTCAAAGCTTGAGCTTTTAGCGGGTTTCGAGATATCCTTGAAAGGAGTAATTTTGAGGGTGGCCTGGCTGCCAGCTCTATCTTTTAACCGGAGAACACTACCTCCTGAATCCACCGATCCGAGACATGCCGCCTCCAGATCTGAGCAAACAGCAGAAGCCGTCCCCCCACCCGGATGGGTTAGGGCGCCACCTCATGCCTGAGTGGGCTTGGCAGGGGGTTTGGATTTAGCTCCTCAGGAGTAGTTGGGTCGGCTGCGGGACTTACCTCTGCCCCAGGTATCTCTGCGGCCACCTGGAAGCGAAGATCCTCTTCCCCCTCGAAAGAAACGAAAGGAAGAGGGGTTCCGAAAAGGGCAGAGCGCAGGCTTCCTTCTCTGAGGGAGTCTACCATCCTTGACCAAAAGGTCCAGGCGCTCCCCAAACAGCCGACTTCCCACAAAAGGTAGACTTGTGAGGGACTTCTTGGCAGCCGCATCAGCCGCCCACTGCTTTAGCCAGAGCAAGCAGCAGAGAGCAACAATCAAGGCCGATATTCTGGCGCCAAGCTTGACCACATCCTCCATGGCAGTAAGAACAAAGCCAATGAAATCCAAGCAAGCCTTGAGTTCCTTTTACTCCTCAGCCCGCTTGGGAGCCTTAGCTCTAGCCACAAGGTGTCTCACCTTTCTCCTGTTGGCTAGTGAGACGATAGCCAAGGCACACGCCGGGCAAAAGAGGACACCAGCAAAGGTGAACGCATGGCAGACCAGCTGATCCATGCGTTTGTCTGCAGGATCACAAAGGAAAGCATTATCAGGCGATGGCATAACAGTGGTATTGGACAAGCCAGACACGGGAGGATCCACCTCGGGAGGGTGAGACCATAACTGAACCAAATCAGCAGGAAAGGGGTACCGCCTATCCAGGCCCTTAGGGACCGACGGTAACTTGTTGGGCCTTTCCCATTCCTTAAGGATCATGTTAGAAAAGTGAGGCTGCTCCGGGAAGACCGGCCTCTGCCTCTCAGGCCGAAATAAATTGCCCTGTTTCCTCTTAGTCGGTCTGGGAGGCACAATGTGTAGGGTATCAAACAGGGAGGAGAGCAAACTCTCTGTATCATCCGGGAGACAAGACTCCTCTTCCGAGGAGGGACCAGAGATACTGTCATCGCCAGCGGAATATTCCACCGTGGAGCGTGAATCATCTGGCAACTCACCTTCCTCCGCAGAACCCAAACAATCAAAAAGATAGTCATCCGGGTAAATCGGCTCCAGATGCCGCTTCTTACTCGAGGCCTTCTTAGGGGCCGTCAACGAGATCTGCTTCTCGAGACTAGCCAGCCTATGCGCAAAATCAGTATGAGACCCCTTGCTGGCTCCCTTTTCACTAGGGGCTGAATGCAGCAGCGGAGGGTCCAGAGAGGCCGATGGAAATACAGGGCTAGGGTCAGGGGCGACCCCCTGCTCATGGTCCAAAACAATGCCTCTGGCGCAAGTGGGACAAATAGTGCTGAATCCGCTCAGAGGTTTCCTTCTGCACAAGGGGCACGCGACGTCAGCAGCAGGGGAGGCGCGCGTCCAGGGCACCCGACGGGGGAACGCAGAGAGGTGAGTAGGAAGCCAGAGACCGCTCCTCACTGCCTGCCAGTAAAGTAAAGTCACACCAAGCAGCACACACACACTAATAAAGCTTGTGGGGAGGGAGGGCATATACAAAAATATACATAGTGGTTCCCCCCCAGGCTCACCAAAAGCCTTTGGCCGGCTACCTTTTAAAATAAGTTCTGCGGCCCAGAGCATGTGCTCTGCCGAACGCCACAGACCCCGGCGTTCTCCCTACCTTCACGGATCCCGTAGCAGCCAAAGGCTGGGAGGCAGGAATGGGTCATCAGGGATCCATGGGAATAGAGTCCGCAGCGGCCAACGGGCTAGGTGGCCCCGCTCTGCTGCCAAGTTCTGAGAGAGAGTGCCAACGATCCTATGCAGCCAAACTGCAAGATGAACAACTGGGGAATGATAGAGGGACAGCTGCCTTCATAGGGGGCCGGGAGGAGCTACATCTTTGATCTTGGATGGAGCAGATGGAGCCGGGACATCCCAGTTCAAGATGCAGAAACAAATTATTAAATACAGCCATAGGCACAGGAAAGTCTTCATACACTTACCTCGCTCAGCCCTCTCTTCTCAATCTCATTCACACACTGGACCACCAGACTGGGCACCCTGGGAGGAGTCACAGGAGCAAAATCTGCCAGCAGACACTGTTCCAATAGAGAGAAGTGTATGTGAGTACGTCATGATTTATAAATGACAATCCAAGAATATAAGGAGCAGCAGCTAACATAACTTTCTACCCCTGCAGTCCGACAGGCACTATATACTAGTGAATATTTCACCAAGGCGGCTCGGGATGACAGAGGCTTCTGTGTATGTACCATGACATAGAAACATAGAAGGTTGACGGCAGAAGGAGACCATACGGTCCATCTAGTCTGCCCTTATGTGTATACTGTATGTACTCTTTATCTTAGGACAGATGTGTGCTTATCCCAGGCATGTTTAAATTCAGTGACTGATGATTTTTCAACTACCTCTGCTGGAAGTTTGTTCCAAGCATCTACTACTCTTTCTGTAAAATAATATTTTCTAACATTGCTCCTGATCTTCCCCCCGACTAGCTTCAGGTTGTGCCCCCTTGTTCTATCATTAAGCTTCTTCTTGACGTGACTATATTATATTGCGTTACCCAAAGAGAACCAGTAAAAGGGGTGTTGAGAATGTCCGCAACCGGACTACTCCCCCCCCCCCCCCGTAGTGTAGTGTGGGGACACACCTCCCCAATCCTTATGAGCGCTTTATAAACCCTCCACGTCTGGACAAGCTCAGGGGACCGTCTGCGGACGGCTACACTCGGCGGTACACACTACACCTCCGGCAGAGACGCCCTCAGCCGAATGGCATTACGTTCGAGTTATTCCTGCAAGCTGTCATTGAATCTAAAATAAATATGGTGCTTATGTTCCTGCATCATGAGCACCTGCATATGTGAGCATAGCACATGCATAATACTTTTGAGTGAGGTGTCCAAGCTATTGATCAGGAGCTCCTGCTATGAAGCCGAGATATCAATAAAATATATTTTTAATGTGATTGGGTAAAAAAAAATTTTGGTGCAGAAGAAGCCCATGAATTGGGCAAAACTAGTCCGTCTATACCCCTTTCAGTGATCAATAAGCCAATATTGAAAACATCTCCAATCAATATGCAAGATATGTATATAATTGAGCTGTTCAAGAAGTGATTGATATATGAATACAAGCAAGAAATCCTAAAACTAACACACCATACCTGTGATTCTGTGACTAACCTGCGTGATGTTGTTTTACACTGATTGTTGTAATTAATTGTTTTTAATAGGTCAAGTAATAAATGTGAAAGATTTAACTGCAATGTGTAAATTTTATTGTTTAACGGCAAGGTCGAACTCGAAGGCCTTGATGATACTGTTGTGGTTGACCTATACCCAACACAAAAAACTGTTTTCCAACATGAATTTATAATGAAAAAATGCCCCGCCCCCAACTTCCTGTTTATCAATTAACTCAATAAAGATCATCCACTATAATAGTTTTATTAACCATGGAACACATAGGGACAAATGTTCATATAAAAACTTAATCTCCCGCAAAAGAGCTTCCGATCGTTTTTCTTGTGTGAGGTTGTGCGAGATTGGCAATCCCCTGAAAACAAGCAAACGGATAGCGCTGAGGGTCATTATGGGCACGCCCCTCCATTGCATTGGGAGCGGTTGGAGAGGGGGTGTGAAACCAGACGCAGCAGTGGGCACGCCCACACATTTTATTTTTCGTGTGAGCCCCCCTAATCAGACACGACCTCATAGACAGCCCCTGTCTCTAAAATAAAGCCCCACCCGACTTATGAAGCAGAGCAAAACAGATTCCGTCTCCCTCAGGGCATCCTGAACTGGAATGCCCCACTGTGTGAAACCCATCAATTCGCCCAAAATTCTTACCTCTCCCTCCCTTAATCAGGTGCGACCTCCTAGGCAGTCAGTGCCCACTCCGCCTCCAACACCAATCTCGAGAACCCATGTCTCAATATAAAGCCCACCAGACTCCTAGAGCAGAGCGAAACAGATTCTCTCTCCCCCCCAGGGCATCCCGAACTGGGACATCCCATGTGGAATTCCGCAATTTGCCCGAAATTTTTACCTCTCCCTCCAGCCTGTGGCGCATGAGCGGCCGAGGCATCCCCTTGCATCTCCTTTCGGGTGTGCGCGGTCACGCCCGCCCCAACCGAATGTGTGTGGCCGGGATTCCTCTCGGCTTCTCCAGCCACACAATAATACCATTTTGTGAATACTCACCTGTAAAATGGGTATTATAAGTATGTCACACACCCCACTTCAATCATTAATTATTACACTTGGGTTACTCCACCAGCAGGTGGCGACGTGCAGAGAAGTCATGAAAAACAAGCCCCTCCTGGTCTATACATACCTGGTACCTCTCACTCATTCCCCAGTATTCAAACAGCAGTAAAGACAAGGTACCAGGAAAAAAACTCTCAAACTGTAAACGAAAACTTCACCCTATAAAGAATCCGGGATACCAAAAGGGCGGGTGAAGTGGGGTGTGTGACATACTTATAATACCCATTTTACAGGTGAGTATTCACAAAATGGTATTATTCTAAGTATGTCACACACCCCACTTCAATCATTAATTATTACACTTGGGACATCCAACAGCAGTGTCCAGAAAAGGGCGGGTATCCAACAAGGCCATAATGCAAAACTCAAACCACTGCAGCCTGCAGAGCCTTGCGGCCAAACACAGCATCCGCTGAAGCCCGCACATCACCTAGTAAAAACTTAGAAAAAGTGGGAACAGAAGACCAAGTAGCAGCCTTACAAACTTGTTCAACATAGGCCTGGTGCTGAAATACTTAAGGCACTCCAACAACACGAGTAGAATGAGCAGTGATACGAAAAAAGGGGAAACCTCCCCCTTGGTAGAATAGGCCCCAACAACAGCCTAACGAATCCATTTGCTAATGGAAGACTTAGCGGGAGCCAAACCCTTACTAGGCCCAACAGGGCACCACGAAAAAGACATCAGTCTTACGAAAAAGAGAAGAAGTAAACAAACAGTACTTCACCCAGCGTACCACATCCAAACAGTGCAAACCCTCTCCTTGTCATTCCTAGGCTTAGGACACAAGGAAGGAAGAACAAAGTCCTGGTTAAAATGAAAAACAGAGACCACCTTAGAAAGAAAGTCCGTTTTGAAGCGGAAAACCACCTTGACCTGATGTCTCTGAAAGTGAAGAGCCTGAACCAACAAGGCTGCCAACTTCGAGACAAGCAGAACAGAAGTGATGGCCACCAACAAAGCAACCTTCTGAGTCAGAGTAGGAAGAACAATAACCTGCAAAGGCTCAAGGAGAAGCCGGAAGAGCAGAGATAACCAAATTCAAATCCCAAACAAGGAGCAAAGGCTTCCTAGGAGGCCGCAGATGCGAACCCCCTGGAAAAAAGTCCTGACCAAAGGATGGAGTGCAAATGATCTAAAAAGATAGACAAAGCAGAACCCTGCCCCTTCAAAGTACTCAGCTGAAGACCAGAGTCCAGCCCAGATTGAAGAAATTCCAAAATCCTAGAAACAGAAAAGACCCGACAGGGCAAAGATCTAGCCTCACACCAATCAATATAAGATCTCCAAGCCCTATAATAGATGGAAGAAGAGGATCTCTTCCTAGCACTAATAAGAGTCCGAATGACCGAATCCGAAAGACCCTCTTCCTTTAAGATGGAAGTTTCAGCAGCCAAGCCGTCAAAGCCAGCGTTGGTAAACTGGGGTAGCACAGTTGACCCTGAGTGAGGAGATCCGGCCGAAGAGGCAGATCGAACTGATCCACTGCCAGACGAACGATGTCTGCGAACCACACCCGCCTTGGCCACCTTGGAGCCACAAGAATGGCGGGAACCCTCTTCCAGAACCAACCTTCGCAGCACCCCGCCTAGCATGGGGATTGGAGGAAACAGATAAAGAAAACCCCAGGTCCCCCCAACTCAGGGCCATGGCATCCGCCGCCATAGCCGGAGGATCCTGGGAAAGCGACACGAATGTCGGAAGCTTGTAATTGTGACGAGATGCGAACAGGAGACAAAGCGACCGAAACACATGAGGGTGGAGAGACCATTCCCCCGGCGGAAAGAACACCGGCTCAGAAAGTCCGCCTCCGTGTTTTCCACTCCTGGAATGTACACTGCCGAGATACAAGGGACATGAATCTCTGCCCAAACTAGGATCAGAGACACCCCGCTGAGGACACCCAGACTGCGAGTCCCTCCTTGGTGATTGATGTAAGCAACCGCCGTCCGATTGTCCGATCGAACCTGAACAGGCAAGCCCTGTAAATGCTGCATCAAGTGAGACAGAACCAACCTGATGGCTCTCAACTCCAAAACATTGATGGGCAAGTGGGCTTCCTGAGGACCCCACCGCCCCCGGAACCGAAGATCCTTCCAGAAACCTCCCCCTCCTAACAAACTGGCGACCGTGGTGACAGTTTCCCAAAGCAGGGTCAGAAATGACCTGCCCTTCAAGAGATTGTCCGAGACCAACCACCACAGTAGAGACTGCCGAACCCGGGGAACATCCGGAAGGACCGATCCAATGACCGCGGTCGCCGGTCCCAAGATGCCAACAGATGAAGCTGAAGCGTCCGTATGTGAAACCGCGCGAAGGGAACTGCCTCGAAAAAAACTACCATCAGCCCCACCAGTCTCATCCCTAGATGGATGGACGGGCGAGAATTGGAAAGAAGAAGCTGAGCCAATTCCTGAATCAAAATAACCTTGGCCTGAGGGAGAAAGACTCTGTGCTGGCAAGAGTCCAAGGACATCCCAAGAAAGGTCACCACCCTGGCCGGAACCAGAGAGGACTTGGGATAGTTGATCACCCAGCCGAACCTCACCAGAGTGGACACCACCGTGCTGGTGTCCCCATCCGCAAGACTGAAGGAAGGCCCAGATAAGGCACAATGCAAATCCCCTGAGCTCCGGGCAGGGCCATCACGCCCGCCAACACCTTGGTGAACACTCTCGGAGCCGAGGTGAGGCCGAATGGAAGAGCCACAAACTGAAAATGCCGATCCACCACCACAAAGCGAAGAAACCTCTGGTGAGCTGGAAAGATCGTAATGTGAAGGTATGCACCCATGATGTCTATGGACCTCATAAGGTCCCCCTGCCGAAGCGAATTGATCGCAGACCGCAGAGTTTCCATGCGAAAATTCCTGGGACGAACAAACAGGTTGAGAAACTTCAAATCCAGGATGGGACAGAACGACCCATCCTTTTAGGCACTGTGAAGAGATTGGAATAATACCCGCGCCCCACCTCCGAAGGAGGGACCGGGCAGATGACTGCCATTTCCAGAAGATTCCTTACCGCCGCCAGGAGCCCCTGCGCGGCCAAAGGATCTGAAGGGATACGAGACCTGAGAAACCTTGGAGGAGGGCGGGACTCAAAACTCCAGCTTGTAACCGGCCGACACCACCTCCCGGATCCATCTGTCCGAGACCTCCTGGTCCCATACCCGGGAGAAGAGTCGCAGCCGTCCCCCCACCCGTAAGGGTGAGGGCGCCCCCTCATTGCTGAGCGGGCTTGGCAGCTGGCTTGGGGCCCCAGATGTGAACGGGTCGGCCACGGCCTTTACCCCTGTTCCAGCTGGCACCCCTGGAAGCCGAGAAGCCCGCACCCCTGCCGACTCTGGCTCCCCGAAAGGAAGGATTGAAGGGGGTCACCCCCCAAAAGGAGCAACGAAATTACCTGCGCTGAGGTAACTTACCTCCCTTGGCAACAGAATCAATCTTCTCACCGAAAAGTCTCAAACCCAGAAAGGGAAGAGCCGTGAGCGATCTCTTACGAATTAAAATCAGCAGTCCACTGCCACACTGAGCGGCGGAAAGCTACCAACAGAGCCGTAGCCCTGCCACACATTAACATGGCATCATCCTGAAGAATAAATGAAACAAAGGATTCACAACGCTTAAGGGCAAGAAAACTCATCACAAGTAGGATCAAGATCCACACATAAATCCCTGACAATAGACCTAACCGCCAACAATAAAAGTGCCGAAGCACAAACAGGCCTCAAGACCGAACCCGCACAGACAAAACAATGGCGGGCCAGCTGATCAATCCGGCGATCCTCGCCGTCCTTAAGAGAAGTCGTGTCAGGGGAATGTACAACCGCCGTATTAGATAGTCCCAAAACTGGAGCATCAGCCTCGGGAGGGACAGACCAACGCTTAACCAAGTCCGCCGGAAAGGGATACTCTCTATCCCAGCTAGGCGGCACCCCGAGACGCGTAGGTTGCTCCCATTCCTTAAGGACAACATCCACGAAATGCTGTTGACTGGGAAACTCCAAGCACGGCTTGGACACCCCAAAAAGCTGATCCTATGGCCGAGGAGCAACTTCAGGAGGGTCCAAATCCAAAACCTCAAACATTTGGGCTAGAATGGAAGACCCCGTGGCCTGGTCATCCTCAGCACCCAGCAGCTGCTGAACCTTAGGATCATCTAAATCCTCAATAAGCTCACCCTCTTCAAGGGGACGATCTGACCAATCCAGAGCCCCAACAACCTCATCATCTGAGTCCGACGGAGGTGGGGACAAGTGTTTCCGCTTAGCTGGAGCCTCTAAGCGACCACAGCGGAAAACCTTTTCTCGAGGCTGGCCGCAAACCTCAGATTGCGAATCACCCCCAATGACAATGCCACAAGGGGTCCGGAAAAGGCGAGGAGGGGAGGGAGATGGCGCGGCCGAGGAAGGACCGGGCACCAGGGTGCCGGACTGGCGCTCAATGTTCCGCTGGGCACATGGAATACAAATAATGACATCATCCCCCCGGGAGCGGAGTCCCACACCCCCCACACAGCTTGGATTGTCCCGAAGGACCGTATCCGGTATCTTTGGTAGCCTCCATATGGTGAATTTATGGTATTCGCAGAACCCAGGGATTTACGCAGTAAGCGACCCGGGATGCCCCTCTAATGAATTTTTTTTTTTTTTTTTTTTTTTTTAATATATGAAAAGCCCCAATGGGAAAAAGACAACAATAAAAGCCAATCCCAACTAGTCAGGTATTTAAAACTGGGAGAGCCCAGAAGGATGGGATCCCAAGATCTGAAAAACAAGAAGAAAACAACAGTCACACCCTGTACAGTAATCTGAAAACACACACATACATTACAAAAAACAAAAACCAATTCATTGAGGGATTACTTCCAGATGCGCCACATCAACAAGAACAAAACCAGGCAGTGACCCATATGAGGCAGCATAACGGGAAAAATATATGCATAATATATATATATATATAAATAAATAAACACGCTGCATAATAACGTGAAATAGGAGAACCCAGAAGGATTCCCAGCAAGGGCCCTCGCAAAAGAAGCGAGGAAGTATGGCGCCAGCGAACGGAGGAGGATGGAGACGGAGGGAACAGACCCACAAGCGCGGGAGACGCCGTGGCCCCGCCCCTCCCAGCACAGTAGACACGGCGCGGGCCGTGCCAAAAACGCAGCCCCGCCCACCATCCTCACAGAGCCGAACAGCGCGCACAGAATGGCACCGACATAAGCCGCCAGACGGCCGTAGTACAAGAGCCGCCTGGAAACCGCCCCACCTCGCCCCCGCCAGCTATGGAGAACGGGCTGAGAGACAGGTGCCAAAATGGCGCCTGCCCTCAGAAAGCAAGGGGACAAGCGGCGGGCAAGCGACACATACGCCGCCCGACCCGCCCCAACACCAACATGGAAAAGCGACCAGGGGGCTCAAGGAGCCCCCAAAACAACCAGTAAAACGGCAGACGGACGGACCGCGGCACCCGTCCCTGCCAAAAGCACAACACACACTCCCCTCACACATAACAAGAGCTCCTAAAAGGCCCAACGCAAGGAGAAATTAAAGAAAGCACACACACAAGTACAAGGGTGGGAGGGGGGCAGAAATGACCTAGGGGCTGGGGCATCCCACATCCGGATCACCAACCGGATAACCACTATGCCCCATAATATGGGGTCGAGCGGAGGAGCTAATCTCCTAGGCACTTTAAGTGCCATCTACGCTTTGCCCGGCCTACAGCCTAAGCTGGGAGGCTACCACATAATCAGGGGAAAGTAACAAGAGGAACCGGGCAGAAATAGACCATGGGAGGGGGGGGGGCGGGGTGATACCCCGGCTACCTGCAAGCAAGAGACTTCTTTCTTCTGTCTTGTCGCCATCTTGCAGAGAAGAAACACTGGGAATGAGTGAGAGGTACCAGGTATGTATAGACCAGGAGGGGCTTGTTTTTCATGACTCCTCTGCACGTCGCCACCTGCTGGTGGAGTAACCCAAGTGTAATAATTAATGATTGAAGTGGGGTGTGTGACATACTTAGAATAATATGCGCAGCCGGAGAAGCTGATTGGACGAGAGGCCAAGCATGCACTGTTGGACCAAGGGGAGGTGAGCCTTCACCCTAAATAAGAGCCTGTCTTGTATATTACCTCCACCCTGTACATACAGATTGTCCACCTTAAAAAATACAATTCTGTGAAATACTCACCTGTAGAATTGGTATTATACGTATACAGTACATCCTGCTCCATACATAATACTTACTCTTGGGATTATCCTCCGCTAGGTGGCGCTGCACTGCAGACATGAAAAACAGGCTCCTCCCGGCCCCTCAAATACCCGGGACCTCCCACAAATCCCCAGCATTGAAAAGCAGTGAACAGGAAGCTGGGAGAATTTAACCACCAAAACTGGTAACCATAACAATGATAACAATCACCATACAGGGGATCCAGAATTAAGCAAAAAACAAGGGTGGGGTGAAGCAGGACGTACTCTATACCTATAATACCAATTCTACAGGTGAGTATTTCACAGAATTGTATTATTCTAAGTATACAATACGTCCTGCTCCAAACATAAAACTTACTCTTGGGACATCCAATAGCAGTGTCCATAAAGCAGGGTGGGATCCCCAACAAAAAGTTAACAGCAGACAGTTTAAACCACTGTCATCTGCAAACCTTGCGGCCAAAACAGCATGAGCTGAAGTCTCAACATCAACCTTGTAAAATTTTGAAAAGGTATGAACAGAAGACCAAGTAGCGGCCTAGCAAACTATATCAACGGGAGCCTGGTGCTGGAAAGCCCAATAGGCACCAACAGCATGAGTAGAACAAAAAAGTAAGGCAAAAAAAGGCAGGAACTGCCCTTTAGTGGAATAGACCCGAGGCACAGCCTAACGAGTCCCATTGCTAATAAAAAGATTTGGCAAGCCAAAACCCTACCTAGAACCAGACGGAACGATCCCATCCAACTAATGACCAGGCCAAAGGCCGTCAAGCCCCCGAGATCAGACGAGATCTGGCGCATTCAGGATGGAATGGCCGCAGGCCCAAAGGAGCATCAGTTCTCCAAAAGGACAAGTGACTACCAAGGAAACTTCCAACACCTGTCCAAGAAATGCAGAACCCTTTCCACAGCGTAGCTAGGAATAAGGCACAGAAGAAAGAACATAAAACACCACATTAGGAATTAGGCATTAGGCAGAAGATCCAGCTTCAAGCGGAATATCATCTAACCAGGTGTATCTCAAAGAATAGGGCTAGACAGACAGAGCCGCCAGCTCAGACACAACAGCACCAGGACAACCGTGAGGAATAGAACAACCAGACAGCGTCCAGAGTAGGTCCAAGGGGAACACCTTGCAAGACAGAATAAAGTTCCCAGTCCAATAGGGACCATAGGATTACGTGGGGGATGCACAAGAGTGACCCCCAGGAAGGAAGTCTTAACCAAGGAATGCAGAACAAAAGACTTCTAAAGGAAGGCGGACAGGGCCGAACCTGCCCCTTAAAAGTACAAAGTTGGAGACAAACTCCAACCCCTGATATCATAACTCTAGAACCCTGGGAGTAGAGACTCCCGACAGGGAAGAGACAGAGACTCACACCAATAAATGTGGGTACACCATATCCAATGATAGATGGAAGAAGAAGAAGAAGCTTGTTCCTAATCTTCCCATAGTCTCAACACCGAGACAGATAAACTTGTCTCCTCAGGATGGAAGATTCAGCAGTCAGGCCATCTAGGCCGGAGCCTGTAGATTGGGGTGACGCAAAGGAGCCCCGATTGAGCAGAGCTGGCACTCCTGGCAGAACGTACAGATCTACCGCCCTCAGTACCACGTCTGCGAACCACACTCTACTAGGCCACCCGGGGACCACAAGAATCACTGGTCCCCTCTTCCAGACCAGGGGAACGGAGAAGTCGTACAAAAACAGAAAGTCCTGCCACAACAATACTAGGGCATCATGACCACAGCCAGCGGATCCTGAGACAGGCAACCAAGGGCCAAGAACTTGTGATAGTGACGGAGCACAAACAGATCCACACCGGTCAGAACTCAGAGATACCGGGGTTAGCACATCCTGTAGCAGAGGGACCCCCACCGCGAATACCAACCCAGATCAGGCTCAGATACCTTCCTGGAGGACCAACCTGCTCCAGGTCCCACACAGATTAATGTAAGCCACTGTCATAAGACAGACCTAACACCCCCAGACAGGCAGCCCAGAAGAAGAGTAGTAAAGCGAGGTAGCATCAACCGGAGAGGTCATTGTTTCAAACATAATGATAGGTGTAAGGACCTCCTAAAGGCCTCACCTCCCCCGGAACCACAGGGTGATTCAGAAGAAAAACCCCCCACATCAACGTGATGGACTGGCATCCAAGGTGGCAAGAAGCAAGAAGGGGAATGTCCCCAGACAGGTTTCTTGAACTCAACCGCTCCAAGAGGGATCTTCTCACCAGAGGGAAGGCACACAGACCCTGCTCCAGGGATGCTGGATCCCTGTCCTGTAATAACAATAGAAGTTGCAGAAAGGCCAAAGGGGAACTGAGCCTAAAGGACCACTTCTGAGCAAACCAACAACGGGCCCACCAGCTGCACCCCTGCCTGGTGAAGGAACTGGGACAGCTAGGAGGGGGCGGAGCCCATGCAACCAGAATGCCCAACTTGTTGCTGAGGAAGTAAGAATGTCGCCTGAACCTTATCCAAATACATTCCTAGGAATGGAGTTACCAACTCAGAGGACAATGAGGACTTGGAGTGAATAAACACCCATCCTAATGACTCCCAATGGACACCACCAGTCCAGTCACCAAATTAGCCTGACGTAGAGGCTAGAGGGGGAGAAGGACGCCCAGGTAGGTCAACGCGCGGACGCCCATAGATCTCCTCAAAGACATCGCCCCCGTCAGCACCTTGGTGAGCACTCTGGGAGCTGAAAAGAGGCCAGATAAGGCCACAATTATCAGTGTTTGCTTCCAACTCGAACCTGAAGCCTCGGTGTCCATAAGACACATGGATGCGAAAATAAGCATCTTAGATCTCCACAGACGGCAAAAAGCCCCCAGGGTGCAGGGAGCTTGACGGCCCAGCTAAGAACCTCCGTGCAGGAACTGCCTGTAATTGACGAGTTGCCGAAATCTGTGAATCTAGAATGGCCCAGAAGACCCAACAATTTGGGGGACTGTGGAAAGGTTGGTGAAGCGGCCCCTGCCTCTGCCTGATAAAGGCAATCTGCAAGTGACTCCCAGACCCCACAGACCTTGCATGACCTGCGCCAGCACCTGAACAGAGGCAGGGACCCGAAGTAGCCCGATAAACTTGAGGGAAGGCAGCGCAGCAAACTCTATCCTGAATCCGGAGGACACTTCCTCCTACAACCCCCAGAAGGAGACGTGATGTCTCCTGACCGGAGCAAGGTGCTGCAGCCATCCCCTCACCCAGATGGGCGAGGGCGCCCCATCATGCCTGAGGGGGTTTGGTGGAAGCTTTAGACTTAGTCCCGCCGGAGGGCGTTGTTTGCTGCTCCTGGGGCAGGAATCTGTACTAGCCCCCAGGACGGACACCCCTGGTTCTCGCTTAACACTATGGTAGGGAGGGGGAGGGCTGTCCCTGCCCCGAGGAGGCCGAGACGGCCACCTGCGATGGGGTGATCTGCCCTTTTTACCAAACAGGTCCAGACGGGCCCCAAACAGGCGCTGTCCTTTAAAAGGAAGCCCAGCCAGAGTTCTTTTAGCAGAATCTTCAGCGCCCCACTGACGCAGCCAGACCAAGCGACGTATAGTCACCACCAGCGCAGAGGTCCTAGCACACATTCTAAAGGTGTCATCCAGCACTAAAACGATAAATTTTACAAAGACATCGCAACTGTAGAGTGCATTAAACACCTCCCAGGGGAGATCCTCAGGGTGATGATCACGCATCTTTCTGAGGAGGGTTCTAGCGGCCACCGCAGTAATGGCCGCGGCACAGACTGGGCGCAGCGCCGTTCCTGCACAAGAAAAGGCATGGGAAGCCAGCCTATCAATGAGCCGGTCCTCAGCATCCTGAAGGGTACTATAAGCAGGGGCTGCGATGAAGGGGGGGTTTGGAACCCCTATGATTGGAGCATCCACCACAGGGGGTGATGACCAACAATTAACTACCTCAGGGGGAAAGGGGTATTTCCAATCCCAGTCCCCTGGAAGTTTACTAGGACATTCCCATTCCTTGAGTACCAGAGCGTGGAAATGATCCTGCTCTAGGAATTCCAAGCGCGGAGTCGCCGTATGGAAAGCCTCCACTCTCGACTTGGTAGCCTCACCAGGGAGAGAGATAGACAGGACCTCAAAGACCTTAATCAACAATTCGTCAGTGTCACACTGGCCCCAGGATTCACGGCCAGAATCATCATGACTCCTTGGCCTCTCATCAGATGAGCCCGAGTCAGAGAACAGCTCTCCTTCGTCAGAAGGGGTGCAGTCACGCGGAATAGCAAACTCCTCGGTTCCCATAGGAAACACAGAAACAGAAGGCGTCAAGTGACGCTTCTTACCAGGGCCCAGGCGCTCTGACAAACTCGCAATAATCTGATCAGCCATGCGCAGACTGACAGACACAGCAAGCTGGTCATCCCCACTCGTATGCGACTCAGCAGGAGAGAGATTTAAGCATGGGGAGATAGGTGAACTGAAACGAGGTGCAGCCACTGGCATACCTGATTGCAAGGCCAACGCTTGCTCGGCACAGGGTCCGAAGACCCGCGCCCTATCAGCATCAGCATGAAGTTGTCCACACGCTATACACAGCCGGTCATGTCCCAGAGGGACCCCGACACATAATTCTGAGATGCCTCCATATGGTGATTGTTAAGGCACAATATGCCAGCAGGGATTTACGCAGTATACAACCCTGGATGCCCCAAAGACCTGCTAGTAATGTGGGAGAATTGTACAAGGCCCGCTATAATTTACCCCAGGCCGATAGAAGCCACTGGAGTCAACCGTCTGAAAGACATAATGGGAATAAGGGGTGTCAGAGCCATGCGCAGTAATAAAAAATAATGAAAATCGCCCGCCAGGGCACTTACAGACCAAGGGAGGAGGAGGACCGTTACCGCGACTAACATCAAAATGGCGCCAAGAGAACCTCGAAGGGCGGGCCAGAGTGGCCCGTGACGCGGAGCGCGCCAAGCCATGTCCCCGCCTCCCCGAAGAGCGCGGAGCTCTAAGGCAGCAGTCAATTTGCCAAACTAATATGACACACAGACATGATTTGCCAATGGAGACACTGCAGCGTCTGGGGCGACACCTCCGCCCGGCACAGCACATCCAATAAAGGAAGAAACGCGCGCCGCGGTGGCCGATACACAATAAAAGGCAAACAGCGCGGCTCTGACACCCGGTTACAAATCAAGGGCAATACTAAGGCCATAAGCATGTAATCACAGTACACTGAGACCGCCACACCCCCCCCCCCTTTCTTTTCCCCCGGGCTACGGGGGAAACGAGGGAGGATGGCGACCCTTTGTACAGGGTCCACCGTTACATGGGGCATGGGCAATAATGAGGCAGGGGCATCCCATAGAGGCTCACCATCAGCCTAAACCGGCTACCCTTTGGTGGGGGACTGCGGTGGAACATGGCTCCATAAGCACGCATGGTGCTGCCTACCTTCACCCGACCAGCGCAGCCCAGGCTGGGAGGCACATCACAAAGAGGACGGGTGGGAGTAGTCCAACATGGCCGCAGGCTGTAATAGCCCCGCTCACCTGCGAGAGCGTGATACTTCATGTCTTCGCAGTAAGCACTGCAGAGAAATCTGGGGATTTGTGGGAGGTCCTGGGTATTTGAGGGGCGGGGAGGAGCCTGTTTTTCATGTCTGCAGTGCAGCGCCACCTGGCGGAGGATAATCCCAAGAGTAAGTATTATGTATGGAGCAGGACGTTCTGTATACTTAGAATATCATGCTACCTGCACCTAGTGCGTATTCTGACCCTTTAAACATCCAAGATAGCGGCTCATGGAGCATCAGGCAGCCTGCAGACAGGAAGTGTCTTCTGATTGTGCTGCTCTGCATTCTGGGATTGCTGTTCTTTTCCTGACCGCAGCTCTGCTCTGTCTATGCCTTACTTTGGAAGAATTTGAATACATTTAGGAGGTTTTATTCAACCAGCGCTGGACCTCAACAGTAAATGACTTTATGCCTCTGACTGCCTGCTTTAAATCCCCACCCCTGAGGCATCCTGATTTGGGGTGGCCTGGTGGGTAAATAGTTACAAACCAAATACATACCCTTCCCTGGCAACCACTGGTCCACGCTCCTGTGCCAGCCTCACATTCCCTGCTTCTCTGGTGAACAGCAGTTCCCACTGGGTGAGCCATGCATGGAGCAGTGCATGCCCGATCTCCTGGGGAACCCAACTCGCCACAAAGGTCAATGTGGGACAAGCCGAGAGAGGGGGGGTGTCCAATCAGCACAGTATTCTGGGCCACCATATGCATCCCTCCCTAGGGCAATTTATATTGCTGCACATCAAAATTCATCTATCTTTTTCTAACTTCTGCAGTGGTCATTGTTTAAAAAAATGGCGTATTCTGGAGCTGCAGGCCGCCTGCAAACAGGAAATGGCGCTGGGTTTCCTGTTACTGCACATTGTCAGTTGAGTCCAAGCAACAGCATGGTTGGGATGCTGGAAAAGGAAGCTCCAAAATGGTCAATACCACTAGAATGGGTGAGGTGGCTTTGAGTGGATGCAAATATAAGTGCTGACAATGCTTCAGTATTATGCATGCAGATGGGGCAGGAGTGTGCGGGGGTGTTTCTTTTCCAACTGTGAAAGGCTGTTGGTCCGGATTAATGCGCAGAATATAGCTCTGTATACACAGAGAGCTGGAAGCCGGCATATCCCCAGTCTACCTCTGGCTGGCGCATCCCCCAGTCACCCGGCTTACTTACCAAGACACGACAGAGTATTACAGGCTTTCTGCAGCTGATGTGCGTAGATCATGGCTGTCATTTCTGAATAGCCAGTGCGGCCACGATTTGGCAAGAGGTAAGTGCCGCAACGAGGCACCTGCCACTCTTCATTCAGAATAATTTGCAAGAGTAAATTCTGATTGGCTGCCATCACCCAGCAAACTATTCTGATTGTTCAATAGCCCGCACATGTGCCGTGAGACTGCTGAGGGGGGTCCAATAGTGGGTAGGGGGGAAATTAGGTTTTTGTTCCTCATCCATCCCGATTTGGGATGTCCCGATGTCTGGACCCCCCAGGTAAGCTGAATTAATTTTTCCTCACCAGCGATATCCCAGGCACATTCCCCTACAATCAGCAAGCCGTGCATATTAAACCGGACCTTCACCCTGAAAAAGAGCCTAACTTATGTTTCCCCCCCCATACATACAGATTGCTCACATTAATCCGGACCTTCACCCTGAATAAGAGCCTATCTTATATGTTTCCCACACCCTGTACATACAGATTGCTCACATTAATCCGGACCTTCACCCTGAATAAGAGTCTATCTTATATGTTTCCCCCACCCTGTACATACAGATTGCTCACATTAATCCGGACCTTCACCCTGAATAAGAGCCTATCTTATATGTTTCCCACACCCTGTACATACAGATTGTCCACATTATTCGGACCTTCACCCTGACTAAGAGCCTATCTTATATGTTTCCCCCACCCTGTACATACAGATTGCCCACATTAATCCGGACCTTCACTCTGAATAAGAGCCTATCTTATATGTTTCCCACACCCTGTACATACAGATTGCCCACATTAATCCGGACCTTCACCCTGAATAAGAGCTTATCTTATATGTTTCCCACACCCTGTACATACAGATTGCTCACATTAATCCGGACCTTCACCCTGACTAAGAGCCTATCTTATATGTTTCCCCCACCCTGTACATACAGATTGCCCACATTAATCTGGACCTTGACCCTTAATAAGAGCTTATCTTGTATGTTTCCCCCCCTGTATATACAAATTGCTCACATTAATCCGGACCTTCACCCTGAATAAGAGTCTAACATATGTTTCCCCCACCCTGTACATACAGATTGCTCACACTAAAAATCATCCTACCTGCACCTACTGCATGCTAACAGCCATTAAACATCCAAGATGGCAGCACATGGAGTCACAGGCTGCCTGCAGACAGGAAGTGCCTTCTGATTGTGCCACTCTGCATTCTGGGATTGCTGTCCTTTTCCTGACCCCGGCACTACTCTGTCTGTGCAAAGCACAGCTATAACCCCCTCCCCCTGCACTTTTGACCCCTCTCTCCTCAGTATGTGATGCTTCTGAGGCAAGATGGCGGCGCCCGTATCCCAGAGTCCTGAACAGAGTTGATGCCCAGTGGGGGAAAGAATAAAAAGTGACAAAAAATATAAAAATATATTAATTTTAGATGGAGAATCGTTTAAGGGTCTGGGCTTTTCATTAAATGATGATGATGATCCGGTTTAAAGTGCTCCTACACCCAGAATGCAAGATTATGTCGTCACTTTCTATTCCCGGGCCCAGTGCTTCCAAAACAGCCTGTGTTTCTTTTTTACTGAAGCTTTTTCTCAAGCAGGAGCAATAAAAATTGGCAAAAGGTGCTCTTCATGGGGGGGAGCAATTCAGGGGATACTAGTTAAAAATGTGGGGTTTGGTCCGCTTTAACTGAATTAGCATGTACCATTCGGACATCTTGCTGCGTCCTGTATTTTTATGAGTATTGGGAAAGGGCTTTTAGTGATAACGAGACACAGGGTGTTATAGGGCACTGGGGTGGGGATAGAAGGTGATGACAAACTTCCTTTCTGAGTATAAGTGCTCTTTAATGGGAGGCATGCATCCCTGCAGTCAGTTCCCCGGAGGGATGCTGCTGTGTCCATGAGATAGCTAAAAGTAATTTGGGGGGTTCCCCTCATCCCGAATCCAGCTGCCATAAAAGAGGGAGCGCACCACTGTGAGAGAAGGGAAAAAATCATGAGAATACAGGCAGCCAATTGCAGCCTAGGAGTTTACCTGTCCCTTCTTTAAGGCGGAGTTATGAGCAGGAAGTGAGGTAGGTGGACATTGTCTCGGGCAGTAGTCTCGGCATTCAGGATGTATCAGCATCCGGCAGTTTCGGCACTTGAAGGACATCTTTCCAAATTTGGTTTTCTCGCCGCACACAAAGCACTGCTCAACACGGATCATCTGCGGGGAGAAGACAAAACGTGGCCTAGGTTAGTATGTAGATAATCGGGCTCACCTCACCCTAGCAAGAAGCTGCACGGGAAGCCGCGTGTGCGCAGGTGCTTTTGGCTCCTGCTACCTCCTGCTCTCCCTCCTCACCTTCTGAATTTTTGGATTGGTAATAATGTATCTGTGACCTGGCTTTGCACTTTTGATTTCTTTCTTTCATTGTAACACTTGTATTGTCAATCGCAGAGTCATAATTCATCCACTGCTTTACTTGATTACACATTGGTTACAATGCTGACAGATTTTTTGTGTAATAGCATTTTCACTGGATTAGGTTTTGAGAGAATGTCATAAGTTTAATTTGTTTGTTTGAATAGATTTTAGCTACTGTATTGTAACACATTTTGGTCATTGCTCTGCAGGTGTGACTGCATATATTTTTCACATGCGCACTTATTGCTTTAGATATTTCAGATAGGGGTATTTTTTTCATTTTTTATTAGCATAATTATCTTTTGTGCCGGCACAAAAAAATACAATTCTGTGATTACTCACCTGTAGAAATGTTTTTACGGTGTACAGCACGGCTTGCTTCATTTCAATTCTTTACATGTGGGACATCCAACAGCAGTGTCCAAAAAAGAAGGGTGGGATCCCCAGAGAGCAATGGCAGGCAGTTCAAGCCACTACCGCCTGAAGCACCTTGCGGCCAAAAACAGCGTCAGCTGAGGCGCTAACATCAACTTTGTAAAACTTGGAAAAATTATGAACCGAAGACCAAGTAGCGGCTTTACAAACCTGTTCAACTGAAGCCTGGTGCTGGAAGGCCCAAGAGGCACCAATAGCCCTAGTGGAGTGAGCTGTAACACGGAAAGGGGGTTCCTTCCCCTTAGCAGAGTATGCTTGCACCACCGCCTCTCAAATCCACTTACTGATAGTGGATTTGGCTGGAGGCAAGCCCTTCCTAGGTCCGGAAGAAAGGACAAAAAGAGAATCAGACTTCCGAAATGACTCAGTGGCGAGCAAATAATACTTGAGTGCCCTGACTACATCCAGAGAATGAAGGTTCCGTTTCTTGGAATTAGCAGGGGCAGGAAGGTAAGACAATGTCCTCATTGAGATGAAAGGCAGAAACAACCTTGGGCAAGAATTCCGGCTTAAGACGGAACACCACTTTATCCTGATGCCGCTCAAAATAAGGAGGTTTCATGGAAAGCGCCGCCAGCTCAGAGACGCGACGCACCGAAGTGACAGCAACCAAAAAGGCCACCTTAATAGTCAGAATAGAAAGAGCAGCATCGCACAGGGTCTCGAAGAGGGGACCCTGAAGAGCAGAAAGCACCAAGTTAAAATTCCACACCAGTAGCAGAGGCTTACACGGTGGATGTACATGAGTGAGTCCTTGGAAAAAGGTTTTGGCAAGCCTATGATTAGCGAAAGATCTTTGGAAAAAAATTGCCAAGGCAAAAACTTGTCCCTTGAGGGTACTCCGTTGTAGACCCGATTCTAGACCATGTTGAAAAAACTCCAGAATTCTGGAAAGAGAGAAGGTGCGGCAAGGGAAGGCCTTACACTCACACTAGGCAATGTAAGAGTGCCAGACCCTGTAATAAATCATAGAAGAGGATTTTTACTGAGCCCGAATCATAGTACTGACGACTGAAGCCGGCAAACCCTTATTCATCAGGATGGAGGTTTCAGCAGCCGTCAAAGCCAGCGTTTGTAAATTGGGGTGGCGCAGCTGTCCCTGAGTAAGGAGCTCTGGAACGTCGGGCAGGACGTACTGATCCACTGCCATCTGGACGATGTCTGCAAACCATACCCTCCTCGGCCAGCAGGGGGGCCACTAGGATGGTCGGTACCCCCCCCCCCCTGGACTATCTTGCACAGCACACGACCCAACAGAGGGAAGGGAGTAAAGACATAAAGGAGTTGAAACTCCTTTCAAGGAAATGGCAACGCGTCCGTGGCGAAGGCCAGAGGATCTCTTGACAGGGATACGAATCTCGGAAGCTTGTGACGGGACGCAAACAGGTCCGCGTCCGGCTGACCCCAGCGGCGACACAGGGCATGAGAGATCTTTTTGTCGAGAGACCATTCCCCTAGGCGAGACGTCCCTCTGCTCAGGGCATCTGCCTCCTGGTTCTCCACCCCGGGGATGTAAACCGCTGAGATGGAGGGAACCGCCTCCTCCGCCCAAGACAATATCTTTGCTCATTTGCTCCGAGTCCCTCCCTGATGATTTATGTAGAGGACCTCCGTCTGATTGTCTGAGCGGACCTGGACCGCACAACCCCGAAGGTGGGGAGTCAACTGGAAGAGAACCAACCTGATCCCCCTCAACCCCAAGAGATTGATAGGCGCGCGGGCCTTTTGAGGACCCCACTGGCCCTGGAACTTCAGCCATTGCCAAACCCCTCCCCAACCGGTCAGACTGGCGTCTGTTGTGACAATCTCCCAGCACGGAGGCAAAAAGGACCTGCCCACTAGAAGATTCCTCGAGTCCAGTCAACACGAGAGGAACTGTCTGGCCAGAGGGGAGAGAGCAAATTCCTGCTCCAAGGACTCCTGACTCCGATCCCAGACGGTCAAGAGATTCAACTGAAGGGGAACTGAGCGAAAGGCACAGCCTCAAAGCAAGACACCATGAGACCCACCAACTGCATCCCCAGACGGATGGAGGGATGAGGGCAAGCCAACAAGGCCCGCACCTGCATCTGAAGGCCCTCCACCTTCTGCTAAGGAAGAAACACCTTGACCTGAGAAGTATCCAGCGTCATTCCCAGGAAGGATCTTACCGATGAAGGAGAGAGAGAAGACTGATAATTGATCACCCAACCGAAGGACTCGAGGGTGGACACTACCATCCGAGTATCCCTCTCTGCCTGATGCCAAGATGGAGCTGCAATCAAAAGGTCGTCTAAGTAAGGAAGAACCAAAAAACAAAGGAAGGTCCCACTCCTTCCAACACATCCACCAAGATATATGGCACCACTACTTGTAATGTAATAAAAAATATATGTTTATTGATAACAAAGTCACATTAGCTACATACACTAAAGACTGATTAAAAAACACTCAAGACAAAAAACCATTGTCAAAAAGGAAGGGAAAAACACACATGAAGGGGCAGGCAGGAAGGTGGCTAGTACAATTAATATAATAACATTACATGATTAATACTGCCTGGCGGGTCAAACAAGTTATAAAGTGCTATAGTGCAAAGTGCATGTCCAAAATCACATTAAAAGTAAACACCGTGTTATATAACTTCCAACACTAATCTAAAGGTAAGTGTGAGCCTAATAAAACCTAAGATCCTATACCTAACAATGAATGAATACACACGGATAGAGACCAGCAGGGACGGGCCAAGAAATGAAGCCCCCAAAGTATACAGAAAAGTAACTTACATAACAATACGACCACCAGCCCACTGCCCCTGCAGTTACTTTTCTGTATACTTTGGGGGCTTCATTTCTTGGCCCGTCCCGGCTCTAGGATAGGATCTTAGGTTTTATTAGGCTATGTTATGTTATTATATTAATTGTACTAGCCACCTTCCTGCCTGCCCCTTCATGTGTGTTTTTCCCTTCCTTTTTGACAATGGTTTTTTGTCTTGAGTGTTTTTAAATCAGTCTTTAGTGTATGTAGCTAATGTGACTTTGTTATCAATAAACATATATTTTTTATTACATTACAAGTAGTGGTGCCATATATCTTGGTGGGTGTGTTGGAAGGAGTGGGACCTTCCTTTGTTTTTTGGTATATACAGTAGTTTCACCCTAATGTGCACACTATATATATATAGAAAAATAATTTAGGTTCGGTGCAGTCTCATATTGTTTTTTGTAGCATAAGTAAGGAAGAACGTGAATGCCCGCCGGAGAGCACCCGTGCAGCAGGGAACAAGGCCAGCAACCGTCGTCCCCCCCGACGCCATAACGTAGAGGAGGCAAGAGGAGCCCCCCCCCCCCCCCCCCCTGGGCTCTTCAGTCTTCAGGAGAGGGCCTGCCATCTTCATGAGTAGCCCCGCTCCTTTGGGGGCGAGCAGATGACGTTGCACACTGTGGGTGTCATTCCGGCTGGCTGCGGCTAGCTGTCAGATGCGGTGATCAGTGGGCAGAGGAGAGAGGCAGAGAAGATCCTCTGATCCCCTGCCTCCCCCCTCCACTTTCCAGCGATCATCGCATCTGTCATCGGATCGGCAAGGGACACAGGAGCTGACAATCGGAGGTGATTAAAGAAAAAAATTTTTTTTTTCAATAAAGACATTTTCTTTTTCTTTACTGTTAACCCTTTGTGAACTGGTAAGGGATCTATGTGACCCCTATACCAGTTTACAGGGCTCTGCGTTTGGCAAGTCAGCTGCGGCTAGGGAGTGACTTGCCATTTACCCCGAGCCCCCCACATTACCTGCCTCCCCAAAGGCCGGGGGGGGGGGGGGGGGGGGCAGAAGAGCTTGTAACCAAGGCTGGCCCCTGCACCCTGTTCTATGAGGCCCCATGGCTGGTCCCGTGATAATTATGCTAGGTAAGGGGACCTCACGCCATTTTTTGGGGGGATTTTTAAGGGTTTTTAATCCTTAAATTTTAAAAAATGGGAAGGGGGGACCCTATGTATTTTTTTTAAATCAGGATATATTGTATTGTCATATGTGTATCGCGATACGTATTGTATCGCCAGATTCTTGCCAATTCACACCCCTAGTGTTTATGGGTCCAATGAGGGCCATTTGCAGTGACTACGCTGTTAGGCAAAAAGCTTGCATTGTCAATGGGGAGCATGTGCTGCTGCATCTCCTGCATCCCTGCCATTCAGATAGGCTGGAGTGGTAGCACGTACGGGCATGGGGAATGCGGCAGCGCACCCCATTCTACTAAATTATAAAGACCAGGTGCGGGTAAAGGCATGGCTAGAGGTGAGCGGGGATGTGGACAAGAAGCAGCAAGGTCTTTAGGATCAGGTGAGTGGATCTGTGGATCTCACTGGATGAGAGCCTGCACATGCAGAGAGTGAGGTGAGTAAAAAGCGCCATTCTAGGGGGGTTCACACATTGGGATGCCCCGGGGTTTTGTTCAACCTTAAAGGCACTGTTCATGGGGTTAACGTTTTGAGTCTTCTCACCGTTTTAGAGAGGAACACGTGCGCCTGGCCTGGCTCCTGTGGAGTTGGATGAATAGTATCTGGCTCCAGCTCCTGCTCGGCCTCAGTGATTTGTGGCAGCACAAAGGTCTGCTCTGCGTGAAAAAAGAAAAATACACGAATATGAAAGTGGACATATATGAAGACGTAGCGCCTTGACTTTCTAAAACGGAAATTGCAATGTTTTGCCTAAAAAAGGGGGAAGTCCAAGCATTCCATAACAACCCATCCAGCTCCCTTTCCCCCTGTGCTAAGCCCAATTTGAGCAAAAACAGGAAGAGCAACTTATTGGTGGCAGGTACCGAATTCTGAATTGGGGTGCCCCACTGTGTAAAACACACTGGATCCTCTCACCTTACCCTGGAGCCCTCGCTGCTTCTCATCCGCATCCCTGCTCACCTCTGGTCGTGCCCGGAACCGCACCTGGCCATTATAAAAGGGCAGGGCAGACAGGACACAGAGCTAGAATTTAAGTAGGGGATGCAGTAGAGGATGCAGCGGGGCCGCTCCCTCCAGCTCTGCTCGGCTGTCCAGAGGGCTCAGCAGCAAGCAAAGCCGAAGGAAGCCGAGCAACATCAGCACGCCCGGTTTTGGCGAAGCCTGTGTCGTGAGAATGCCAGAACTTAATGTGGATCAATCCCTCCCTGTGGCCGACCTAATATGTAAAAGATTTCAGGGCCGTCCGCTAGCCTGCACCCGGGGTATCCTATACCGGATGCCCCGCAGTGTGAGCCCCCCGGTAATATTAGGCAATCCTGGCAGGTCCTGTGGCGCTGTCTTCGCCGGCGTCCGCATCCCCGGCTTCCCTGTCGCTGTACGCGCTTCCCGCACCAAACCAGATAGGCTGCCTACTCCACTGGGGAGCTGTGGATGCAGCCGCCTGCGACTGTACCAGCTCGAAGTTTGAATCAGCGGCTTTATGCTGCGCATTGGTATATGTGCGGCAGAAAGGTGAATTAAAGTTGGCGATCTGGGGGGTTTCACACAGGGGGAGGCAAGATCGGGATGCCCCCGGGGCAGGGACCCCCCTACACACCTGGGGCACCCATAAACACTTACCTTTACCCGTAGTAAAGGTGAGTGTTTATGGGTCCAATGAGAGCCGCCTACCGTGATTACGTCATTATAGGCAAACGGCCCTTATTGTCAATGGGGAGCGTGTGCTGCTGCATCTCCTGCACCCCTGGCAGCAAGCATGCATGCCCTGTGGTAGCAAATATGGGCCCGGGGTTATGGCAGCACATCCCATTCTAGTCAATTATAAAGGCCAGGTGTGGGTCCAGGCATGGCTAGAGGTGAGCGGGGACGTGGACGAGAAGCGGTGGGGGCTCCAGAATCAGGGAGGCAACATCGGGATGCCCCCTAGACAGGGACCAGTCACAGGGATAGTCAAAATTCTGGTGCTTAGTCCACTTTAAAGTAATATTTAATTTCTCTTGTATTACAGATATGGTGATCATGTGTTTTTTAATTACATTACCTGCACTTTAAAGCATATAATTGATGCATCGCTCTCACATATGTAAACCAAAACAGACTTTAGGTATTTCCTTAATATAGAGTTAGTTAATACAGGGGTCTTAATCAAATTAATACCAATCAATGTGTTTTATTTTTGTTTTTTTATTTTAGGAGCGAGATTAAACTGATACAGAATCCTGTATATCTACTATATGAAATCAGGTGACGACCGGCGCTGAAAAAACACAATTCTGTGAGTACTCACCTGTAGAATTGATTTTGCCGGTGTTTGGTCCGGGCTGTCCCAGTTTTCCATATACGTGTGGGTAGTCCGCCACAAGGTGGCGCCAGTTACTGCAAGATACAAAGCTGTAACTCCTCCCAGCCTCCTATAAAAGGGATCAGTCTCCATAGAAACCCCAGAAAGTTAAAAAGCAGTAAATGAGACAGGCCGGGAGGCCAAGAAAAAACATGTTAACTAACATGCTACAGCATGAACTCTCTCCAAAAAAGATAAGGACAAAGGTCCAATACAAACGACAATAATCACCATAAAAGGCAAAAGAGGAAATTAACCAAGGGCGGGGTGGGACAGCCCAGACCGAACACCGGCAAAATCAATTCTACAGGCGAATACTCACAAAATTGTATTTTTCCCTGTGTTCGGTCCGGGCTGTCCCAGTTATCCATATACGTGTGGGACATCCAAAAGCAGTGTCCAAAATAGGGTGGGATCCCCAGAGCAGAAAAGCATGTAGTTCATTTCACTACCGCCCTGAAGCACCTTTTGGTCAAAAGCAGCATCAGCTGATGCCAAAACATCAACCTTGTAAAACTTAGTAAAGGTATGAACCGAAGACCAGGTAGCGGCCTTACTAACTTGTTCAACAGAGGACTGGTGCTGAAAAACCCAGGAAGCACCAATAGTTCTAGTAGAGTGAGCGGTAACACGAAAAGGGGGATCCTTCCCCTTGGCAGAGTAGGCTTGCACCACCGCCTGTCTAATCCACCTACTAAGAGTGGACTTAGCCGGAGACAAACCCTTCCTAACACCTTCAGAGAGGACAAAAAGAGAATCCGGCTTCCTGAAGGATTCAGTCGCAACCAAGTAGTACTTAATGGCCCTGACCACATCCAAGGAACGAAGGGCCCTTTCCTTAGAGCTAGTCGGATCCGGACACAGAGAAGGTAAAATAACCTCCTCATTAAGATGAAAGGGAGACACGACCTTAGGTAAAAAAATCAAGTTTAAAGCGAAAAAGGGGGCTTCATACAAAGTGCAACCGGTTCTGACACCCGGCGTACTGAGGTGATGGCTACCAAAAAGACCACCTTTAGAGTCAGGATAGACAAGGCAGCATTGCACAAAAGCTCAAAGGGAGGACCCTGGAGAGCAGAAAGCACCAAATTCAAATCCCACACTGGTAATACAGGTTTACGCGGTGGACGTACATGGGTAACTCCTTGGAAAAAAGACCAAAGCAGTCTATGATTGGCAAATGATCATTGGAAAAAGACGGCCAAGGCCAAGACCTGGCCCTTGAGGGTGCCCAGCTGTAGACCCAAGGCTAAGCCGTGTTGTCAAAATTCCAAAATCCTAAAAAAAGAGAATGTGCGACAAGGAAAACTCTTGGATTCACACCAAGCAATGTAGGCATGCCAAACTCTGTAGTAAATCATGGAAGAAAACTTCTTCCGCGCCTGAATCATGGTCTAAACAACCTTAGCAGACAAAACCTCTCCGTAGGATAGAGGTTTCAATAGCCAGGCCGTCAAAGCCAGCGTTTGTAAATTGGGGTGCCGCAGCGACCCCTGTGTGAGAAGCCCTGGGAGCTTGTGATTGTGTCCGGACGCAAACAGGTCCACATCCGGTAGACTCCAGCGGAGACACAGAGCGTGAAAGCTCTTGTTGCTGAGTGACCATTCCCCCAGACGAGAGGCCCCCTTGCTCAGGGAGTCTGCCTCGTGGTTCTCTACCTGGGGATGTAAACCGCCGAGATGCAGGGAACATTCTCCTCTGCCCAAGTCAGGATCTGGGTCACCTCCTGGAGGGCCTGCTTGCTCTGAGTCCCGCCCTGGTGATTGACTTAGGCAAACGCCGACTGATTGTCCGAGCGGATCTAGATCGCATGACCTCTGAGATGGGGAGTAAAGTGAAGAAGCACCAACCGGATCGCTCTCAGCTCCAGGAGATTGATGGGCAAGTGGGCCTCCTGCAGCCCCCACTGGCCCTGGAACTTCAGCGTTTGCCAAAAAACCTCCCCAGCTGGTCAGACTGGCGTCCGTGGTGACAATATCCTAATGAGAAGTCAGAAAGGACTTGCCCACCAACAGATTTCTGGGGTCCAACCACCACAAGAGGGACTGTCTGGCCAAGGGGGGACAGGGAAAATTCCTGTTCCAGGGACTCCAGCGTCCGGTCCCAACCGGTAAACAGATTCAATTGAAGAGGTCTCATGAGGAACTGAGCGAAGGGCACTGCCTCGAAGCATGACACCGTTAGGCCCACCAGTTTCATCCCCAGACGGATCGATGGCCACTGACAAGACAGTAAGGCCTGCACCTGCTTCTGGAGGCCGCCACCTTCTGCTGGGGCAGGAATACCTTGACCTGAGAGGTGTCCAACGTCATGCCCAGAAAGGACCTCACCATTGAGGGAGTGACAGAAGACTTGGGGTAAATGATTACCCATCCGAAATCCTCGAGAGTGGATAACACCGTCCGGGTGTCGCTCTTGGCCTGCTGAAGGGATTGAGCTGCAATCAGCAAATCTTCCAGATAAGGAAGAACACGACTGCCCTGGTTCTTCAGGATAGCCATGATGCCCGCCAGCACCTTGGTGAACACACGGGGGGCTGAGGATATTCCGAATGGCAGTGCCACAAACTGGTAATGCTGATCCTTCAACGCAAACCTCAGGAACTTCTGATGTGCCTGAAAAATCAGGATGTGCAGATAAGCATCCTTGATGTCCACTGTCACACATGCAGTTGCCGGGCCGAAGCGAGCTCACCGCGGACCGTAAGGTTTCCATGCGGAAATGTCTGACTCTGCCAAACTTGTTGAGACCCTTCAGATCCAGGATAGGACCAAGCGTTCCGTCCTCCTTGGGCACCGTGAACAGATTGGAGTAGAACCCTCGACCCCGTTCCTGGCGAGGCACAGGACAAATCACACCTGATAGCAGAAGGCGTTGAACGGCCATTCTTAGGCCCTGCGCTGTCAATGTGTTCTGGGAAATCCGCAACCGAAGAAATATTGAGAGCGGCCAAACTGCTAGCTCTATTTTGTACCAGGAGGAAACCACCTCCTGAATCCACCGATCCGAGACGTGCTGTCTCCAGATGTGAGCAAAAAGCAGAAGTCGTCCCCCCACCCAGGTGGGTGAGGGCGTCCCCTCATGCCGGAGAGGGCTTGGCAGGTGGTATGGATTTAGCTCCCCAGGAGGGATTGGGTCGGCCATGAGACCTACCTCGTCCCCAGGAATATCTGCGGCCACCAGAAAATGAAAGAGCCTCTTCCTCCTCGAAAGGAGCGATAGGCAGATGAACCCCGAAAGGGCCGTGCAGGCTTCCGTCGCTGAGGGAGTCTTCCATCCTTGGCCAGAAGGTCCAGCCGCTCCCCGAATAACCTGAGCCCCAGGAAGGGGATACTAGTGAGCGACAAGTGCAACAAGCAGGGCCGAAGCCCTGGCGCCAAGCCGGACACTATCGTTCCATGGCAGAGACTACAAAAGCAATAATATCCACACAGGCTTTGAGGTCTTTATACTCCTCCGCCCGCTTGCAAGACTTGGCAAAATCAACAAGGCACCTCACCTTCTTCCTGATGGTAAAGAGACAATGGCGGCGGCACAGACAGGGCGAAGCCCAGCACCCACAAAGGTAAACGCATGACACGCCAGCTGATCCATGCGCCTGTCAGCAGGTCGCGCAAGGAAGCAGTATCGGATGACGGCATAACCGTAGTGTTGGATAACCCCGACACAGGACGGGACCAGAGGCAGATCAGCTCCTCAGGGAAGGGATAGCGCCTGTCCAGGCCCTTAGGCTCCGATGGCAGTTTGTTAGGTCTTTCCATTCCTTAAATATTCCATATTGGAAAAGTGGGCCTGCTCCGGAAGACAAGCTTCTGTCTCTCAGGCCGAAATAAATCACCCTGCTTCCTCTTAGCCACTTTAGGAGGGACAATATGCAAAGTCTCAAACACAGAAGACAGCAACTTTTCCGTGTCGTCAGGAAGCCACATATCCTCGTCCAAGGAGGAACCAGGCTCGCTGTCATAGCCGACCGACCGATCCCCTGAGGAAGCAGAGTCCTTCAACTCTCCCTCCTCCATGGAGTCCCGACCTCCAAAAGGATCATCATCAGCAAAATCCGAGTAACCCGGCTCAATGTGCCGCTTCTTACTCGTGGCCTTCCCAGTAGCCGTGCGAGATAACTGTCTCTCCATGCTGGCCACCCGGTGTGTCAAATCGGCTTGGGACCCCTTGCTGGTTTCCCCCTCGCTGAGGGCTGAATGCAGCAGTGGAAGCGTTGGCGAGGCTGCAGGTAAAAGAGGGCTAGGGGCAGGGGCGCCCGCACTAACATGTTCCAAAAGTAAGCTCAAGTGACACAAACCGTGCCGAGTCTGACCAGAGGGCTGGTACCACACATGGGGCAGAGCTTAACCCGCCCAGATGGGGCCCCTAGCTCACTATCCCCAGAAGCCTCCATTATGGTGATTATGGTGATAAAGATACAGGTTACAAGGCACTAACGGCCCAAACCTAAGTGACCCCCAATTTTGTCCCTCTTTTTAGTAATCCCACGTGTAGGAGACCAGGAGGAACCACAACCCTCAGCTGGCAATGGGAGGGGGGGGGGGCCCACCTAGAAGACACAAACTGAAGGATTCATGAGCATCCCACAGCACATGCACATAAAAATTACACAGACGAAAGAGGGACTCACGGACCTGACCGGCGAGGTAGCGGGGAGTCCGGAAGGCAGGCACCAGAAAAAAGCAGGCCGGACGCGGAGCCCCGCACCACATGCCGAGGCCTCGTCTCAAACGCCGCTCCCCCCCCCCCCCCAAAGCCTCAAGATGGAGGGGAAGAGGAAGAGGTAAGGGAACGAGGGAAGGCGAGTATCCACACAACTGCCAGCAACAACAAAGTCTGAGGTAAAAATGAATTAAAAAGCACAACATATGACAATAAAGCATGTGGGCACAGATAAGGGCATAACCCGGGCAATTTTGGTGGTTCCCCCGCCCCCCCATAGGCTCACCATTGCCTATGGCCGGCTACCCTTTACGTCTGACCCTCGGCGTTCACCCTACCTTACACCCGTCCCGTCAGCCGCAGCTGGGAGGCAGAAGTGGGTCCACGGGGACAGTGGTAATAGGGGAGCAGCGGCCGACAGGCTATAAATGCCCCGCTCAACAGCAATATCCAGAGAGAGTATTCCAGACGATCCTAGCAGCAGCTACTGCAAGAGAACTCTGGGTTTTCTATGGAGACTGATACCTTTTATAGGAGGCCGGGAGGAGTTACAGCTTTGTATCTTGCAGTAACTGGCGCCACCTTGTGGCGGACTACCCACACGTATATGGATAAGTGGGACAGCCCAGACCGAACACAGGGAAAAGCCCCTAGGGGCAAAACTAGTCCGCTTTCACCTATCTGCTCTTCATCCATTTTCATTGAATATGATTATACATTGATCAGTTTCTGTACTATGAATTAATTTAATCATGTTGGATTTAATGGAAGACAATTAATAATCATGTCCAATAATCATATTTAATAACCTATTGACAGCACTCTAGGTGTCTAAACACCAGAATTCCTGAATCAGTTGGCTCTTTTTTTTAAAGACTTAAATATTCCAATAAAGATTTTTAATTTTTAATTGAATTTTGAAATGTTATCAATTTGTAGGCGTGGTTGAGCTTAAAGGTCTACTCATACCGGTTGGGGCTAACCTATGCCCAACTAAATGATAAGTCTGACTTTAAAAAAAATACCATTTTGTGAATACTCACCTGTAAAATGGGTATTATAAGTATGTCACACACCCCACTTCAAACATTAATAATTACACTAGGGGGTTAACGCACCGCTAGGTGGCAGCATTGCAGAGAACTCTCCAAAAACTTCAGCAGGCCCCTCCCGGTCTATACATACCTGGTACCTCCCAAGAACCTCCCAGTATTAGAACAGCAGTAAGACAAGGTACCAGAACCAAACAATGTAACCCTCAACGTAAAGAACCAAACTTCACCAAATAGAGAGCCAGGATACCGAAAAGGGCGGGTGAAGTGGGGTGTGTGACATACTTATAATACCCATTTTACAGGTGAGTATTCACAAAATGGTATTATTCTAAGTATGTCACACACCCCACTTCAAACATTAATAATTACATTAGGGACATCCAACAGCAGTGTCCAGAAAAGGGTGGGTATCCGAAACAGGCAATAACGCAGAAAAAACTCAGACCACTGCAGCCTGCAAAACCCTGCGGCCAAAAACAGCATCCGCTGAGGCCCGCACATCAACCTTATAGAACTTAGAAAAAGTATGAACAGAAGACCAAGTTGCAGCCTTACACACTTGTTCAACCGAAGCCTGGTGCTGAAAAGCCCAGGACGCACCAACCGCACGAGTAGAATGAGCAGTAACTCGGAAAGGAGGAGCCTTCCCCTTAGCCGAATAAGCACCAACAATGGCCTGACGAATCCATTTGCTAATGGAGGACTTGGCCGGAGCCAAACCCTTCCTAGGCCCACAGGGCACAACGAAAAAGGCATCAGTCTTACGAAAAGAAGACGTAGCACGTAGATAGTACCTGACACAACGTACAACATCCAAGCAGTGCAAAGCACTCTCCTTGGCATTCTTAGGCTTAGGACACAAAGAAGGAAGAACAATGTCCTGGTTAAGATGAAACGCAGAGACCACTTTAGGGAGAAAATATGACTTGTAACGAAAAACCACTTTGTCCTGATGATCCTCAAAATAAGGAGCCTGAATAGACAAAGCTGCCAGCTCTGAAACACGCCGAACCGAAGTGATGGCCACCAAAAAGGCAACCTTCTGAGTAAGAATGGACAAAGCGACATCCCGCAAAGGCTCAAAAGGAGGAGCCTTAAGAGCGGAAAGAACCAAATTCAAATCCCACACTGGGAGCAAAGGCTTCCTGGGAGGCCGCACATGCGAAACCCCCTGGAAAAAAGTCTTGACCAAGGAGTGACTAGCAAAAGATTTCTGGAAAAAAATAGACAAAGCAGAAACCTGCCCCTTCAAAGTACTCAGCTGAAGACCGGAGTCCAGCCCCGACTGAAGAAACTCCAAAATCCTAGACACAGAAAAGACCCGGCAGGGCAAAAATACCATTTTGTGAATACTCACCTTGTAAAATGGGTATTATAAGTATGTCACACACCCCGCTTCAAGAATCCATAACATGTGGGTAATATCGTCCTGAAGAGGCGTTCCTGCAGAGATGATAGTAAAAGAAAACCCCTCCCTGATCCATAAATACCTGGGACCTCCCACTCATCACCCAGTATACAGAAGCAGTAAGGTAAGGGACCAGGAAGAGGCAAATATAAAACACAACCACGCAAAGTTCACAAAATAGAGAATCCTGAATACAGAAAGGGCGGGTGAAGCGGGGTGTGTGACATACTTATAATACCCATTTTACAAGGTGAGTATTCACAAAATGGTATTATTCTAAGTATGTCACACACCCCGCTTCAAGAATCCATAACATGTGGGACATCCAATAGCAGTGTCCATAACAAGGGCGGGGATCCAAAACTAGGCAACAATGCACAACTTCAAACCACTACAGCTTGCAAAACTTTGCGGCCAAAAACAGCATCCGCTGAAGCCCAAACATCAACCTTGTAAAACTTGGAAAAAGTGTGAACAGAAGACCAGGTAGCGGCCTTACAAACTTGCTCAACAGAAGCCTGGTGCTGAAAGGCCCAGGACGCACCAACTGCACGAGTAGAATGAGCAGTAACACGAAAAGGGGGACTCCTCCCCTTGGCAGAATAGGCCCCAATGATGGCCTGACGAATCCATTTACTAATGGAAGATTTGGCAGGAGCCAAACCTTTCCTAGGCCCGGAGGGCACCACAAAAAAGGCGTACGTCCTGCGAAAGGAAGACGTAACCTCCAGATAATGATCCACAACACGAACTACATCCAAGGAATGCAACGCCCTTTCCTTGTTGTTGCTAGGATTAGGGCATAGAGAAGGCAGAACAATGTCCTGATTCAGATGAAAAGCCGAGACCACCTTAGGAAGAAAATCCGGCTTGAAACGAAAGACAACCTTGTCCTGATGCCTCTCAAAGTATGGAGCTTTAATGGATAAAGCTGCCAACTCAGAAACACGCCTAACCGAAGTGATAGCCACCAAAAAGGCCACCTTTTGAGTAAGTACCGACAAGGCAACCTCATTCAAGGGCTCAAACGGAGGACCCTGAAGAGCAGAAAGAACCAGGTTCAAATCCCAAACTGGAACCAAGGGCTTCCTAGGTGGACGCACATGCGTAACTCCTTGGAAAAAGGTCCTGACTAAAGGATGAAGTGCAAAGGACCTTTGGAAGAACACCGCCAGGGCAGAGACCTGCCCCTTCAAGGTACTAATCTGGAGCCCCAGATCTAAACCATGTTGAAGAAACTCCAGAATTCTGGGAATGGAGAAATCCCGACAAGAGAAGGACCTATCTTCACACCAATCAATATAGGACCTCCAGGTCCTGTAGTAAACAGAAGAGGAAGACCGCTTCCTGGCGCTGATAAGAGTCTGAATCACCGCGTCAGAAAGACCCTCTTCCCTCAAGATGGCGGTTTCAGCAGCCACGCCGTCAAAGCCAGCGATGGTAAATTGGGATAGCGTAACCGACCCTGGGTGAGCAGGTCCGGCAGCAGAGGCAGAGCGAACTGATCTTCTGCCAGCCTTACAAGATCTGCGAACCAAACGCGCCTCGGCCACCTTGGGGCCACCAGAATCGCCGACGCGCCCTCCAAGGCCAGTTTGCGCACCACTCTGGCTAGCATTGGGAACGGAGGGAACAGGTAAAGGAACCCCAGATCCCTCCAGTTCAGAGACATGGCATCCACTGCCAGAGCCAGAGGATCCTGCGAGAGAGACACAAAGACTGGAAGCTTGTGATTGTGACGAGAGGCAAAGAGGTCCACAGCTGGGACCCCCCACCTGAGACATATCGAACGAAACACCTTGGGACTGAGAGACCACTCCCCCTGACGAGAGGAGGCCCTGCTCAGCAAGTCCGCCTCCGTGTTCTCCACCCCCGGAATGTAGACTGCTGAGATACACGGGACGTGGGTCTCGGCCCAGTCCAGAATCAAAGACACTTCCCTGAGGGCACTCCTGCTGCGAGTCCCTCCTTGGTGATTGATGTAAGCAACCGCCGTCCTGTTGTGCGACCGGACCTGAACTGGCAGGCCTCTCAACTGATGAGTCAAGCGAAACAGAACCAACCTGATGGCTCTCAACTCCAGAATATTGATGGGCTCGTGAGCCTCCTGCGGACTCCACAGACCCTGAAACTGGAGGTCCTTCCAAACACCCCCCCAACCTGACAGACTGGCATCCGTGGTGACCATTTCCCAACACGGCGCCAGAAAGGATCTGCCCTTCAACAGATTGACAGACCCCAGCCACCATTGCAGGGATCGACGAACACGGGGAGACATCCGGAAGGACTGATCCAACGATAGAGGAGACTTGTCCCAAACCTTCAACAGATGAAGCTGAAGCGTCCTTGTGTGAAACTGCGCAAAGGGAACTGCCTCGAATGAGGCCACCATTAACCCCACCAGCCTCATCCCTAACCGGATGGTCGGATGAGGGGTTGACAAGAGAAGCCGAACTAACTCCTGAATCAAAAGAATCTTGGCCTGGGGTAAAAACACCCTGGCCTGCGATGTGTCCAGAGACATTCCCAGGAAGGTTACAACTCTGGACGGAGAAAGAGAAGACTTGGGGTGGTTGATCACCCAACCGAACCTCTCCAGAGTGGACACCACCACACTGGTGTCCAACTCCGCTTGGTTGAAGGAAGAAGCCATGATCAGTAGATCGTCCAAATAGGGAACAATGCGGATACCCTGAACTCTGAGCAGAGCCATCAACCCCGCTAGCACCTTGGTGAACACCCGAGGTGCTGAGGTGAGACCGAAAGGAAGTGCCACAAACTGAAAGTGCCGATCCTCCACCACGAACCTGAGAAACCTCTGGTGTGCAGGAAAAACCGGAACGTGTAGATAAGCATCCTTGATGTCTATGGACGTCAGAAAGTCTCCCTGACGAAGGGAGTGAATAGCCGAGCGCAGCGTTTCCATGCGGAATTTCTGCGGCCGGATGAACCTGTTGAGAAACTTCAGATCCAAGATGGGTCGGACCGATCCGTCCTTTTTGGGCACAGTGAACAGATTGGAATAAAAACCCCTGCCCCGATCTGAAGGAGGCACTGGGCAAATGACATCCATATCCAGAAGATTCTCCACTGCCACCAGGAGCCCCTGCACCGCCAGAGGCTCCAAAGGCATCCGAGACCTGAAAAATCTGGAGGGGGGGCGGAGCTCGAACTCTAGCTTGTAACCGGAAGACACCACTTCCCGGATCCATCTGTCCGAGACTTCTTGATCCCAGATCTGGGAGAAGTGTCGCAGCCGTCCCCCCACCCTCATGGGTGAGGGCGCCCCCTCATTGCTGAGCCGGCTTAGGAGCCGGCTTGGGCTTAGAGCCCCAACTGTATCCTGGACGGGCGCGTCCTCTGCCCCTGCTCCCAGAATCTCCTCTGAAAGAGGGGAATGCAATACCCCTGCCAGATCTGGCCCCACGAAAGGAAGGGGTAAAGGAAGGTGCCCCCCGAAAGGGACGGCGCTGTTTCTTGCGTTGAGGTAACCTACCACCCTTGGTAACAGAGTCCAATGTCTCTCCAAAAAGCCGTAATCCAACAAAAGGTAGAGCCGTTAATGACTTTTTGGACATAAAATCAGCCGCCCACTGGCGCAGCCACACTGAACGCCGAATGGTCACCAGCAAAGCCGACGTTCTACCACACATCATCAAAGTGTCATCCAAGGCTGTTAAAACAAAGGATAAAAACAGCTCACACCGTTTAAGACTATGGAACTCGGTACTACCAGGACGAAGCCCGGAAGAAGTCAACAGGTCCCTGACCACAGACCTGGCAGCCAACACCATAAGTTCCGAAGCGCACACAGGCCGAATGGCTGACCCAATGCTAGTAAAGCCATGACAAGCCATCTGGTCAATACGTTTATCCTCACCATCCTTGAGGGTGGAACAATCAGGTCTATTTAAAACCGAGGAGTTAGACAACCCCAAAACCGGTGCATCCACTTCGGGGGGAGATGCCCAGCGCTTAACCGCTTCCGAAGGGAAAGGATATTTCCTATCCCACCCCTGAGGGATGCCAGGGAGCCGAGCCGGCCTATCCCACTCCTTATCAATAATTTTGTCAAAATGTCGTTGCGTAGGAAACTCCAAGCGCGGCCTGGATTCTTCAAACAATTCACCCTTCTGCTGTGACGCCTCCTCGGGAGGGGAAATATTCAGAACCTCCAACATCAGAGCCAGAGCATGAGAAGAATCCAAAGATCTCCCTACGTCACCAGGCTCGGCATCAGCGCCAGCAGACAACTCATCTTCGGAAACATCTGAACCCTCATAAACCTCCCCTTCCTCTAGCGGGGAATAATCAGACCAATCCAGATTATTGATGTCATCGAAGTCGTCCACCGGCGGAGCCGGCGACAAATGCTTTCTTTTAGCCGGAGCCTTACGGGCGACCGAGCTGGAAACGATTTTCTCAAGGTTGGCCAATCTGGCGCACATCTCAGATTGCAGGTCCCTGCCCATGACGACGTCACAAGGAGCACGCGTCAAAGCGGGAGGGGGAGATGAATCGGCCGGCGGCGCTGACCCAGACGCCTGGGGTCCGGACTGCCGCGCAATAGTCTGCTGTGCACAAGGTATACACAGAAGTACGTCGTCCCCAGTAATGGATACTCCACACAACATACACTTTTTGGGATGCCCCGAAGGGGTCCCAAGCCCAGTATCCGGGGATGCCTCCATAAGGTGAAATTTTAGTGGTCGCTAAGACCCAGGGAATTACGCCAGTAAGCAACCCGGGATGCCCCTTTAATGTCCCGAGTGGGAGGATTTATGATAAAAATGAACCCAGGGACCCAGGACCAGGAGAGACCCTCAAATACTAATGATGATCCTCTGAGTAACATCCGTACCCCTAAAAAACAGAGAAAAACCCCATAAATGACAATAAATGCTAAAAAGTATTATAAATAGATAGGGCCCACAGGGCCACTCACCGATCCTTAGGAACAAGATAATGGCGACCGTGCAGCACTCGTGAGGGGAGAAGCAGGCCGGAAGAGGGGCGTGGTCAGCGCAGCCCGCGCTAATATTCAGCTCAGCCCCTGTCCTCCACCATCAAGGAGCAGCCAGCTCCGCATCGGCGCCTAAACAGAGGGGGCGGAGTCGCGGCGACGCGCCGAACGCCCGGCCCCGCCCCCCCCCTGAAGCAGAAGGGAGGGAGAAGCTCCCTCGCATATCGCTCCCTTCAGAAACCGGCGCCGCCACGAACCCGCGGCGCCGGACCAAGGCACATCAAAGGGTGCATCCGTGCAGACCTGCGGGGCACCCGCCCCGCAGGCTGCGGGATGCACAGAGAACGGGGGCTGGCCGCGGCAGTGCGCCGAGTGCCAGCCCCGCCCCCCTGAGGAACGTGAGGGGAAAAAATCCCCTCACAAAAAAACGAAAGTACCGGCGCCCGGCTGTAATGGCGGCCGCGGCGCCGCACACAACAGTAAGGACATAAGAAATAAAAGACACACAGACACAAGAATAAAGTGAAAAACACCACACAAAACAGCAAAATAAGGACTAACCCTAAGAGGGAGACCCCCCCCAACCCCATTGTATAAGGGAAAATGTGGAAGGGCCCCCCAGGGGCAGAATCCAGGGACGGGGCATCCCAAACCGGGATCACCTAACCGGTGTGACCGCCTACCCTCTTATTTAGGGTCTCACGGTGGAGCTCTGCTCCTCAGCACCAGAAGTGCTGATATACCCTCGCTCGGGCCAGCAGCCGGGACTGTGGAGGCATGTAAAGGTCAATCCGGGGAAAAAAATGGGGTCCGAGCGGAAATAATCCAATAACAGGCCGGGAGTTACCCCGGCTACCTGAAAATCCCCCTGTGCAAGGAGGAGCCATCATCTTCTGACTTGCTCGCCGTCTGCAGAGATGGAAAACTGGGTGATGAGTGGGAGGTCCCAGGTATTTATGGATCAGGGAGGGGTTTTCTTTTACTATCATCTCTGCAGGAACGCCTCTTCAGGACGATATTACCCACATGTTATGGATTCTTGAAGCGGGGTGTGTGACATACTTAGAATGACCTAGCCTCACACCAATCAATATAAGATCTCCAATACCTGTAATAGATGGAAGAAGAAGACCTCTTCCTGGCACTAATAAGAGTCTGAATGACCGCATCCGAAAGACCCTCCTCCTTTAAGATGGAGGTTTCAGCAGCCAAGCCGTCAAAGCTTGCGTTTGTAAACTGGGGTAACATAGTTGACCCTGAGTGAGAAGATCTGGCCGAAGAGGCAGATCGAACTGATCTACGGCCAGACGAACGATGTCCGCGAACCACACCCGCCTTGGCCACCTTGGAGCCACGAGAATGGCGGGAACTCCCTCCAGAACCAACTTTCGCAGAACCCTGCCTAGCATGGGAATCGGAGGAAACAGATAAAGAAACCCCAGGTCCCTCCAGCTCAGGGTCATGGCATCCACCGCCAGAGCCAGAGGGTCCCGGGACAGGGACACAAAGGACGGAAGCTTGTGATTGTGACGAGAGGCAAACAGATCCACCTCCGGCGTCCCCCACCGGAGACAAAGTGACCGAAACACCTGGGGATGGAGAGACCACTCCCCCCGACGGGACGCACACCGGCTCAGAAAATCCGCCTCTATGTTTTCCACTCCCGGAATGTAAACTGCTGAAATGCAAGAGACATGAGTCTCCGCCCAGACCAAAATCAGAGACACTTCCCTGTGGGCACCCAGACTGCGAGTCCCTCCTTGGTGATTGATGTAAGCAACCGCCGTCTGATTGTCTGAGCGAACCTGAACCGGCAGACCTTGTAAATGATGCGTCAAGTGAGACAAAACCAACCTGATGGCTCTCAATTCCAGAACATTGATAGGCAAGTGGGCCTCCTGAGGGTCCCACTGCCCCTGAAACCGAAGATCCTTCCAATAACCTCCCCAGCCTGACAAACTGGCATCCGTGGTGACAGTTTCCCAAAGTGGAGTCAGAAACGACCTGCCCTTCAGAAGGTTGTCCGAGACCAACCACCACAGAAGGGACCGCCGAACCCGAGGAGACAACCGGAAGGACCGATCCAACGACCCCGGACACCGGTTCCAAGACGCCAAAAGATGAAGTTGAAGAGTCCTCGTATGAAACTGAGCAAAGGGAACTGCCTCGAACGAGGCCACCATCAACCCCACCAGTCTCATCCCCAGACGAATGGACGGATGAGGATGGGAGAGGAGCAGCTGGACCAATTCCTGAATCATCAGAACCTTGGCCTGAGGAAGAAACACTCTGTGCTGGCAGGAGTCCAACGACATCCCCAGAAAAGTCACCACCCTGGCCGGAACCAGCGAGGACTTGGGATAATTGATCACCCAGCCGAACCTCTCCAACATAGACACCACCGTGCTGGTGTCCCCCTCTGCTTGACTGAAGGAAGGAGCCATGATGAGAAGATCGTCCAGGTAAGGCACAATGCGAATCCCCTGAGCTCTGAACAGGGCCATCACCCCCGCCAACACCTTGGTGAACACTCTCGGAGCAGAGGTGAGACCGAATTGAAGAGCCACAAACTGAAAATGCCGATCCCCCACCACGAAACGGAGGAACCGCTGATGAGCAGGAAAGATCGGCACGTGCAGGTACGCATCCTTGATGTCTATGGACGTCATAAAGTCCCCCTGCCGAAGCGAACCTATCGCAGACCGCAGGGTTTCCATGCGAAACTTCCGACGAATAAACCTGTTGAGAAACTTCAAATCCAGAATAGGACAGAAGGACCCGTCCTTTTTGGGGACCGTGAAGAGATTGGAGTAAAACCCACGCCCCACCTCTGAAGGAGGAACTGGACAAATGACAGCTAAATCTAGAAGATTCCTTACTGCCGCCAGGAGCCCCTGCGCGGCCAAAGGATCCAAAGACACCCGAGACCTGAAGAACCTTGGAGGAGGACGGGACTCGAACTCCAACTTGTAACCGGCCGAAACCACCTCCCGGATCCATCTGTCCGGGACCTCCTGGTCCCACACCCGGGAGAAAAGTTGCAACCGTCCCCCCACCCGAACGGGTGAGGGCGCCCCCTCATTGCTGGGTGGGCTTGGCAGCCGGCTTGGGCTTGGCACCCCAGACGCGAGTGGGGCGGCCACGGCCTCTGCCCCTATTCCAACTGGCGCCCCTGGGGGCCGAGGAGCCCGCACCTCTACCGGCTCCGACTCCCCGAAAGGACGGATTGAACGAGACCATCCCCCGAAAGGAACGGCGAAATTTCTTGCGTTGAGGTAACTTACCTCCCTTGGCAACAGAATCCAGCCTCTCACCAAAAAGCCTCAAACCCAAAAAGGGCAGAGCCGTGAGCGATCTTTTAGAATTAAAATCGGCCGTCCACTGTCTCAACCACACACAGCGCCGGATAGCCACCAGCAAGGCAGTAGCCCTGCCACACATCAACATGGCATCCTCCTGAGCGGCCAGGATAAAAGACAAAAAAGCATCGCAGCGCTTAAGCCCAAGGGACTCATCACTGGTGGGCTCGAGATCCACCCCCAAGTCCCTGACAATAGACCTGACAGCAAAAGTCAAAAGAGCCGAGGCACAAACAGGCCTTAACACGGAACCCGCACATACAAAACCATGACGGGCAAGCTGATCAACCCGGCGATCCTCGCCGTCCCTGAGCGAAGTCGTGTCAGGGGAATGCACGACCGCCGTGTTGGACAGTCCCAGGACCGGAGTATCTACCTCAGGGGGAACAGACCAACGCTTCAACAATTCCGCCGGAAAGGGATACTTCCTATCCCAGCTAGACGGCACACCAACAAGACGAGTAGGTTGCTCCCATTGCTTGCAAACAATTTCTTCAAAATGCTGTTGGCTGGGAAACTCCAGACGCTGCTTGGACACCCCAAAAAGCTGACCCTTAGGCCTAGGAGCAACCACCGGAGGCTCCAAATCCAAAACCTCAAACATCTGGCTCAGAATGGTAGAGGAATCGAGAGGGAAACCATCATCCTGATCCCCCTCAGAACCCAGCAACTGCTGAACATCAGAATCTTCTTCCTCAATGAGCTCACCTTCTTCACGGGGACGATCCGACCAATCCAGATCTCCCACCACTTCCTCATCTGAATCCGGCGGGGGCGGAGACAGATGCTTCCGCTTAGCAGAAACCTTCTGAGCGGCTATAGCAGAAAACCGCTTCTCAAGGCTGGTCAAGCGGGCACATACATCAGACTGCGAATCCCCGCCCAGGACAACGTCACACGGGGTCCGGAATAAGCGAGGGGGAGAGGGAGATGGCGCGGCCGAAGAAGTGCTAGGCACCGGAGTACTGGACTGCCGTGCAATGTTCTGCTGTGCACAAGGGATACACAAAATGACATCATCTCCCTGGAGCGGAGTCCCACAACCCCCGTACACCTTGGATTGTCCCGAAGAACCATTCCCGGTATCTGTGGCAGCCTCCATGTGGCGAAATTTATGGTATTCGCAGAACCCAGGGATTTATGCGGTACGCGACCCGGGATGCCCCTTAATAACCTAACACTTGTCTAAGGATAGTCACAAGATCCTGACCCAGGGGAATAGCATAAGACCCTTATAAAAACATATATAAATATAACTATATATATATATATATATATATATATATATATATATATATATATTGCAATGAAAAAACACCCCCCACGAGCCAGGTAAATATGACCGGGAGAGCCCTGCCAGACGGGATCCCAGGATCTGAAAAACACAAAGGGAGAGGGACAGGCGTCAATCCAGCACCATATACCAAAATCCACATAACAAACAAAACCCCCCTTACACCACCCCCCCCCCCATTAACCAGAGCACAGGAAATGGTTAATGCCAACCAGCACCATAAAGATGCGCCGGAGCGAGGAGGAAGGAGAAGGAGGAGGAGAGGACAATCCGAGGGGCCATCGCCAGAAAAACCAAAAAACGCCTACCTGAGAGGGAGAGGAAAACCGCGCAGCCAGGCAGCGCAGAAGATGGCGGCCCGCACACAGCGCAGTGAGGGAGGAAGAGACAAGCTCCGGGAGCCGAGAATGCCCCGCCCCTCCGGGACATCCAATCCGTGCGCGGCCCGCGCGCGCGACCCCCGCCCCCTGGCAGCGTCAGCGTCTGCCGGCGGGGACCGCGTTCAGACCTCAATGACGGGACCGGCGGAGCCACCCGCCGGCTCCCAGTGCGCAATACACAGACCCACACACTGATAACAGTTCCCCCCTGAGCAGCCGGACAAGCAGGCTGTAAGCGCCGGGTACGGCGCTCAGCCACCGGCGGGACCGCGGCGCAGCGCGCCGCGAGGCCCCGCCCCCCCCGGCTCCTGAGGGGAGAGAAAGACACACAGACAGGGGGAAAGAGGCAGGCAAAACTTACAGTGAAGTTAGACAAAGTAAAAATAACAAAAGGACTCACAATGTAGAGCGCAGCAGCCCACTCACACAGCATGTCACCGTTTAAAGCCATTCAGTCTGCTGCACAGCATGTCACCGGCCCAAGCGCGCCCCACACCCCGGAAAGTGACACAATATCCCAGGGCTAGGCACATCCTGACCGCTAACCTCCTATAAAATGGGGCATCCCACATCCGGATCACCACTCCGGGAATCCCGCTATGCCCCGCAATGAAGGGTCGAGCGGAGGAGCTAATCTCCTAGGCACCAATGGTGCCGGCTACCTTTTTGCCCGGCCTACAGCCGAAGCTGGGAGGCTGCCATAAAATAGAATACTTTCAAACAAAAGCCGGGCAGAAATAGACCACGGGGGGGGGATACCCCGGCTACCTGCAAGCAGGAGACTTCTTTCTTCTGTCTTGTCGCCACCTTGCAGAGAACAACACTGGGAGGTTCTTGGGAGGTACCAGGTATGTATAGACCGGGAGGGGCCTGCTGAAGTTTTTGGAGAGTTCTCTGCAATGCTGCCACCTAGCGGTGCGTTAACCCCCTAGTGTAATTATTAATGTTTGAAGTGGGGTGTGTGACATACTTAGAATATAGACCGCGAGTCCATACCAGCCCACTACTTGATGTAGGCAAGAGGGGTGGGTCACTGCATAAGGGTAAGTTGGTGTCTCCTTGTGGGACTCATCTAACATCTAAACCTTATTAATTGTTTCTGCAATATTTAAGAGGACCTGTTTCCATCAATCCTCTCATTAAACAACCAGCTGAAAAGCCGCAGCTTGAGGTTTGTGCATAGCCCGCTATTCAGTAGCTGCAAAAATCCCTCACTTGCAAAGTGCTAATGCCACAACCACTAACACTAAACACGGGCAGGCTGATTCATTACTAACGCCAGGTAGCGACAGATGAACTTCTGTAGAGCGGATTTCAGAGCGCCCGCTAGTAGTCGCTGTGCTCGGCCATGGTTCTCTGTTTCAGAGCGCCTCAGTCGCTGTCCGGGCATTGATGAATGATATGTGAGTCTCTATACTACACTGTATGTGTGCGAACCGTAGCGCCAGCTCAGTGCGACTGACTCACACCACATTCATCAAAAAAACAGCCACAGACCTCGCCGACTCTCAAAATCACGTAACTGTAGCCCATAGCGTCAGAGGCTGTGTGATTAAAGGCTGTTTTTGGACATGTATCCACTAGTACAGCGAAAACATGAAAGTACATTGTTATAACATTGTAACATGAACACTAATACCAGACCTGTAAGAACAATTCTGCATAAAAATATTATTCAAAAAAGTTTTCAAAAATGTAATTTTCTTGGCTAAAATACGTGTCAGAAGGTTTTTTTTGTTTTTTTTTTTTTCAGGGGAAAAAAAAAATGGGATCAGGAAAGGGATTTAAGGATCATCCATAGAAATGTATAGGAGAGCGATAGGTAGCGAGAGGTAAGACTTGGCGCTCTGCAAGGCTGAACACCGGCGCTGTACGCTGAGCCTGGGATAATGATGAATCGGACGCTACATGGCGTTGTTCCAATCGCTTACCAGATTCGGCTTCATAAATGTGCAATTGCTTTCCGTCTCCGGTGTTCACCTGACGCTACCTGGCGCTATCCCTTTATGAATAGGGCCCTAACTCTTCATACTGCACTGTGCCTTGGCTGAGCCGCCCGGAAGCATTCACCATTGTGCCGGAGCACACTTAAGCCGAGGGAAGCCAGGGATGTGGCCACACATGCGTCATGGGACCGTAGGGGAGGGGAGTAAACCCTCAATCCCAGCAGGATTCACATAGCAAATCAAGGGGCCCTGGGGAAAGGGAGTTTGCCAGCCATGAAGTCTTTTAGACTCCAGGGCAGGCCAAAATAGGTTTAGATGCTCTTTAGGATTGTATTGTTAAAGCGAGAGAGGGCTAACACTGTGCATCTTATTCAGTGCAAAGATAGCCTGCAGAGTACAGAGTTAAAGCGGATCAAAACCCACATTTTTAACTAGCAACCCCTGAATTGCTCCCCCAAGAAGGGCACCTTGTGACAATTTTCACTGCCCCTGAACTCTAATCCTGGATAATGGCACCTGTTTTTAGCTGTAAAGCTCCGCCTCCTCCATTCATTACCACTTCTGTGTGTGGCAGTGATGTCATAGCCACACCAATGTAATGACCAATCACCTGCCATCTTACAGAGAGGGGCAGCAAAAAAAAAAAAAAAAAAAGTGTAACAGCACGATTCAAAAAGTGAAAATATCAATTTCTAATTCTACACCCTAAGAAGGGAGTATCGGCAGGGGCTTTGACCAAATGTATTTTACAAGTTCAGTGGGTTTTGGTCCGCTTTAAATTACTCATGGAAGTACTATAGGAATGTGCTGACATCTCATGCAATGGAAAATTGTTGGGGGCCCTCTCTTCCCGTCTATTAATTTTTAGGGCTCAAAATTGGATTTGACACATTTTGCAGCACCCCTGCTTGGCTCTACACTGGAAGAGGACGTGCTAGTAGCAGGCTTCTGCATGGGGGGGGGGGGGGGGGCATAGTTGGGAGTCCCCTCTTCCCCCCCTTACCTTACAATGCGATCAAGCTCTTGCATGATCTTATAGGGGGTTGAGTATTACTGGGATTGTGCAATAGCTTAACCGTATGGTGAGCCTGGCTGCCGACACTGAAAAACTTCCGCAGTATGTTGCTACATCTGTACCTCGGCGGATCATCTGGGAGCAGTGTATGTGTAAGGGTGAAGTACCTTGCATGTTGGAAAAACAGCGGCTTTTCCGAGAGCGCCTCCTGGGCACAGACTCTATGACAGAAGTGGCTTGGATGGGACCTTCCTCTGAGATCAGCATTGTGGTTTTCGCAATGATGGCTTCTTTGATCTGTAGACAGGGGCAAAATATACACTGAAATAAACAACAATTTATTAGGGGGCATCACTCTCGAATGTGAACACCAGGGGCGCACCTGTAATGAGGCTGGTAAAGGATAGGATTACAGACGTCCCTCAGATTAACACTCAAATAGTATGCAAGTCTGAGTTTCTTCCATCTGTCTATGCCCCATTAATACAATAGACTGACACCTAGCACACCTATATTCACACCTAGCTGCCAACTACCTCAATAGCTAGGGTGTTTTCTGGGTTGCAGCACATTTCCCCTTGAAAAGGAATCCTTAAATTCCTAATTAGGTTGGCTCAGACTCAGACACTCAAATACACATTAGACACGGTCACTGGATATTATTTGTGGAAGAGCAGTAACTCCTGAAATATGTCAGTTATGACTATATTAATAAGGGAGCCTTATTCAGGATTATAGGCCCTTTCATTGGATATCAAACATGGCATACATACATTGGCCAAAGACTGATAATTAACATAGTATTAGACTCCGTATGATATGTATTTGGTGTTTAGGTTCATTTAACTAATCAATTAATGGGGATCGTGAATTTCTCGGTTAAAATATAACACCACGCATATTGTGGGAGTTAGATCACTTTATCTAATCAGGGAAACAACACACCCAGGAGGCGGGGAATGCTGGCCACACCTCCTAGTGTTAGAAGATTAGTGAGGCTGCTTGGAGGGATAGGCAGTCAATGGATGGACCCCCTACCCGATGCTAAGTATCTCTCTGTCTCCATTATCTCTCTCTCTCCGTTATAACATTTATTGTACTGTAATGTATAACTTACTATAACTCAACATGTAACAACTGCCTGTAATATTTAGGGTTATCTGGGGAAACTTCATGAACATATTGGGTTAGTAAAGGTTATTTACTGTGCTGGTAAATTAAACCGATTTTCATTTATAGATTTTACTGTGTGTAGTGGATAACTTCTCACACAGTAGATTGTATGGGCAAAGTATTAAGATATTTCTTCTTTGGGACATTTCACTGGATGTATGAGGAGCCTCAGTGACCATTGGTTTGTATCAGATTAGTGGCCGCTGGGCTGATATGATTATTAGTATTTGCAATATTTATAATATTAATCTCATACGGAAATATTGGAGATTAATGTGCAGCAAATATTAATTTAAATAATATTTTCCTTCTTCAGAGGCCATGTGAGCCAGCCGCTCAGGTGGCACTGTAAAGCGGGTAAACAGCAATTACTCCACTTTTTTTTTTACTTTCATTTTTTCTCCAATTTTGGGTCCATCACTCAGTGTCTGGGCCCCAACCCCCTTGGTTGGGCAGCTGAGCACTGCTGTTGCCTTGGCGGTGGCCCGGTTCTCAAAAAAAAAAAAGAAAAAAAGCTGAGCGCTCACGCCTTCGGGCACACGCCCCACATCCGCCTTTAAAAATCTATGGGCGCTTTCACATACATGTAGTCATTTGCGGAGCGCTCCGCAAACGCCATGCCTGCAGCATCTTGAGGCCGCAGCACTTGCAATGCCACCCCATTAAGTGGAGAACGCTAACACCCTCCAGAAGCTGAACACAGCAATTGCGGGATGCTCACCCGAAAGCGTCATCGCCCCACAATCGCACTGGCGTGAAGCAAGTCCTGTACACACAGAATGTGAGAGGAGGAAGGAAAAAGATTTGTTTAATATTTAGGGGGTTAATGCGCAGGGGAGCAGAGAACAACACCAGGTTTGAAGAGGAACAACAGTTAGGTAAGCCAATGCTTGCCAATTCCTTATTCCATAATATAGCTGCCAATACTTGACCTCCAACAACGATTCAGGACTGATGTGCGTGTCAGGTCCAAACCCACCCGCGGCCACCCTGGAATCTAAAGGATCTAAAAGATTCCAGGGCCAGTGGCTAGCTTCCCCCCTGGGGTTGTGTGAAGCCGCTGTTCACTCACCTCTTCCTCGTTCCAATGGTGCATGCGCGGGCTCTCGTCCAATGAGAGCCATCCGCCGTGTCTGTCATTCAGCAAACATCTCTCATTGACTTCAATAGGGAGAGCAAGCATCCCAGCTATTCAGATAGGTGGTTAGGGGAAATCTGCACACTGCCTGCTATGGGGTGATTGGGGGCAGGATTCTGCACACTGTGATATGGGGTGGGGGATTCTGCATGATGGCTGTTATGGGGTGATTGGGGGGGCGGGGCATTCTGCACACTGCCTGTTATGATCGGGGGGGATTTAACCTAATGCCTGTAATGGGGTGAATCTGGACAGTGCCTATTATAGAGTCATTTGGGGGGGGGGGGGGGAGGGTATCCTGCACACTACCTGTTTTGGGGTGACTGGGGTGGGATTCTGCACACTGCCTGTTATGGGGTGATTGAAGGAATCTGCACACTGCCTATTATAAAGTGATGGGGGGGGGATACTACACAATGCCTGTTATGGGGGGGATTCTGCACACTGCCTGTTATGTGGTAATTGGGGGGGTGGGGGAATTCTGCATAATGCATGTTATTGGATCAATAGGGGGATTCTCCACACTTAAAGTGGACCAACACCCAGGGGTGATCGGCCCGGGAATCTATAAGATTCCCGGGCCGATCACCCCCCACCCCGCGGGACATCCGAGATCGGGATGTCCCGCGGGGTGAAACCCCCCCCAAACACCCCAACTCACCTACCTTATCTTTCTACCTCCCTCGCGCCCCTGTAGGCGTGCGCGCCTCCGCGCCGGCCGTCTGCGAATGGCCGGCGCGGGGGCGCGCGCGTTCAAAGTGACGCGAGGGAGGCGGCGGCGGCCGCCGCCGCTTAGACGTTCAAGGTCTTACCTTGTACGTCGGCGCTGGGAGCGGGGAGAGGTGAGTTGTTCGGGGGGTTCGGGGGGGTTTCACACAGCGGGGCACCCCGATCGGGGGTGCCCCACCGAAGTGGACCAAGACCCAGGATAGTCAAAATCCTGGGTGTTGGTCCACTTTAAAGTGGACCAACACCCACCGCTGATCGGCCCAGGAATCTATAAGATTCCCGGGCCAATCAGCTCCCTGCCTGCGGGGCACCCCGATCGGGGGTGCCCCGATGTGTGAAACCCCCCAGGACTCCAGCAAATCCTACCTAGTCCTCGTTCCAACGGCGCAATGCGCGGGCCGCCTCTCGCGCATCCCTCTAGCAGGGCGCGCACCCACGCGGGGCGTTTGTGAATGGCCTGCGCGGGCGCACTCCCTGTAAGAGGGACGCGAGAGGCGGCGGCGGGCGCTCTCACCTTGTCCGTTGATGGACCTCGCTTGTCCGTCGGCGGTGATTGGTGGAGCGAGTCACGTGGGAGCGGGATCAGGTGAGTTTTTGGGGCTTTCTGGGGGTTTCACACAGCGGGGCACCCCCAATCGGGGTGCCCCGTGGAAGTGGACCAACACCCAGGATAGTGAAAATCCTGGGTGTTGGTCCACTTTAAGAAAAGGCTGAAAGCTCACCAGCCTATATTGTCCATAGGCACCAGAGGAGCACGGCCAAGGCTGTTGCTCTGCCTGAGGGGGATGCAGAGGAGGAAACAAGGTGCCAGCTGCATTCTGTGATACCCCAAAAATGTACGATTACTAAGGCAAAATTAATGGATGGGGGGGGGGGGGGGGATTCTGCACAATGCCTGTTGTGCAGTTATTGGGGGGGCTGCCACACTGGCTTTTTTTTTCTTATTTTCCTCCCATAAACCCAGGGCGCATCTTATAGTGCAAGAAACATGGTGGAAGTAAATTTGTCCTTTAAACTGGACTTTTTTAATGAAAAGTCAAAGCTGGGGTCAGGAAAAGGACAGCAATCCCAGATTGCAGAGCAACACAGAAGACACTTCTTGTTTGCAGGCTGCCTGATGCTCCATGTGCCGCCAACTTGGATGTTTAAAGGCTCATAAAATGCACTAGGTGCAGGTAGGATGATTTTTAATGTGAGCAATCTGTATGTACAGGGTGGGGGAAAATACAATTCTGTGAAATACTCACCTGTAGAATTGGTATTATACGTATACAGTACGTCCTGCTCCAGATATAATACTTACACTTGGGTTATCCTCCGCCAGAGGGCACTGTGCACTGCAGACATGCAAAAACAGGCTCCTCCCGGCCCTTCATATACCCAGGGACCTCCCACAAATCCCCAGCATTGAAAAGCAGTGAGCCAGAAGCCGGGAGAAACTAACCACCAAAACAACTGGTAATGATAACAATAACAACAATCACCATACAGGGGATCCAGAATAATGCAAAAACCAGGGTGGGGTGGAACAGGACGTACTGTATACGTATAATACCAATTCTACAGGTGAGTACTTCACCTGTATTGTTCTGTATTATTCTAAGTATACAGTAAGTCCTGCTCCAGATATAATACTTACACTTGGGACATCCAATAGCAGTGTCCATAAAAGTAGGGTGGGATCCCCAACAAAAAAGGCAACGGCGCGTAGTTTAAACTACAACCGCCTGCAAAACCTTGCGGCCAAAAGCAGCATCAGCTGAGGTCCGAACATCAACCTTGTAAAACTTTGAGAAGGTGTGAACAGAAGACCAAGTAGCGGCCTTGCAAATTTGCTCCACAGAAGCCTGGTGTTGGAAGGCCCAGGAGGCCCCAATAGCACGAGTAGAATGAGCAGTAAGATGGAAGGGAGGACTCTTCCCTTTAGTTGAACCACCGCCTGACGGATCCACTTGCTGATAGTAGACTTGACAGGAGCCAAACCCTTCCTAGGCCCAGAAGGCACAACAAAGAGAGCATCAGTCTTCCTGAAAGCCGCAGTGACAACCAGGTAATACTTCAAACACCTGACCACATCCAGGGAATGCAGAACCCTTTCCTTGTCATTACTAGGATTGGGACACAAGGAAGGAAGAACAATGTCCTGATTCAAATGAAAAGCAGACACAACCTTAGGCAGAAAATCCGGCTTGAAGCGGAACACCACCTTGTCCTGGTGTCTCTCATAGTAGGGAGACTGAATGGATACAGCAGCCAGCTCAGACACACGCCTAACCGAAGTTATGGCCGCCAAAAAGACAACCTTGAGAGTAAGAACAGCCAGAGCAGCATCTTGAATAGGTTCAAAAGGAGCACCCTGCAAGGCAGATAAAACCAAGTTTAAATCCCAAACGGGAACCACCGGTTTACGAGGGGGACGCGCGCATGAGTGACCCCCTGAAAGAAGGTCTTAACCAAATGATGATGAGCAAAGGTCTTCTGAAAGAAGATGGACAGAAACCTGACCCTTCAGAGTACTGAGTTTGAGACCTAACTCCAAACCATGCTGTAAGAGCTCCAGAACCCTGGGGACAGAGAACTCCCTACAGGGAAGAGACCTAGACTCACACCAGTCAATGTAGGCACGCCATACTCTATAATAGATAGCAGCAGAAGTCTTCTTCCTAGCCTGAACCATAGTGCCCACCACGGAGGCAGACAAACCCTTCTCCATCAAGATGGAGGTCTCAACAGTCAGGCCGTCAAAGCCAGCGTTTGTAAATTGGGATGGCGTAGGGATCCCTGAGTTAGCAGATCTGGCACCCCTGGCAGATCGTACTGGTCTACTGCCATTTGAACCACGTCTGCGAACCACACTCTTCTTGGCCACCGGGGGGCCACTAGAATCACAGGCACCCCTTCCAGAGCAATCTTGCGCAGAACCCTGCTCAGCAGGGGGAATGGTGGAAATACATACAGGAGCCGAAACTCCTTCCATGACATGGACAGGGCATCCGTGGCCAAGGTCAGAGGGTCCCAAGACAGGGACACGAAGGCCGGGAGCTTGTGGTTGTGGCGGGACGCAAACAGGTCCACATCCGGTAGACCCCAACGGTGACACAGGGACTGGAATACCCTGTTGCAGAGGGACCGCTCTCCCTGACGGGATGTCCCCCTGCTCAGAGTATCTGCAAGCAGATTCTCCGCCCCCGGAATGTAAACAGCCGAAATGCATTGTACATTGGCCTCCGGCCATGTCAGAATCGGAGACACCTCCCGGAGGGCACCCTTGCTCCGAGTCCCTCCCTGATGGTTGATGTATGCAACTGCCGTCTTGTTGTCTGAGCGTACCTGGACCGACAGCCCCCTCAGGTTGTGGGTCAACCGCTCCAGTACCAACCGGACAGCCCGCAGTTCCAAAATGTTGATGGGTAAATGGGCCTCTTGAGGACCTCATGTCCCCTGGAAGTGCAGGGACTTCCAGAATCCCACCCAACCTGACAGACTGGAATCCATTGTGACCGTCTCCCAGGAAGGGGCCAGAAAGGACCTGCCCCCTGTCAAGTTCTCGAGGTCCAACCACCACGCAAGGGACCATCTGACAGAGGGGGGAAGCACACAGACCCCGTCCAAGGATGCTGGGTTCTTGTCCCATACTGACAGAAGGTGAAGCTGCAGAGGTCTCAAATGGAACTGAGCAAAGGGCACCGCCTCGAAGCTCGCCACCATCAGGCCCACCAGCTGCATTCCCTGCCTGATGGAGGGCTGTGGGCACGAGAGCAGGAACCTGGCCTGCGCAGTCAAAGCTTCCACCTTCTGTTGAGGAAGGAATATCCATGACTGAACCGTATCCAGAATCATTCCCAGGAAAGGGGTCACCGAGGACGGGGACAGAGAGGACTTTGGGTAATTGATCACCCAACCGAAGGACTCCAGGGTGGACACTACCAGTTGGGTGTCCAACTCTGCCTGCCGCAGAGACCGAGAGGTGATGAGGTTGTCGTCCAGGTAAGGCAGCACGCGTATGCCCCTTAGCCTTATCAGGGACATCACTCCTGCCAGCACTTTGGTGAACACCCTGGGAGCAGACAAGAGGCCGAATGGCAGGGCCACAAATTGGTAATGCTGATCTTTTAGTGCAAATCTGAGAAACCTTTGGTGTCCTGTAAACACCGGGACGTGAAGGTAAGCATCCTTGATGTCTTGATGTCTACTGACATTATGAAGTCCCCTGGGCGCAATGAGCCAATGGCCGAGCGCAGAGTTTCCATGCGGAAATGCCTGTTCTTGACAAATTTGTTGGAGGTTTTTTAAGTCCAGGATGGGCCTGACTGACGCATCCTTCTTGGGTACTGTGAAGAGGTTGGAGTAGAACCCCGTGCCCCTGTCTCCTAAGGGGACCTTGCAAATGACACCTAGATCCAGGAGAACCTGCACGGCCAGCAACAAGACCTGAGCTGAGGCAGGGTCCTGAGGGATCCGGGACCCAATGAATCTGGTGGGGGGCCGTACAGCAAATTCTATCTTGTAGCCGGAGGACACTACCTCCTGAATCCACCGGTCTGAGACGTGGCGCCGCCAGACGTGCTTGAAGTGCTGTAGACGTCCCCCCACCCTGACGGGTGAGGGCGCCCCCTCATGCCTGAGGGGTCTTGGGAGGGGCTTTGGGCTTGGGGCCCCAGGAGGGACCGGGACGGCATCCTCTATTCCTGTGCCAGGAATCTGCGCGGGGCCCTGCGAAGGACACCCCTTTTTCCTGTTTTGCCCCGCGGTAGGGGATTGAAAGGGTGCCCTGGCCTCAAAAAGGCCGAAACTGCCGCCTGCGCTGGGGCAACTTGCCTCCTTTGGCAAAGAGGTCTAGACGGTCTCCAAACAGACGTAGCCCTTTAAATGGAAGCCCAGTAAGGGCTTTCTTAGCGGCGTTGTCAGCCGCCCACTGTCACAACTAAACCGTACGGCGAATAGCTAGCACCAGGGCAGAAGATCTGGCACACATCTTTATAGCATCGTCCGATGCAGATAGGATAAAGTTTATGAACACATCACAGTTAGACAGAGTATTGACAGTATCAGAGGGCAACTCATCTGTGCCATCAAGTGCATTCCTGACCATGGCCCTGAGCGCTACTGCCGTAATGGCTAAGGCGCAAAGTCGCTCCCCATAAATGCAAAGGCATGGCATGCCAATTGATCAAGACGCCGGTCCTCAGGGTCCCGTAGCGTAGTAGTGTCAGGGGAGTGCATAATAGAGGTGTTAGACAGCCCTAGAATAGGAGCATCGACCTCGGGAGGCGATGACCAGCACTTAACCAAGTCAGCCGGGAAGGGATACTTTCTATCCACACTCTTAGGGATCCCAGGCAGTCTGCTGGGATGTTCCCATTCCTTAAGCACGAGGCTATTGAAATGAGTCTGCTCGGGAAATTCAAGACGAGCCTTAGCAGTATGAAAAAGCTCACCCCTTTGTCTGGGAGCAGCGACAGGGGGAGAGATGGACAAAACCTCAAATATCTGAGCAAGCAGTCTGTCAATATCATCCGAGGTCCAGTGCTCGGAACCAGATTCGTCATGACCCCTGGACTCCTCGTCGTATGACCCAGAGTCAGAGAACATCTCCCCTTCGTCCGAGGGGGGTTGGCCGTAAGGCTGCAACAAGTCATCAGATTCCATAGGGAAAAGGGCAGAGTCAGGGGTTAAATGCCAGGATGAGAATCCCCGCTTGTATTGGGGGTTAGACTAAGGCTTGGGGGAGTAGGTGAAGTGAGGCGAGGTGCAGTGCTGCTGTGCACAAGGAACACAGACCCCTGCATTGTCACCGCTGCTAGGTAAGACCCCACAAGCTACACACAGCCGGGCTTGTCCCGAAGGAACCCCGTTCACAATATCCTGAGATGCCTCCATATGGTGATTGTATTGGCACAATAGGCCCGTAGGGATTGACGCTATAAGCTACCCTGGATGCCCCAATAACCCGCTGGGAAGTGGGAGTAGTTTTTAATAGTCTCAACCGGGGGATACACCCCGAGAGAAGCCACCGGGAATCACGGTCTGAAAGACATAAGAGGGACAGGAATGTCAGAGCCAAGCGCAAGGTGTAAACTAGGTAAGATACAGGTAATTATAAGGATAATATATGGTCGCCCGCGAGGGCACTTACAGACAGCAGGGGGAGGGCGGTCTTCACCATGCGCGCGAAAAAGAATGGCGCCAACCGATCCTCGAAGGGCGGGCCAGAGCTGAAGGTGACGCGGAGCGCGCCAAATCATGAAGCGGGGCGCATCAAGTCAGGACCCCGCCCCCCCGGAGAGCGCGAAGCTCCGAAAGCGCGATGCAAATAGAGAAGAAGAAGACAGGGCAGTGACGCCTGAAAAGATGACCGAGCGGGTTACCGCAGCAGGGCCACTACGGATTAAGACAAAAGACGCCTCAGCATCAACAAAAGCCACTGCCGTTCGTGCAATGTAGAAAGGCTGCAATAAAAATAAAAGTACAAGAGACGCGGCTCTGACATCCATTCCCAGTCAAACACGACACTGAGGTCATAAGCGTGTAATAGGGTACACTGAGGCCGCCATACTCACAAACCCCTCCCCCCCCCTTTTCTTTCCCCCCGAACTAGGGGGGAAACGAGGGAGGATGGCGACCCTTTACACAGGGTCCACTGCTACACGGGGCGTGGGACAATTAAGCGGGAGGGGCATCCCCTAAGGCTCACCATCAGCCTAACCGCCTACCCTATGGTGGGGGACTGCGGTGGAGCATGGCTCCATCAAGCACGCATGGTGCTGCCTACCTTCACCTGACCAGCGCAGCCCAAGCTGGGAGGCACATCACAAGGAGGACGGGTGGTAATAGTCCCACAGGGCCGCAGGCTGTAATAGCCCCGCTCACCTGCGAGAGAGTGATACTTCATGTCTTCGCAGTCAGCACTGCAGAGAAATCTGGGGATTTGTGGGAGGTCCCTGGGTATATGAAGGGCCGGGAGGAGCCTGTTTTTGCATGTCTGCAGTGCACAGCGCCCTCTGGCGGAGGATAACCCAAGTGTAAGTATTATATCTGGAGCAGGACGTACTGTATACTTAGATTACATATAAGATAGACTCTTATTCAGGGTGAAGGTCCGGATTAATGTGATCAATCTGTATGTACAGAGTGGGGGAAACATATAAGTTATGCTCTTATTCAGGGTGAAGGTCCGCTTTAAGGTTTATTTCACATTCAAATAAGCTTGGGATTGACAAAAAAAATAAAATAAGCAATGCACGGTCGGCAGCAAATGCAGTTAAGCTGGAGAATGGATCTAGTTGAATTAGCGTTGAATCCCCGGCAAGGCGCCGCTGTCCGGAGCCTCATTTACATTTTGCCGTCGCGTTCTCTTCTGGTAACATTATCTGACGCCCGAGCGCCGAATTACTTTGAAGTCTGAAATCAATTTTTCGTCTTTCAAAACACATTTCATCACTTTTTTTTTTCTATAAAATCTATTTACTCCTATTAAAGCTGCATCCAAACGGACGGGAAAACCAATCGGAGTCAGCGACAAGTCCTATGATACCGATCAAATCCTTTTATCTTGGGCACCTCGGGCTTACTGACCTGTAATAGGGGATTACAAATAAACAACATTGCTCGGAGGCCGGTGTCTCTCAACACTGCACCACGTACTTGGGGAAGGGTGGGGTGGCAAGGATGGCGATTTTGGCATTTAGCATTGTCTGGTGACTTTTAAAGTGGACCAAAACCCAGGATAGTCAATAGTTTTCCCCCAGGGGGCACCCTAATCGGGAGTGCCCCGCTGTGTGAAATCCCCCAGGGCACAACAGCCAAGTCACCTCTTTCTGGTCCCACGGTGCGTCTAAGAGCAGCAGCTCTGACGGCCGCATCCTCCGCCTCCCTCTAACAGGCAAAGTGGTTTTTCAGACCACGCAACGTGTCAGTGATTTCCGTGGGGTGGACGGGGCTCTGTTCATATTGGTGATGTATTAACTAATTTTGTTGCCCAGTACATGCTGAATACTACCTTGCATAGCCATTTATTTTTGACTCTTTTTACATGCACAACTGCACTTTGCACTTTATTTATTGCACATCTCTTAACCTATCTTATATGCATTGCTGCTTTTTTGCACAAATCATATTCCATCTGCTCTCCAAGTGAACTATTTGGCACAATATCTTTCTACTTCATTACTAGGCATCAGCACTTTTCAGCGTCTGGCCGTTCATCGTGCATTTGGCACTATTTGTTATTTAATGAATTTTGAACAATTTTTGATTAATTAGCTCCTCGTCTATCCCCCCACCCAGCCTACTGTTGTATGTATTTTTAACTATTATTGTTGTGTATGTATGTTTTGTCTTTTGGAACATGTTTTGTGCAATGGATAACTTGATTTAAGCTAATAAACGTTATTTTGATTGTAATTACATTGTGTGCGGCCACCTACTTGGGATTTACAATGGGACAGCTCTAGAACCCCATTGACTTGTGGTACTGGTTTGTAACTTTTTTTCCAGGGTCTGCACCATTCATATTTGAGGCTGTGCATATCCTTCCTTTAATTGTTGTTCCCTCTAACAGGGAGCGTGCCCAGTCATTCACAAATGCCTGGCCCTGCTAGAGGGATAGCGGGGAAGCGGCCGCGACTCGCGCATGCGCTGTTGGACCAGAAGGCAAGGTAAGTGTACTGGGCGACCTGGGGAGGGTTTCCCGATTTTGGATGCTCCGGGGGGGAACGTATCAATTGGCCCGGGAATCTATATTGCTCTGGGTTTTGGTCCACTTTAAGGTTGCTCAGCTCTTAGTTGGCTTTATGTTTGGCCAAGGAGTATTGGCACGCAAAGACCAGAGACTATACAGTAAATTGGGAATAAGGGTTGGATCTTGGAACAGAAGGTCTGGATGGTCCAGGAGACGTTCATCCACCACCTTTCTGATGACATCTGGATAAGTGGACCTTCAGGACCAAACTTGTGCAAACTTTCTGACGTAAACCTTAGCAGGAAAAACTCTTCCCAGGATGTCACTGCAGCACCCACACCCCGGATAAAGCGGACCTTCACCCTGAATAAGAGCCTATCTTATATGTTTCCCACGCCCTGTACATACAGATTGCCCGAATTAAACATCATCCTACCTGCATCTACTGCATGTTATAAGCCTTTAAACATCCAAGATGGACGGCTCATGGAGCATCAGGCTACCTGCAAACAGGAAGCGTCTCCTGACCCCAGCTCGGCTCTGTCTGTGCAAAGCACAGCTATAACCCCGCCCCCTGCACTTTATCCTGCCCTCCTCTCCTCAGTATATGGAGGCACCTGTATCCTAGAGTCCTGAACAGAGTTGAAACCCAGAGGGGCAAAGAAATACAATTCTGTGAGTACTTACCTGTAGAATTGATTTTGGTGGGGTCCTGTTTGGGTCGCTCCATTTTTGACAACTGGGTTATCCGCCACAAGGTGGCGCAGTGACTGCAAGATGAAACTTGTGGCTCCTCCTGGCTCATATAAAGGTATCTGTCTCCCTAAGAATCCCCAGTGGTTGAAAAGCAGTAAACACAGAGACAAGCCGGGAGGCCAGAGACCATGTTACTTCACACAGCCCCAAAATGAACACTCTCAAGAAGGGTAAAACAACAGTAATCACCATAACAGGCAAAAGAGGATAACAGAACAAGGGTGGGATGGAGCGACCCGAACAGGATACCACCAAAATCAATTCTACAGGTGAGTACTCACAGAATTGTATTTTTCCTGGTGTCCTGTTCGGGTCGCTCCATTCTTGACAATTGGGACATCCAAAAGCAGTGTGCAAGAAAGGGTGGGATCCCCAGTGAGCAACAGCACGTAGTTCATGACACTACCGCCTGAAGCACCTTACGGCCAAAAACAGCATCAGTTGAGGCCCTAACATCAACCTTGTAAAACTTTGTAAAAGTATGAACTGAAGACCAAGTAGTGGCCTTACAAACCTGTTCAACAGATGCCTGATACTGAAAAGCCCAAGAGGCACCAATAGCTCTGGTAGAATGAGCTGTGATCCGAAAAGGGGGTTCCTTCCCCTTGGCAGAGTACGCTTGCACCACCGCCTGTCTGATCCACCTGCTGATAGTGGATTTGGCTGGAGGCAAGCCCTTCCTAGGTCCGTCAGGAAGGACAAGAAGAGAATCCGATTTCCTGAATGAGTCCGTAGCAACCAGGTAGTACTTAAGGGCTCTGACCACATCCAGGGCATGAAGAATCCTCTCCTTAGAATTAGAAGGCGCGGGACACAAGGAAGGCAAGACAATGTCCTCATTGAGATGAAAGGCAGAAACAACCTTAGGCAGAAAGTCCAGTTTAAGTCGAAAAACCACCTTATCCTGATGGCGTTCAAAGTAAGGAGGCTTCACACAAAGCGCCGCCAGCTCTGAAACGTGACGCACCGAAGTGATAGCTACCAAAAAGACCGCCTTCAAAGTCAGAATGGATAAGGCAGCATCGCACAAAGGCTCAAAAGGAGGACCCAGGAGAGCATAAAGCACCAAATTCAAATCCCACACCGGTAACATAGGTTTACGCGGTGGACGTACATGAGTAACTCCTTGGAAAAAGGTCTTGATAAGTCTATGATTGGCGAAAGATCTTTGGTAGAAAATAGCCAAGGCCAAAACCTGATCCTTGAGGGTACTCAACTGGAGACCCGAATCCAAGCCGTGTTGTAAGAACTCCAAAATCCTAGAGAAGGAGAAAGTGCGACAGGGAAGACTCCTAGACTCACACCACGCAATGTAAGCGTGCCAGACAGTAATAAATCATGGAGGAGGATTTCTTCCGAGCCTGAATCATGGTACGCACGACCGGAGCAGACAGCCCTTTCTCCGTCAAAATGGAGGATTCAGCAGCCAAGCCGTCAAAGCCAGCGTTTGTAAATTGGGGTGGCGCAACAGCCCCTGAGTGAGAAGCCCTGGATCGTCGGGCATGACTTATCGATCCACTGACATCTGAACAATGTCCGTGAATCAACACCGCCTCGGCCAACTTGGAGCCACCAGAATGGTTGGCACCCCCTCCTGAGCTATCTTGCGCAGCACTCGACCCAGGAGTGGAAATGGAGGAAAGGTGTAAAGGAGTCGGAACTCCGTCCAAGGGATTGCCAGAGCGTCTATGGCGAAGGCCAGAGGATCTCTTGACAGAGAGACGAACCTTGGAAGCTTGTGATTTGATTGTGTCGGGACGCAAACAGGTCCACGCCCGGCAGACCCCCAACGCCGACACAAAGCGTGAAAGATCTTGTTGCTGAGAGACCATTCCCCCAGACGGGAGACTTCCCTGCTCAGGGAGTCTGCCTCCTGGTTCTCCACCCCGGGAATGCAAACCGCCGAGATGCAGGGAACATTCTCCTCCGCCCAAGACAGAATCTGGGTCACCTCCTTGAGGGCCCGCTTGCTCCGAGTCCCGCCCTGGTGACTGATGTAGGCGACAGCTGTCTGATTGTCCGAGCGGACCTGGACCGTGCAACCCTGAAGGTGGAGAGTCAAATGAAACAGAACCCACCGGATCGCTCTCAGCTCCAGGAGATTGATAGGCAAGTGAGCCTCCTGCGGGCCCCACTGGCCCTGGAACTTCAGCAATTGCCAGAAACCTCCCCAGCCGGTGAGACTGGCGTCCGTGGTGACAATCTCCCAACGAGGAGACAGAAAGGACCTGCCCACTAAAAGATTTCTGGAGTGCAACCATCACGAGAGGGACTGCCTGGCCAGAGGAGACAGCGAAAATTCCTGCTCCAGGGACTCCTGTGTTCAGTCCTAAACGGTCAAGAGATGGAACTGGGCGAAGGGCACAGCCTCGAAGCATGACACCATGAGACCCACCAGCTTCATCCCCAGACAGACGGATGGTCGTTGGCACGCCAGCAAGGCCCGTGCCTGCGTCTGAAGGCTCTCCACCTTCTGCTGGGGGAGGAACACCTTGACCTGAGAGGTGTCCAACGTCATGCCCAGGAAGGACCTCACCAATGACGGAGTGATCAAAGACTTGGGGTAATTGATCACCCAGTCGAAATCCTCGAGAGTGGGCACGCTCTCTGCCTGCTGAAGAGATTGAGCAGCAATCAGCAAGTCATCCAGATAGGGAAGAATACGAATGCCCTGACTCCTCAGTAGGGCCATGACACCCGCCAGCACCTTGGTGAACACCCGGGGGGCTGAGGAAATCCCAAACGGCAGCGCCACAAACTGGTAGTGCTGATCCTCCAGTGTGAACCTCAGGAACTTCTGATGTCCCTGGAAGATAGGAATGTGCAGGTAAGCATCCCTGATATCCACCGTGGTCATGAAATCGCCCGGCCGAAGCGAACTCACCGCAGACCGTAAGGTCTCAATGCGAAAGCGTCTGAACCTGACAAACTTGTTGAGACACTTCAGGTCCAAGATAGGCCTCAAAGTACCGTCCTCCTTGGGTACCGTGAACAGATTGGAATAGAACCCTCGACCCCGTTCATGGTGAGGAACAGGACAAATCACTCCGGACAACAGAAGGCGTCGGACAGCCATTCTCAGGCCCTGCGCCATCAACGAGTTTTGGGAGATCCGCGGCAACGCTGCCAGCTCTATTTTGTAGCCGGAGGACACCACCTCCTGAATCCACCAATCCAAGACGTGAAGTCTCCAGACGTGAGCAAATAGCAGAAGCCGTCCCCCTGGATGGGTGAGGGCGGCTCCTCATGCCTGAGGGCCTTGGCAGGGGGCTTAGACTTGGACCCCCAGGAGGGATTGGGACGACCACGAGATCTACCGAGTCCCTAGGAGTCTCTGCGGCCACCTGAGAAGGAAGAACCTCTTCCCCCTCGAAAGGGGCGAAAAGAAGACGAGCCCCGAAAGGGGCTTTTGACGCTGAGGGAGCCTGCCGTCCTTCGTCAGGAGATCCAGATGCTCCCCGAATAGCTGAAGCCCCAAGAAAGGGATACCAGTGAGAGACTTCTTGGTGGCGGCGTCAGCTGCCCACTGCCACAGCCAGATAGGACAACGAAGAGCAACCAGCAGGGCCGAAGCCCTGCAGCCAAGCCGGATGGTATCGTCCATGGCCGAGATTACAAAGGCAATGAAATCCGCGCAAGCTAGGAGGTCCCTATACTCCTCCGCCCGCTTGCGCGATTTGGCGATATCAACAAGGTGTCTCACCTTCTTTTTGATGGCTAAGGAGACAATGGCAGCGGCACAGACCGGACGGAGGCCAGCACCCACAAAGGTGAAAGCGTATGGCTAAGGAGACAATGGCAGCGGCACAGACCGGACAGAGGCCAGCACCCACAAAGGTGAAAGCGTGACAGGCCAGCTGATCCATGCGCCTGTCAGCAGGATCAAGCAAGGAGGTAGTAACGGGAGACGGCATAACCGCGGTATTGGAGAGCCCCAAAACGGGAGCATCCACCTCCAGGGGACGGGACCAAAGGCGAATCAACTCCTCAGAGAATGGATACCGTCCAGTCCCTTAGGCACAGACAGCAAATTATTAGGCCTCTCCCATTCCTTCAAAACCATCTTGGAGAAGTGGCCTTGCTCAGGAAAAACAAGACGCTGTCTCTCAGGCCGAAATAAGTCCCCCTGCTTCTTTTTGGCCGTCTTCGGGGGTACAATGTTCAAGGTCTCAAATACCACAGACAACAACTTTTCCGTGTCATCGGGGAGCCACCTGTCCTCGTCCGAGGAAGACCTAGGGTCACTGCCGAAGCCACCCGGTCGGTACCCTGAGGAGTCGGAGTCATGAAACAACGCGCCCTCCTCCATGGAGTCTCGGCTACCAAAAGCCACGTAATCATCATCATCATCATCAAGTAAATAACCCGGCTCAAGATGCCGCTTCTTACACGCGGCCTTGCGCGATAATTGTCGCTCAATGTTGGCCACTCGGAGCGCCAAATCCATTTGAGACCCCCTGCTGGCTTCCCCCTCACTGGGGGCTAAATGCAGGCGCGGGGGTGTCGGCGAGGCCGTAGGTAAAATAGGGCTAGGGAGAACAGCGCTTGCCCCATCCTGATCCAAAAGAGAACTTTGGGCGCAAGGTACACAAATAGCGCTGCGACCGCTCAGAGGGCATGTACCACACAAGAGACAAAGCTTAACTTGTCCCGAGGGGGCCCCAAGCTCGCTATCCCCAGAAGCCTCCATTATGGTGATTAGTAGCCAAATAAATGGGTTACAAGGCACTGACGACCTAAACCCGGACGCTCCCCAACAAAATCTCTAATAAAAAACCCCCCTTGTCAATTGTAGAGAAAGGAGAAGGGGCGGGGAGAAGGGGTGGATGAGAACGGGAGGAACCACAACAACGAACAGAATGGGAGAGTCTGGAAGACATAAGGGGACAAAATAATAAGCATGCCACAGCCCCCTCCCCCCCCCCCCCCAAGTGTGCGAGGGCGCCAGAAGGGAGCAAAAAATGGCGCCTGGAGGGAAAGGGACCCACGCCAGCCCAGCAACGGCCCTGCCTGAGCGACGGAGCCCGCAGCAGGCACCCCCCTCACAGCCGACATGAGGAGAGGCGAAGAGGAACTGGAGCGAGGGAGGTGAGTAGAAAAAACAGTTCACAACACAGACAAGCAAAATAAAGCATGTGGGATACATGGCAACAAGGGGTGGTTCTCCCCCCCCCCAATAGGCTCACTATTGCCTATGGCCGGCTACCCTTTGGGACAGGGTCTGCGGCCCAGAGCCTAGCTCTGTGAACGCCCAAGCCTAGACGTTCCCCTACCATCACCCGAACCGCAGCCAAGGCTGGGAGGCAGGATGGGTTCCGGAACAGGTGGAAATAGGTCTGCAGAGGCCGACAGGCTTGGGATGCCCCACTCGCCTGCGATATCCATAGAGAGATAGCATCCATCTTCGCAGACCGACTGCAAGAAGAACTCTGGGGATTCTTAGGGAGACAGATGCCTTTATATGAGCCAGGGAGGAGCCACAAGTTTCATCTTGCAGTCACTGCGCCACCTTGTGGCGGATAACCCAATTGTCAAGAATGGAGCGACCCGAACAGGACACCAGGAAAATAATAATTAAGTGGCTAACAACGTAAAATATATTAATTTTAGAAGCTGGGGAATAGTTTTTTTAAGGGTTTGGGCTTTTCATTAAACATGCTGAAGGTCCGCTTTAATGGCAGACATCCCATCGCATTTTTGACCTGGAAAGGCACATCGATGTTATAACGAGCTTTCTCCCCATCCAGCATTTTAAATGTACTCCATTCTCTTGTCGCCGTTAAAGCTGGCTCTGCTGTGAGGACCCTGGAGGGAAGGAAGCTCCCATGGGAAGGAATAAGGTGGCAGGGTGCCAAATGTCACCAGCACAGAGCCTGCTGTAGGATGAGCAATTAGGATTCTAAAGCGGCAGGGGTAATTATTTTAGGACTATTTTAGGCAATTTCTAGCTGACGCCAATCAGGCAGCTTTCCTTCTATGGCATGTTGGAAACCATTATTTTTAGCCATTGATGTTAAATTGGACCAAAACCTAGGATTTTGACTATCCTGGGTTTTGGTCCTTTCCCTTGTGGAACCCCCGGTCCGCTGTTTGAAACCCCCCAGATCGCACAAACAAACTCACCTCTTCCAGGTCCTACGACGCATGCGCAGCTGCTCGTCCAATGAGCACCAATGTCCCTTCGCCTAAGCCTAAGGTGAGCGGCTCCGAGGGTGCTGACAGCCGCATACCATGCTACACTCTACAGGGAGCATGCCCACGCCAGCCATCACAAATGCCTGACGCGGGCACAGGCCCTGCTAGAGAGATAGCGGGGATGCGGCTCGCGCATGTGCCGCTGGACCGGGAAGCAAAGTAAGTGAACAGGGCATCCTGATTTTGCATGCCCCGGGGGACGGAATCGAGCAGCCTGGGAATCTTATAGATTCCTGGGCCCAGGGAAAGTTAAGAGATTACCCATAACCTTTGGAGGGCATCCAAATTCAGGTTTCCCCCGGGAGGGAAAGCCAGCCGTCGGCCCTGGAATTTTTAGAATCCAGGTGGGTTTTGTTCCACTTTAAAGCAGACCAAAACCCACCGTGATCGGCCTGGGAATCTATAAGATTCCTGGGCAAATAGATTCCCTCCTTCCAGGGCATCCAGAATCGGGATGCCCCACTGTGTGAAAACCCCCAGGTCGCCCCATTCACTTACCTTACTTCCCGGTTCAACTGCGCATGTGCGGGCCGCAGCTGCATCCCCGCTATCCCTCTAGCAGGACGCATGCCCGCGGCAGGCATTTGTGAATGGCCGGTGTGGACACGCTCCCTGTTAGAGGGAAGCGAGGGATGCGGCTGCCAGCGCGCCCCGAGCAGCTAACCTTAGATGATGTGACGTCAGCGGCTCCAAGCACGGTGATTGGACGAGCGGACGCGCATGCGCCGTAGGACCGGGAAGAGGTGAGTGGCCTTCGGCGACCCGGGTGGTGTCACACAGAGGGGCACCTCCGATCGGGGTGCACTGTTCTTTGGGCAATCTGGAGGGTGCCACACAGCGGGGCAAAGGACCAAAACCCAGGATAGTCAAAGTCCTGGGTTTTGGTCCACTTTAATGGGGCACACACGACACGAGAGCTTCCGCCCAAATTAGGTATTCATGGTGGGTGCCTCTCATTGGACGACAGTGCGCATATGCGCAGTTGGACAGGGAAAGGTAAGAGATTACCCACGACCTGTGGAGTTTCATATACCGGGGCACCCAGATTCAGGTTCCCCCCCGGGGGGGAAGCCAGCCGTCGGCCCTGGAATTGGCCGTTGAGTTTTATAACACTTTAAAGTGGAGGATTTTGACTATCCTGTGTTTTGGTCCTTTCCTCCGGGGCACCCGAGTGCCCCGCTATGTGACCCCCCCAGATCACCTGAACAAACTCTACTCTTCCCGGTCCTACGGCTCATGAGCGGGCACTTGTCCAATCAGTGTGCTCGGAGCCGCTGACGTCACACCATCTAAGACGGCGTCTAAGGCCAGAAGCTCTGAGCGCACTGCCGACCGCATCCCCCCGCTTCCCTCTAAGAGGGAGCGTGCCCGCGCCGTCAATTCACAAACAGCTGGCGCGGGCACACCCCCTGCTAAAGGGATAGCGGGGATGCAGCCACGGCCCGCACATGCGCTGTTGGACCGGGAAGCAAGGTAAGTGAATGGGGCGACTTGGGAAAGTTTTACACAGCGGGGCATCCCGATTTTGGATGCCACAGGGGGGGGAAATTGATCGGCCTGGGAATCTATAAGATTTGCTGATCGTGCTGGGTTTTGGTCCACTTTAAAGGGCTTATTTAGTAAGGTCATATTTTTTTTGTATGTTAGACAATGTGTTTTATGGAAGCAGTTTTCACTACTTGCAATCAAGAAGAGAGAAGTGCGTCCTGTACACTGCTGAGGTGAGGGAGCTCACTCAAACTTTAGCATGCCCAGCAGCAGGGTTCTGTGCAACAATCTGCAAGCTGTTGCCATTGGCAACGTACACCAAGCCTGCACTTTGTGTACGTTGCCCAGTGGCAACAGATTGCAGACATTAACATTAGAAAAAAAAAAACACTAGATCATCTCAGCACCTTTAAAGTGGAACAAAACCCAGGATTTTGACCATCCTGGGTTCTGGTCCCGGGGCACCCCACTGTGTGAAACCCCCCAGATTGCCGGTGCCAACTCAGCTCTTTCCGGTCCTACAGCGCATGCGCAGCCACTCGTCCAATCAGCACGCTCGAATCAGCTGGCGTCACGTCGTCTAAGCCTTCGTATAAGGCCAGTGGCTCTGAGCGTGCTGGTGGCCGCATCCTCTGCTTCCCTCTAACAGGGAGCGTGCCCGTGTCGGCCATGCACAAATGCCTGGCGTGGGCACGCACCCTGCTAGAGGGATAGCGGGGATGCGGCTCGCGCATGCGCCGTTGGACCGGGAAACAAGGTAAGTTTATGGGGTGACCTGGGGGGCTCCACACAGCGGGGCATCCAGATTTTGGATGCCCAGGGGGGAAGGGAATCAACTGGCCCGGGAATCATAGATTTCAGAGCCGATTGCGCTGGGTTTTGGTCCACTTTAAAGCAGATGCAAACCCATTTCTGAGTCCACCACTTATCTGCCGGGCACTGCTGCTGGCTCAGTGGTGGCTTTTCTGGGAGATCACGATGTGAGATCCACCGGGTTTAAAGCAGACCTTCACCCTGAATAAGAGCATATCTTATATGTTTTCCCCCTGTACATACAGATTTCCCACATTAAAAATACAATTCTGTGAAATACTCACCTGTAGAATTGGTATTATAAGTATACGGTACGTCCTGCTCCAGATAGATTACTTACACTTGGGTTATCCTTCGCCAGATGGCGCTGCACTGCAGAGACATGTAAAACAGGCTCCTCCCGGCCCCTCAAATACCCGGGGACCTCCCACAAATCCCCAGCATTGAAAAGCAGTGAAAAAGAAGCCGGGAGAATTTAACCACCAAAAACTGGTAACTATAACAATGATAACAATCACCATACAGGGGATCCAGAATAATGCAAAAAAACAGGGTGGGGTGGAGCAGGACCTACTGTATACTTATAATACCAATTCTACAGGTGAGTATTTTACAGAATTGTATTCTTAGTATACAGTACGTCCTGCTCCAGATAGATTACTTACACTTGGGACATCCAATAGCAGTGTCCATAAAGTAGGGTGGGATCCCCAATAAAAAGGTAACAGCAGACAGTTTAAACCACTGCCGCCTGCAAAACCTTGCGGCCAAAAAACAGCAACAGCTGAGTCCTTAACAACAACCTTGTAAAACTTTGAAAAGGTATGAACAGAAGACCAAGTAGCGGCCTTGCAAACTTGTTCAACAGAAGCCTGGTGCTGGAAGGCCCAAGGGGCACCAATAGCACGAGCAGAAAGAGCAATAAGGCGAAGGGAGAATTCTTCCCCTTAGCAGAGTAGGCCTGAATCACAGCCTGACGAATCCACTTGCTGATAGCAGACTTGGCAGGGGCCAAAGACCCTTCCTAGGATCAGAAGGGACCACAAGAAGAACATCAGTGTTCCTGAAAGGTGCAGTAGCCACCAGATAGTACTTCAGACACCTAACCACATCCAAAGAGTGCAAATCTCTCTCCTTAGCATTGCTAGGGTTAGGGCACAAAGAAGGAAGAACAATATCCTGATTCAAATGAAAGGCAGACACTACCTTAGGCAGAAAATCAGGTTTGAAACGAAACAACACCTTGTCCTGGTGTCTCTCAAAGTAGGGGGGCTGAATGGACACGCCAACTCCGACACACGCCTGACAGAAGTGATAGCTACCAGAAACACAACCTTGAGTGTAAGAATGGCCAAGGCAGCATCCTGCACAGGTTCAAAGGGAGCACCCTGCAAAGCAGGCAAGACCAATTCCAAATCCCAAAAACAGGGACCGTAGGTTGTCGTGGGGAACGCACATGAGCAACCCCCTAAAAGCAGTCTTAATCAAGGAATGCTGAACAAAAGACTTCTGAAAGAAGACAGACAGGGTAGAAACCTGACCCTTCAAAGTACTGAGTTAGATACCGAGTCCAACCCATGCAGTAAAACTCCAGAACCCTGGGAACTGAGAACACTCAACAGGGAAGAGACCAAGACTCAACCAGTCAATGTAGGTACGCCATACCTTATAACAGATGGAAGAAGTCATCTTCCTAGCCTTCACCATGGACTCAACCATCGAGGTAGACAAACCTTTCTCCATCAAGACGGAGGTTTCAGCAGTCAGGCCGTCAAGGCCAGAGTTTGTAATTGGGATGGCGTAAGGGGTCCTAAGTGAGCAGATCTGGCACTCCAGGCAGAAAACACTCATCTACTGCCATCTGCACCACGTCTGCGAACCACACTCTTCTTGGCCACCTGAGGCCACCAGAACCACCGGCACCCCTTCCAGAGCAATCTTGCGCAGAACCCTGCCTAGCAGGGGGAATGTAGAAAATACATACAGAAACTGAATGTCCTGCGATGACATTACTAAGGCATCCATGGGCACGGCCAGAGGATCCTGGGACAGGGAGACAAAGGCCGGGAGCTTGTGATTGTGACGGCACGCAAACAGATCCACATCAGGTTAGCCCCAACAGTGATACAGAGATTGGAACACCCTGTTTCAGAGGGCCCCCCCCCCCCCGGAATGTATACCGCTGAAATGCAGGGAACATTGGCCTCCACCCAGATCAGAATCAGAGAAACTTCCTGGAGGACCCTCTTGCTCCGGGTCACTCCCTGATGATTGATGTAGGCAACTGCCATCAGAGTGACCGTGCGCCCCTGAACAGGCAGGCCCTGAAAATGAGTAGTCAAACGAACCAGAACTAACCTGATCACTCACAGCTTCAAGACATTGATAGGTGAATGGGCCTCCTAAGGGCCCCACCTCCCCTGGAACCGCAGGGACCTCCAGAAGAACCTTCCCCGACCTGATAGACTGGCATCCGTGGTGACCGTCTCCCAGGAAGGAGCAAGAAGGTTCCGCCCCTCAATAGGTTCCTTGAGTCCATCCACTACAAGAGGGACCTCCTCACCAGGGGGGAAGACACCCAGACCCTATCCAGGGATGCTGGGTCCTTGTCCCATACAGACAATAGGAGAAGTAGCAGAAGCCCCAAGAGGGACTGAGCACAAGGGGCGCTTCGAAGAACGCCACCATCAGGCCCACCAGCTGCATCCCCTGCCTGGTGAAGGGACGGGGACAGCTAAGAGGAACTGAACTTGTGCAAGCAGATTGTCCACCTTCTGCTGAGGAAGGAATATCCTTGCCTGAACTGTGTACAGATTTATTCCTAGGAATGAAGTTACCAAGGAAGGGGACAGTGAGGACTTGGGGTGGCTGAACACCCACCCAGATGACTCCAGAATGGACACCACCAGCTGAGTATCCAACTTTGCCAGATGTAGAGACTGGGAAGTGATGAGGACGTCCAGGTAGTGCAGCATGCGGACGCCCCTTGGCCTCATCAGAGACATCACCCCCACCAGCACCTTGGTGAGCACTCTGGGAGCTGAAGAGAGGCCAGATGGCAAGGCCACAAATTGGCAGTGTTGATCTTCCAACATGGATCTGAGGAATCTTGGTGTCCTGAATACACAAGGATGTGAAAGTAAGCATCTTTGATATCCACAAACTGCATAAAGCCCCTGGGTCGCAAGGAGCAGATGGCCGAGCACAGAGTTTCCATGAGGAAAGCGCCTGTACTTGACAATTTGCTGAAGATCTGTAAATCCAGAATGGGCCAGACTGACCCATCTCTTTTGGGAACTGTGAAAGGCTGGTGTAGGGTCCCCTGCCTCTGTCTGTTAAGGGAAATCTGCAAATGACCCCCAGACCCAGCAGACCTTGCACGGCCTGCGCCAGCATCTGAGCAGAAGCAGGGACCAGGAGTACCCGGGACCAGATAATCTTAGGGGAGGCCGCACAGCAAACACCATCTTGTAGCCGGAGGACAATACCTACTGAATCCACCGGTCTGAGGCGTGATGCCTCCAAACTTAAGCAAGGTGCCGCAGCCGTCCCCTCACCCAGGTGGGTGAGGGCGCCCCATCATGCTTGAGGGGACTTGGAAGAGGATTTGGGCTTAGCCCCCCCCAGAGGAGCCAGGGTGTTCTTCTGCTCCTGGGACAGGGAGCTGCACGAGCCCCCGTGAAGGACACCCCTGGTTCCTGTTTAACACCATGGTGGGGGGTGGAAGGAGGGCCCTGGCCCCGAAGGGGCCGAGACAGCCGTCTGCGCTGGGGTAACTTACCTCTCCTACCAAACAGGTCTAGACGGGTCCCAAACAGACGTAGCCCCTTAAAAGGGAGCCCAGTAAGGGCCTTCTTCGCAGCATTGTCAGCACCCCACTGTCGCAGCCAGACCAAGCGACGTATAGCCACCACAAGGGCAGAAGTTCTTGCACACATTCTGATGGTGTCATGCAATGCTACTAGAACAAAATTTAGAAACACATCACAACTGGAGAGTGCATTAACACTTCACAAAACATGGCGCCGAGTACCTCGAAGGGCGGGCCAGAGCGAGCCGTGACGCGCCATGCCAGGCCCCTCCCCCCTAAAGAGCGCGAAGTCCAACCGACAAGCAGCCAATGAGGACGCAGAAGCGTCTGAGGTAACGCCGCCGCCCGGCGCGGAACATCCAAATGAAGGAAAAGGCGCGCACGGCGGCATTTGCAGTGTAAAAAGACAAGTCAGCGTGGCGGTTGACACCACAAATACTAGTCCAAGCAGACATTACAAAAGGCCATATGCGCGTATCACAATACACTGACATCCACCCCCACCCTTTCTTTTCCCCCCGAAGGCTACAGGGAGAATGAGGGAGGACCGGGGCATGGGACAATAATGCGGGAGGGGCATCCCATAAGGCTCACAATCAGCCTATACCGCCTACCCTTTGGAGGGGACTGCGGTGGAGCAGGGCTCCTTAAGCACGCATGGTGCCGCCTACCTTCACCCGACCAGCGCAGCCCAGGCGAAGGACGGGTGGGAATAGTCCAACAGGGCCGCAGGCTTTAATAGCCCCGCTCACCTGCGACAGGGTGATAATTTCATGTCTTCGCAGTAACCACTGCAGAGAAATCTGCGGATTTGTGCGAGGTCCCCGGGTATTTGAGGGGCCGGGAGGAGCCTGTTTTACATGTCTCTGCAGTGCAGCGCCATCTGGCGGAGGATAACCCAAGTGTAAGTAATATATCTGGAGCAGGACGTACTGTATACTAAGAATACTCATCCTACCTGCATCTCATGTTATGAGCCTTTAAACATCCAAGATGGCGGCTCATGGAACATCAGGCAGACTGCAAACAGGAAGTGTCCTCTGACTGTGCCGCTCTGCATTCTGGGATTGCTGCCCTTTTCCTGACCCTAGCTCTCTGCTCTGTCTGTGCAAAGCACAGCTATAACCCTGCCCCCTGCACTTTATCACACTCTCCTCTCATCAGTATGTGTGATGCTTCTGAGTCAAGATGGTGGCGGCTGTATCCTAGAGTCCTGAACAGAGTTGCAGCCCAGTGGGGGAAAGAATAATAAGTGATTAAAAACTTAAAATATATCAATTTTAGATGCTGGAGAATCATTTTTTAAGAGTTCGGGTTTTCATTAAATCATGCTGAAGGTCCGGTCTAAAGTGGACCAACACCCGATGCTGATCAGCTCCCTGCCTGCGGGGCACCCCGATCGGTGGTGCCCCGCTGTGTGAAACCCCCCAGGACGCCCGCAAATCCTACCTGTTCCTCGTTCCAGCGGCGGGAGCTCTCACCTTGTCCATCGACGGACCTCGCTTGTCCGTCGGCAGTGATTGGTGGAGCGAGTCACGTGGGAGCGGGGTCAGGTGAGTTTTTGGGGCTTTCTGGGGGGTTTCACACAGCGGGGTGCCCCGCGGAAGTGGACCAACACCCCGGATAGTGAAAATCCTGGGTGTTGGTCCACTTTAAGCAAGATCACCTGGGCCCTCGGGTATTTCACACAGCGGGGGACATCTAATGTAGGATGCCATGGGGGAAGGCCGTATGGATTTTGATCCGCTTTAAGACATTTTGCCACACAAAAATATACGCTTGCAAAAATTCAACGGAAAGCAGACTTACCCTTTAATCTGCCCAACTACAAAAAAAAAAAATCTTGTTAAAATTCCCATTTGGCTCACGTGAAATACCAGCACTCCCCACTAGATGGCAATCTCGCCCTTCAGCTGGGGAGGGGGAAGTGAAGCAGGGGCACGTAGCCAGTAAATTGTGCTGCGATATATATCACGGATTAGTCACTTGGTATTTTAGCAGAACATGTCAGGCCGCAGAACGTACGACGCTCGCGCTGGACAAGTGACAAAAATCAAGACTTTCCAAATGGCTGCGCAGCAAGTTCAAAGCACTTTCCAAACTTTCAGGACGATTAAAGCGGACCTTCACCCTGAATAAGAGCCTATCTTATATGTTTCCCCCACCCTGTACATACAGATTGCTCACTTTAAAAATCATCCTACCTGCATCTACTGCATGTTATGAGCCGTTAAACATCCAAGCTGGCGGCTCATGGAGCATCAGGCAGCCTGCAAACAGGAAGTGTCTTCTGACTATGTTTCTCTGAATTCTGGGATTGCTATAACCCTGCCCACTGTACTTTATCCCGCTCTCCTCTCCTCAGTATATGATGCTTCTGAGGCAAGATGGGGGCGCCCGTATCCTAGAGTCCTGAACATAGTTGAAGCCCATTGGAGGAAAGAATAATAAGTGACTAAAAACTTATAAAAATATTAATTTTAGATGCTGGGGAATAGTTTAAGGATTTGGGCTTTTCATTAAATCATGCTGAAGGTCCGGTTTAAAGGATGGAAAGGGCGAAAGAATGGAGGCGAGGGTGATGGGTGTACTGGGAAGGGGGAGGGGTTATAGAATAGGGGGAGGGGTTATAGAGGAGGTCCGCCCCTGTGCCCATCAACTGCCATAGCGGATCAGTATTTTCCTACAGGGTGGTCGCAGTGGGACCTTGATTGAGGGGTCAGTCACCCAATCTCGTGAAGCAGTGTGACTGTACTGGTGACCATTTATTTTCCTGTCCAGTCTCCAAGCGATTGCACCACCGCCTGTCTGATCCACTTACTGATAGTGGATTTAGCTGGAGGCAAGCCCTTCCTAGGCCCAGCAGGAAGGACAAACAGAGAATCCAAATAATATTTGAGTGCCCTAACCACATCCAGAGAATGAAGGGTCCGTTCCTTAGAATTAGAAGGAGCAGGACACAAGGAAGGCAAGACAATGTCCTCATTGAGATGAAAGGCAGATACAACCTTGGGCAAGAATTCCAGTTTAAGACGGAACACAACCTTATCCTGATGACGCTCAAAATAAGGAGGCTTCATAGAAAGCGCCGCCAATTCTGAAACGCAACGCACCGAAGTGATAGCGACCAAGAACGCCACCTTAAGAGTCAGAGTGGATAGAGAAGCATCGCACAGTGGTTCAAATGGTGGACCCTGGAGAGCAGAAAGCACCAAATTCAAATCCCACACCGGTAGCAAGGGCGTACACGGCGGACGTACATGAGTAACTCCCTGGAAAAAAGTTTTGATAAGCCTGTGAGTAGCGAAGGATCTTTGGAAAAAAATTGCCAAAGCCGAAACCTGTCCTTTGAGGGTACTCAGCTGTAGACCCTACTCCAGACCATGTTGAAGAAACTCCAGAACCCTGGAAATGGAGAAGGCGCGACAAGGAAAAGACTTAGATTCACACCAGGCAATGTAAGCATGCCAGCAGCAGGACAAAAAACAATTCAAAATGCAATAGCTTAATTAAGCTGAGGATGAACAACGCTTATTTAGTATAACAGATAGGGTGCTACGTGCAGGTTTGGGATACCCTGCGGCCTAGTGTTTTGGCAGCAGGATAAAACCCAATTCAAAATGCAATAGCTTAATTAAAATGAGGCTGAACAACGCTTATTTAGTATAACAGATAGGAGACCCTGTAATAAATCATGGAAGAAGCCAGCCGTCAAAGCCAGCGTCTGTAAATTGGGATGGCACAGTGAGAAGATCTGGATCGTCGGGCATGACGTACTGATCCACCGCCATCTGGACGACGTCCGCAAACCACACCCTTCTCGGCCAGCGGGGGGCCACCAGAATGGTCGGTACCCCCTCCTGGGCTATCTTGCACAACACGCGACCCAACAGAGGAAAGGCATAGAAGAGCCGAAACTCTGTTCAAGGAATTGCTAGCGCGTCCGTGGCGAAGGCCAGAGGATACCTTGACAGGGAGACAAATTTGGGAAGCTTGTGATGGGACGCAAAAGAGGTCCACATCTGGCTGACCCCAGCGGCGACAAAGGATGAGAAAGCTCTTGTTGCTGAGAGACCATTCCCCCAGACGAGACATCCCCCTGCTCAGGGAGTCCGCCTTCTGGTTCTCCACCCCTGGAACGTAAACCGCCGAGATGCAGGGAACATTCTCCTCCGCCCAAGACAAGATCAGGGACACTTCCTTGAGGGCTCGTTTGCCCCGAGTCCCACCCCGATGATTGATGTAAGCGACAGCCGTCTGATTGTCTGAGCGGACCTGGACCGCCCGACCCCGTAGGTGGGAAGTCAACTCCAGAAGGTCGATAGGCGCCTGGGGCTCCTGAGGGCCCCACTGGCCCTGGAACTTCAGCGATTGCCAAACCCCTCCCCAACCGCTCAGACTGGCGTCTGTGGTGACAATCTCCCAGAAAGGACCCACTAGAAGATTCCTCGAGTCCAACCACCATGAGAGATTTAACTGAAGAGGTCTCATGTGGAACTGGGCAAAGTGAACTGCCTCAAAGCAAGACACCATGGAGGCCCACCAACCGCATCCCCAGACGGATGGAGGGAGGAGAACCCGACAGCAGGCAGCGCGCCCGCATCTGAATGCTCTCCAACTTCTGCTGAGGAAGAAACACCTTGACATGAGAAATATCCAGCCTCATGCCCAGGAAGGACCTCACCAAAGACGGAGAGAGTGAAGACTTGGGATAATTGATCACCCAACCGAAGGACTCGAGGGTGGACACCACCACCTGAGTATCCCTCTCGGCCTGATGAAAAGATGGAGCAGCAATCAATAGGTTGTCCAGGTAAGGAAGAATGCAAATGCCCCGACTCCTCAGGAGGGCCATGACACCCGCCAGCACCTTGGTGAACACCCGAGGGGCCGAGGTGATACCGAACAGCAAGGCCACAAACTGGTAGTGTTGATCCCCCAGAGCGAACCTCAGGAACCTCTGATGTCCCAGGAAGATAGGAACGTGCAGGTAGGCATCCTTGATGTCCACTGTGGCCATAAAGTCGCCTGGCCGAAGGGAGCTCACCGCCGATCGTAGGGTCTCCATGCGGAAGTGTTTGAACCTTACAAATTTGTTGAGACCCTTTAGATCCAGGATGGGCCTCAGGGAACCTTCCTTCTATGGTGATTAATTGGAAGGGGCATCAATTATAAACGGACGCTGCATCCCAGACCCGGGATACCCCACAGCCTCGGGAGGGAGTGGGTGGGGGGATGAGACCGGGAGAAACCACAAGTACGAGGGACCCGCCTGGAAGACACAATAGTGACAGGAATGGAGAATCCCACAGCGCATGCACAATAGAAATATATATATCAATTGACAAAAGGAGCGGACTCACGGACCGTAAGCAGTGACGGGAGCTCCCGAGCAGGCACAGCCGGAGGAGGATCCTCAAGGCAGCAGCGGAGACGTAGCACCAGGGAGACCCGCAGATGCGTCCCAGCAGGGACTTCCGGAGATCCGTGGGGCCGCCAGCAAGTGCCCAGAAGAAAAAGAAAAGGAAGCAGTGCACCAACCAGCAAGGGATTGCTTCCCGATGCGCACCGCAACCAGCCCGTGCTCATAAAACGGCGCCGGGCTGGAAGAACGGGCCGCGCGGCAATGACGTGCATCGCGTCATTGCGCAGTCCCGCCCCCCCCAAAAGAGATGGCGCCCAGAGGGAAAAAAACAAGAGAGGTCCCTCGCAAGAGCCCCAGCCGTGCGGCGCCACCGCCCCGCCCCCCCCGGTCAGCAGAGTCTGGTCGGGAGAGAGTCCTGAAAGGGAGAAAGGGTAAATGGGAGGCCAGGAGGGGACAAAGAAGGAAAGAAGGCTAATAAAAGATGAAGTGACAAACGGCACACGTAGCACAACCAGGCAGGGGTCCTAAGAGTGGTTTCCCCCCCCCCCCCCCCGCAAGGCTCACCATAGCCTCAGCCAGCTAACCTTTACTTATAGGGTCTGCGGCCCAGAGCAAAGCTCTGCGAGCACCCGACCCCAGGTGCTCCCCTACCATCACCTGAACCTTCAGCAGAGCTGGGAGGCAGAAGGGTCCGGAACAGGTGGAAATAGGCCTGCAGGGCCAACGGGCTCGGGATGCCCCGCTCGCCTGCGTTCCAGATAGAGCCATCTTCTGTCTTCGCAGTCAGGACTGCAGAGAAACTCTGGAGTCTCTGGGTAATTCCTGCCCTTTTTATGGGCCGGGAGGAGCCACAAGTCTTTCTGCAGTCAACTGCGCCACCTTGTGCCGGATTACCCAAATGTGAAGAATTGAAATGAAGCAAGCCGTGCTGTACACCAGGAAAACCCATGTTTTTCACCCAGCTGGGTTTGGTCGACTTTACTGGGGCATCCTAATTTGCACCTCCCTAATTCTCACATGTAAGCAGGACGTTTGGCAAGATGGCTGCCTCCATGTAGTTCTAGAATGATTCATCTTTATGCCATTCAACAACATCTGCATGGGGTTAATATTTATAAGCCACAACACACAATAGCAAGAGCCCGCTACTCACCACCTCATTTACCATGGCTGTATTCAAGCTTGGCCGCACTTTTTTCATGAAGGGGGCAACCAGTGGGGCCATTGAGGAACGCTGCAACAAGGGAGGAAAAAATAAAATATTTAAATGCATATTAACATGAGTTGTACAAGTATGAAACAAAATGACTCTCTGGTGGCACTAGGTAAATATAAAGTGCATGTATAAAAATAATAATATATATATATATATATAACGTGTGTGTATATATTATATCCATATTACACATGGAGCCTGAACACAGATGCACTGCCACCGGGGTGGAGTTAAGGGGAGGAACCCATTTTCCTCTTTTGAACCCCCCCCCCCCCCCCCTCCAATTGCAGTACATCTAAGATTTTTTTTTAGTAGGTTTAATATACAAATACGTCGCCGCAGCTTCTGCTTGTCTCTGAATTTGATTTGGGGACTTTTGCCAGATTGACTGCAGTTTACAGTTATGACAGTAGATGGCGCAGTTATCAATGTTTATCTGTAGTCTCTGTATGCATTTTTCTGATGTGTTGTATTTCCTGCTTTATTAAGTTGCTCGATCACTTCTTTTTCCTGTGTTTGTGAACATTCACCTTTAAAAGGATCATATCTTATAAGTTTCTCCCACCCTGTACATACAGATCGCCCACATTAAAAACCATCCTACCTGCACCTAGTGTTTTTTTAGAGTCTTTAAGCATCCAAGATGGCGGATCATGGAGTCTCAGGCTACCTGCAGACAGGAAGTGACTTCCGACTGTACCGCTCTGCTTTCTGGGATTGCTGTAATTTTCCTGACCCCAGCTCTGCTCTCTGTCTGTCCATAACACAGCTATAACCCTGCCCCCGTGCACTTCCCCCCTCCTCTCATCAGAATGTGATACTTCTGATGCAAGATGGCGGCGCCCATATCCTAGAGTCCTTAACAGTGTCTCAGCCCAGTGGGCGAAAGAATAACAAGTGACTAAAAACTTAAAATATATTAATTTTAGATGCTGTGGAATCATTTTTTAAGGGTTTGGGATTTTGACGCTGAAGGTCTGCTTTCCATAGACCCCCTCCTACCACTATCCAGGCAGTTTAAATGGATTTTTAATATTGGACAGTTTTGTGACAGGGCTCACTAAAAGCAGAAGGGCAACCAGGCAAACGATAGGTTAGTACTGAAAACGATGCCTCCAGTCAGGTGTCTAAAATGTAATGGATTGTTCTCGTGACTTTATGTCTCAAACCTTATTACACTGCTGGTATTAGTGGATTCCTCGTAATGAATCTCTGCAGCGGCCCCGCCGGCCATCACTGCAGCAATTGCTAGGAGGCGCCAACGAGCAGCGACCGGGGAGCACCTGTTCAATGATTTATTAAAATATATCTGCCAAAACCTGCAGGAGCCCGGTGTCCAAATAATGAACTTTTTATTGATTCCGGGCAATTTGCTGACAAATGAAGTCGGAGCGGGCAGTGTCTGGCATTAATAACGGCCGACCTCCAATTCCCCTGACGTGACAGAGGGAGGCGGCCTCGGGGACAAAAGCTAATATTTACAGGGTGTAATTGATGTATTCATTCTGCGTTTATGCAGAGCTATTCAATATATTAGAATATATATATATATATATATATATATATATATATATATATATATATATATAAATTATATACATACACACATATAGCTATCTCTCTCTCTAATATAATATAATAATATATATATATATATATATATATATATATATATATATATATATATATATATATATATATATATATATATATATATATATATATATATATATATATATATATATATATATATATATATATATATAGATAGATAGAAATAGAAATCTAAAAATAGAAATCTAGAAATAGAAATATCTCTATCTAGAACAGGGGTGGCCAATTATTTTTTCCATGGGGCCACATGACAAACTAAAAATATTGTGGTGGGCCGCTGAGCTATGGGCGTCTAAGCGACGTCTAAACTCAGCGGCTCTGAGTGCGCTGGCGGCTGCATCTCGAGCTTCCCTCTAACAGGGAGCGCGCCCGCGCTGGCCATTCTCAAATGGCTGACACAGGCACGCGCCCTGCTAGAGGGATAGCGGGCATGCGGCCGCAGCTCGTGCATGCGCCGTTGAACTGGGAAAGAAGGTGAGTTTATGGGCGACCTGGGGGTTTCACACAGCGGGGCATCCCGATTTTGGATGCCCCGCGGGGAGGGGATCTATAAGATTCCCAGGCTGATAAAGCAGGGTTTTGGTTCACTTCAAACGTTCTGATGTGATAATTTCCCAGCCAATCAGAGAAGCCCTTGGCTTCTGGCAGTCTGGAAGGAGAGCTCATATCAGCTGGGGCAAAGTGTAAGAATGGTGGGCAGCAGGAAGGGGGCATGGTGAGAGCATGGTGGACAGCAGGAAGGGGGCATGGTGAGAGCATGGTGGGCAGCAGGAAGAGGGCATGGTGAGAGCATGGTGGACAGCAGGAAGGGGACATGGTGAGAGCATGTGGACAGCAGGAAGGGGGCATGGTGAGAGCATGTGGACAGCAGGAAGGGGGCATGGTGAGAGCATGTGGACAGCAGGAAGGGGACATGGTGAGAGCATGTGGACAGCAGGAAGGGGGCATGGTGAGAGCATGTGGACAGCAGGAAGGGGGCATGGTGAGAGCATGGTGGACAGCAAGAAGGGGGCATGGTGAGAGCATGGTGGACAGCAGGAAGGGGACATGGTGAGAGCATGGTGGACAGCAGGAAGGGGGCATGGTGAGAGCATGTGGACAGCAGGAAGGGGGCATGGTGAGAGCATGTGGACAGCAGGAAGGAGGCATGGTGAGAGCATGGTGGACAGCAAGAAGGGGGCATGGTGAGAGCATGTGGACAGCAAGAAGGGGGCATGGTGAGAGCATGGTGGACAGCAGGAAGGGGACATGGTGAGAGCATGGTGGACAGCAGGAAGGGGACATGGTGAGAGCATGGTGGGCAGGTACATGGTGAAAAAGAGACAGCAGGCAGGAAGGGAAAACACAAGCAAACTACATAATCTTTCTGAGCAGACTTACTGATGCTCTGGAGCCCCTACTCTGTCCTTCCAAAGTCCCCAGGTCTCTATCACCTGCTCATCGGGTCTGGCTTCCTCAGAGGAAGGGAGAATGTGCCAGACCCGACGAGCCGAGCGGCCGATCAGCTGCTGCTTAACCTAAGCCTCTCACACTGTACACAGGCGATCACCTAAGTTAAGCAGCAGCCGATCGGGCCACTCGGCTCGTCGAGTCTGGCATGTTTTCCCTTCCTCTGCGTCTCTTACTGGCCAGCTCAGCCCGGGCCGGTAAGAGCCTAGCAAAGGGCCGTATACGGCCCGCGGGCCGTACATTGCCCAGGTCTGATCTAGAACTATCTCTATCTATCTATCCAATATCTATCCAATATCTATCCAATATCTATCCAATATCTATCCAATATCTATACCATATCCATCCCATATCCATCCCATATCCATCCCATATCTATCCATCTAGAACTATCTATAAAAATATATAAATAAAATATATATTTCATCCTTTTTCTGTGGCTGACCCGATTCTCCTCCACATAACCAGTCCTGGCCCTTCAAACCTTTTTATTACCCATTCCAGTCAGCCCGGTCCTTTCTAGGCTGCCGACACCGGAAGTACATTATTGCACCCGAGTATGGAGCCACCAAGTGGTGTTCCGACACGCTGCACTCCACTACAATCTTGCTCACAGGAGACACCTCTTTAAAATGGACCATAACCCAGGATAGTCAATAGTTTTGACTATCCTGGGTTTTGGTCCTTTCCCCAGGGGCACCCCGATCGTGGGTGGATCGCTCAGTGAAACCCCCCGGACGTCGAGCCCAGTTTACTTCTTCCTGGTCCCACGGCGCGTCTAATAGCAGTGTCTCTGACAGCCGCATCCTCTGCCTCCCTCAGGGGAGCGTGCCCGCGCTGGCCATGTGGCTGTCAGAGCTGCTGCTCTTAGACACGCCGTGGGCCCAGGAAGGGCGAGTTTCTTCGGGCGATCTGGAGTGTTTCACACAGCGGGGTATCCCCAATCGGGGTGCCCCCAGTGAAAGGACCAAAACCCAGGATAGTCAATAGTTGGGGGGGGGGGGGGCGCCCCGCTGTGTGAAACCCCTCAGGATGCTGATCCCAGCTCACCTCTTCCCGGTCCCACAGCGCGTCTAAGAGCAGCGGCTCTGATAGCCGCATCCTCCGCTTCCTTTCAAAAGGGAGCATGCCCGTGCCAGCTCATTTGTGAATGGCCGGCGCAGGCACGCTCCCTGTTAGAGGGAGACGGAGAATGCAGCCGTCTGCTCTTAGACGCGCCGTGGGCCCAGGAAGAGGTGAGTTTCGTAGGGCGATCTGGGGGGTTTCACACAGCGGGGCAGCCCCGATCGGGGTGCCTCCGAGGAAAGGACCAAAACCCAGGATAATCAAAATCCACTTCAGCGGTACACTTTAATGTTTTGTGAAAGATTGTAATTCTTGCAAATATCTGTGTCTCTGCACAGCCCGCTCTTTTGTGTCTCTGGGGTAAATGAATTCTTTGTCTGCCCTGGGGCAAATTATTTGTGCATTTGTCCTGGGCAAAATAATTCTGTGCCTGCATCTGTCCTGGGCAAAATAATTCTGTGCCTGCATCTGTCCTGGGCAAAATAATTATGTGCCTGCATCTGTCCTGGGCAAAAAAGCAATTGTGAGTACTCACCTGTAGAATTGTTTTTGTTCTTGCATGGCACGGCCTGCTTCGGTATTCATAACAGTTGGGTTATTCCGCCACAAGGTGGCGCAGTGGTATTGCAGAAAGCTGTGGCATCTCCCGGACCCCTATAAAAACGGGATTAACCATAGAGTTCCCAGCGTAGACCAGCAGTGAGACAAGAGGCCGGGAGAGAATAAAGGTGAAAAATGTAAAAAAGGTAAAAAACCCCAATTAACTTGGAATAATCACCATAAAGAGGCAACCAAGAATAACGATAACAAAGGTGGGTCGAAGCAGGCCGTGCCATACAAGAACAAAAACAATTCTACAGGTGAGTACTCACAGAATTGCTTTTTTCTTTATTGCATGGCACGGCCTGCTTCGGTATTCATAACAGTTGGGACATCCAAAAGCAGTGCCCAAAAGTAGGGTGGGATCCCCAATAAGTAACAGCCGGCAGTTCAAGTCACTACCCCCTGAAGCACCTTGCGGCCAAAAGCAGCATCCGCTGAGGCCTTAACATCAACCTTGTAAAACTTAAAAAAAAGTGTGAACAGAAGACCAAGTAGCGGCCTTGCAAACTTGTTCAACAGAAGCTTGGTGCTGAAAAGCCCAAGAGGCACCAATAGTACGAGTGGAATGAGCAGTAATTCTAAAGGGAGGTTCCTTCCCCTTAGCAGAATAGGCTTGAACCACCACCTGACGGATCCACTTGCTGATAGTGGATTTAGCCCTAGGTCCAGAAGTGAGAACAAAAAGAGCACCAGATTGCCTGAAAGGCTCAGTAGCGACCAAATAAAACTTCAGAGCCCTGACCACATCCAGAGAATGCAGAGTCTGCTCCTTGGAATTAGCAGGATTAGGACACAATGAAGACAATGTCCTGATTGAGATGAAAGGCAGACACCACCTTAGGCAAGAAATCCGGCTTAAGCCGAAACACCACCTTATCCTGATGCCTCTCAAAAGAAGGAGGTTTGATGGAAAGCACGCCAGCTCAGAAACTCGCCTTACAGAAGTGATAGCCACCAAAAAGGCTACCTTAAGTGTCAGAATGGGCAAAGTAGCCCCACGGATAGGCTCAAAGGGAGGACCCTGCAGAGCAGACAACACCAGATTCAAGTCCCAGATTGGTAGCATAGGCTTACGAGGTGGACCCACATGAGTAACGCCCTGGAAAAAGTTTTAACCAACCGGTGGTTGGCAAAGGATCTTTGGAAAAAAACTGCCAGAGCTTAAACATGGCCTTTGAGGGTATTTAGTTGAAGGCCAGAATCCAAACCATGTTGCAAAAATTCCAGAATCCTGGGAATGGAAAAAACCCGACAGGGAAGAGACTTGGACTCGCACCAGGCAATGTAAGCATGCCAGACCCTGTAATAGATAAAGGACGAGGACTTCTTCCTGGCCCGAATCATGGTATCCACAACATGGCGTAGCTGTCCCTGAGTGAGAACATCTGGATCCCTGGGCAAGACGTACTGGTCTACTGCCAACTGCACATCTGTGAACCACACCCTTCTTGGCCAACAGGGGGCCACCAGGATGGCTGACACCCCCTCCTGGGCAATCTTGCGCATGACCCTGCCCACTAGAGGGAACACATAGGGAAGCCGAAACTCCATCCAAGGCATTGCCAGTGCATCCGTGGCGAAGGCCAGAGGATCCTGTGACAGGGAGACAAACCTGGGAAGTTTGTGACTGCAACGGGACGCAAACAGGTCCACATCCGGCTGACCCCAGCGGTGACACAGGGAGAGAAACACCTGGTAGTTGAGGGACCATTCCCCAAACGAGACGTCCCCCTGCTCAGGGAGTCCGCCACCTGGTTCTCCACCCCCGGAATGTATACCGCTGAGATGCAGGGAACATTCTGTTCCGCCCAAGACAGTATCAGGGACACTTCCTTGAAGGCTAGCTTGGTTGATGTAGGCAACCGCCATCTGGTTGTCTGAGTGGATCTGAACAGCCGGACCACGAAGGTGTGTGGTCAGGCGGGACAAAACCAACCTGATCGCCCTCAGTTCCAGGACATTGATGGGAGCATGGGCCTCCTGGGGGCCCCCAACGACCCTGGAACTGTAGGGACTTCCAAAAGCCCCCCCAGCCCGTCAGACTGGCATCCGTGGTGACAGTCTCCCAGCACGGGGACAGGAATGTCCTGTCCACCAGAAGATTCCTTGAGTCCAGCCACCACGAAAGGGATTGCCTGGCCAGAGGAGACAATTCCTGATCCAGGGACACAGGGTCCCGATCCCAAACTGACAAGAGGTGCAACTGAAGAGGTCTCATGTGAAACTGAGCAAAGGGGACGGCATTGAAGCAGGACACCATCAGGCCCACCAACTGCATCCCCAGACGGATGGAGGGATGAGGACACAAGAGCAAAGCCCGTGCCTGCTTCTGAAGGCCCTCCACCTTCTGCTGAGGAAGGAACACCTTGACCTGAGAGGTATCCAGTGTCATGCCCAGAAAGGACCTCACCAAGGACGGGGACAGTGAAGACTTTAATCGCCCAGCCGAAGGACTCCAGAGTGGAGATCACCACCTGGGTGTCCTGTTCGGCCTGATGTAAGGACTGAGCCACAATGAGCATGTCATCCAGGTAAGGAAGGTTGCAAATGCCCCGGGTTCGTAGCAGAGCCATCACTCCCGCCAGCACCTTGGTGAACACCAGAGGCGCCGAGGTGATACTGAATGGTAAGGCCACAAACTGGTAATGCTGATCCTCCAGCACGAACCTCAGAAATCTCTGATGACCTGGGAAGATAGGCACATGAAGATACGCATCCTAGATGTCCACGGTGGCCATGAAGTCGCCTGGGGCGAAGGGTACTGACAGCAGAGTGTAGCGTCTCCATATGAAAATGTTTGAATCTGACAAACTTGTTGAGGCCCTTCAAGTCCAGAATGGGCCTCAGAGAATCGTCCTTTTTGGGGACCGTGAAGAGATTGGAATAGTACCCCTGACCCTGTTCTTGATGGGGCACCGGACAAATGACCCCTGACTCCAGCAGGCATTGAACCGCCGAAAGTAACCCTTGAGCTGACGGGGTTTAAAGACATCCGGGATCTGATGAATCTTGGGGGCGGCCAGGCTGCAAACTCTATCTTGTAAACGGAGGACACCACCTCCTGAATCCACCGGTCTGAGACGCGGAGCCTCCAGGACGTGAGCAAAGAGCCGAAGCCGTCCCCCCACCCGGATGGGTGAGGGCGCCCCCTCATGCCTGGGGGGCCTTGGGAGGAGGTTTGGGCTTGGAACCCCAGGGGAGACCGGGACGTCCACGGGATCTGCCACGGCCCCAAGAATCTCTGCGGCTACCTGAGAAGAGGGAGCCACGACCTCCTCTGGTAGAACGAAGGGAGGGGAGGGAGACGGAGGTCCCCCGAAAGGGCCGGGGCTGCCTCCTACGCTGAGGCAGCCTGCCATCCTTGGCCAAAACATCAAGACGCTCACCAAAGAGCCGCAGCCCCGCAAAGGGGAGCCCAGTGAGAGCCTTCTTAGCAGCAGCATCAGCTGCCCACTGACGTAACCAAACAGAGCGGCGCATAGCCACCAAAAGTGCAGAGGCCCTACCGCCCGGCCTCACAGCATCATCCATGGCAGTAAGGATAAATGCAACAAAATCAGAGCAAAGCAAGAGGGCCCTATAATCCTCCCTCCTACTACCAGCCATAGCGCCATCACAGAGACGTTTGAGCAGTTTCTTAAGGGCAATAGCAGTAATGGCAGCAGCACAGGCCGGGCGCAGTCAGCCCCCACACAAGTAAAAGCATGGCAGGCCAGCTGATCCATGCGCCGGTACTTGCTGTCCTTCAGAGTGGTAGTGTCAGGGGAAGGCATGACCGAGGTATTAGACAGGCCTAGCACGGGAGCGTCCACCTCAGGGGGACAGGACCAACGCTTTACTAGATCACATGGAAAGGGATACCTCTTATCCAATCCCTTGGGCACAGCGGGCAGCCTGTTAGGACGTTCCCACTCCTTAAGCACCACAGAAGTGAAATGGCCCTGCTCAGGGAACTGCAGACGCTGTTTACCAGAACGAAAAAGCTCACCCTAGCCACCTCAGGGGGAGCAATGTGCAAGATTTAAAAAAATTTGTGACAGCAGATTGTCAGTGTCCTCAGGGTACCATGATTCCTCCCCGGACGCAGACCCAGGGTCACTAATGCAACCCTCCTGCTGGTCCCCAGAGGAGTCAGAGTCCTGGAATAGTTCCTCTTCCTCTAGGGAATAAAGTCCACCAGTGGCATCAAATCCCTCATACTCCTCAGTGGAGCGGGAGGGTGTGGAAGTCAGGTGCCGCTTCTTGCCAGAAGCCTTCCTAGGAATAGGCCCGGCAAGCTGCTTCTCAATGTTGGCCACAAGAAGTGCCAGATCAGACTGTGACACCCTGCTAGCATCCCCCTCACTGGGAGCTAGGCGACTTGCCAGAATCAGAGCCTTGTGAACTGGTATAGGGGTCACATAGATCCCTTGCCAGTTCACAAAGGGTTAACAGTAAAAAAAAAAAAAAAAAAACACATAAAAAAAAATGTCTATTATTTTTTAAATCATTCCATTTATTATTTTTTCTTTACTCACCTCCGATTGTCAGCTTCTGTGTCCCTCGCCGATCCGATGGCAGATGCCGTGATCGCCGGCCAGAGGTGGGAGAAGGCGGGGGTCAGAGGATCTCCTCTGCCTAGCGATCACCAGGCATCTGACAGATGCACCAGTGGGAAACGGGATGACGTTCTCTCCCCCCCCCCCCCCCGAGGGGTGGGGCTAGTTGTGAAGATGGCGGCGCTCATCGGGAAAGCAGGGGGAGAAAGCCAGTCGGGCTCTCTCCTGAAGACTCAAGAGAAGTCAGAATCTATACTAAAAAGAATTGATTCTAGTACCGTCGAATGAAATATCGCAATACTTGACAGAATCGATTTTTGCTGACACCCCTACCTATTATGCTAATGCGGATTATGCTGCATCAGGCCAAGCCCACATATTTTAGAAAATAAATCATAACGTTAAACTGTAAACTTCGATATATCTGGCCATTTCTTCTTCAATTTAAAAATGGAAAACAGTTTAGGACACTTCCAAGCATAGCCCGACACAATGGTGTAACAATCGCTTTTGTCTGTTCTATCACTTTAAGTCTGAAAGTTCAGCCCATTATGCCAAGCCATGCCTCAGGCTTACCCGCTTCTCCCGTGGTTTTAATTTCACAGGTCTCTCCTCATCCAGATCCTAAACAACAAAGGCATGCATTAATATTTCATCCTACTGAAACAAAAAAAAACTGAAGTTAGGTACCTGGTAACTTCTTTTCTAAACATCCGAATGGGCAGCATACACTGACACTTCCGAGTCCCTCCCCCAAGAGGGGACATGTGACCACCAGAATAGAATAAAAACTTGACTCCACTTCCAATCCCCAGTTGTTGTAGAGATCTAAAAGAGATAAAAGACAAACAGACCCACAACTTTACTTCCTAAAACATGACATAGTAGTCTAAATCCACACAAGGAAAGGGAGGGAAAATGGCGTATGCTGCCCGTTCGGATGTTTAGAAAAGAAGTTACCAGGTACCCAACTTAAGTTTTCTCAAAACATTATCCAGGCAGCATACACAGAGATAGCCGAGATCTACCTCATTGGGTGGGAAGAACAGCCCGTAGAACACTTCTACCGAAAGAAATCCTTATGGAAAAGAAGATCCAACCAATAATGCCTGGCAAATGTTCTAGCTGAGGACCAAGTTGCTGCTTTACAGATCTGTTCCATAGAGACTCCAGCCTGCTCTGCACAAGATGTAGAAACACTTTTTGTAGAATGAGCCGTGATTCCACCTGGTATGGAATTATTTTGATAAGCCATCTTAATGGTACTCTTCATCCATCTTGCTAAAGTCATCTTAGACACTCTCTGACCCTTCCTTGGGCCTGTAAAGGACACAAACTGTCGGCTTTCCTCCAATCTTTGGTCCGATGGAGGTATTCCAACATATGTGTTCTAAGATCCAAAGAACTTAAATCCGAAGAGTCTTCACAGCCTATAAACGAAAGGACAATCTCCTGCGTTCTATGAAAGTCAGATAAAATCTTTGGTAGATAACAAGGATCCACTCTCTGAATTACACGATCTGGAAAAACTTGAAGAAAAGGATGACAACAAGACAAGGCCTGAATGTCACTAATTTTGCATGCAGAAGTAATAGCCACCAAAAATAACACCTTCCAGGTAAGAAACTTAATGTCCAAATCCTTGATAGGGAAAAAAGGAGGGGACTTCAATATCGAGAGAACTTTAGCTAGATCCCATTGAGGCACAACCTCTGATGGTGCAGGTTTAGATCGCTTGACCGCCAGAAGGAAACGCCTGACAATAGAAAAAGAAGACAATCTCTTATCCAAAAAAACGGATAAGGCCGCCAGCTGGACTTTCAAGGTGCTTACACTCAAGCCTTTTTCAACCCCATGTTGCAAAAATTCCGGAATCACTGGAAGCTTGAAGGAAAACTTCCTATTTTGTATTGTCCAAGATTTAAAGGTCTTCCAAACTTTCAAATAAAGTTTCCTAGTGACCATCTTCCTGCTTGATAATAATGTATCAATGACTTTCTTTGAGTAACCCTTTTTTAAAAGTAAGGAGACTTCATGGTTCAAACTGTCAGATTCCACATCTGTGGGTTTGGACAAAGCATGGTCCCTGAGACAGTAACTGTGGACATGCAGGAATCCTCCATGGCTCCTGAATGAATAGTGCCACTAGAGTTGAGAACCAAGATCTCTTGGGCCACCAAGGAGCCACCAGAAGAATTGTCGCCGAATGGCAGCTGTTCCTGAGGCCGCTGGAGGAAGAAGAGGATGTTCCGCCTGTCTGCATGGAGGAACGAGCGATGGAGCTGCACTGTCGCCGCCTAAACATCCTCCCGGACTGAACACTGATCAGCCGCTACATGGAGGTAAGATGAGCTGCGGCGGTTTAGAGAGCCGCGCGGGGAAGAGAGAGAGAAGCATCATTCCCCTCTCTTCCCCGCCTCTTAAAGGTATATATCCCCCAAAATTTTAAAACTGGTAGAAATACCCAGGAAAAATTTTCCAGTGCAACCAATCCTCAGGGATTACTTCCCTTGAGCCATCATCAATAATTACAATTTCTAAAAAAATTCTAAATACATTTCTAAAAAATTAGGTTTTTGGGGTCCGGCAACCTCGGCTTCTTCCAATAATCATCCTCAGTAAGAGGGAAACAACCGCTTACCTCCCTTTGTCCTAGGATCAAAGAAAGGGATTCTAGCCTCAAATCCAGAGGCTATCCCGGGCCCCGGCAATGAAAAAGCCTCCAGGACTGAGAAATGGACCCCCTGCAAAAGGCCCATAGCACCGGAATACTTACCTAAACCTTCCTGGTTCAGGAGCTAGTGGTCTGGCTCCTATCCTCATGGAGGAACACGAAAACAACTGGGGATTGGAGGTGGAGTCAAGTTTTTATTCTAGTCTGGTGGTCACGCGTTCCCCTTTTGGGGGAGGGACTCGGAAGTCTCAGTGTATGCTACCCGGAGGATGTTTTGAAAAAACATTCTTTGCTGTTGCACTTAAGGGAAAACAAAAGACTTGAAATGGACGTCTCACTACATGAATTGTGCCACACATTGGGGTCGACCCGGTGTACAATCAAAGTGAATGGCCATTTTCTCTCCTAAAAAAAAGTGAGAATTCTCACCAGGCTCTGAATTGACCCATGTTGGCAACATACAAGGACAGGTGTGTTTGCTGTACCTGGCAGAGGCTTCCCGGCTCCGGCTTGCTTATCATCTGATTGATCTGAGGCAGAGACGACTCTCCACATTCCTCAGCTCATGGATTTAAAGCGGACCAAAACCCACAGAATTTGTGAAATACATTTAGCCAAAGCACTTGCCAATACTCCGTTATTAGGGAGTAGAACTAGAAATGGATATTTTTGCTTTTCGAGTTGATCTGGAACACAATAACACCATTGCCACACACAACACTGACAATGAATGGAGGAGGTGGAGCTTTACAGCTAAAACAGGCGCCATTGTCTGGGATTAGTGTGAAGCGGGAGCAGTAAAAATTGGCAAAAAGGTGCATGGGGGGAGCAATTCAGGGGATGCTAGTTAAAGCAGACCAAAACCCAGGATAGTCAATGGTTTTGACTATCCTGGGTTTTGCTCCATTCCCCAGGGGCACCGCAACAGGGGGGTGCCCAGCTGTGTGAAACCCCCCCAGGACGCCGCAGTCAACTAACTTTTTCCCGGTCCCACAGCGCGGCTAAGAGCAGCGGCTCTGATGACCGCATCTGCTGCCTCCCTGTAACAGGGATCATGCCGTGCGCGGGCACGTGCACTGCTAGAAGGAAGCAGAGGATGCGGTCATCAGAGCCGCTGCTCTTAGACGCGCTGTGGGACTGGGAAAAGGTGAGTTGGCTGCGGCGATCTGGGGGGGGGATCACACAGGGGAAAGCACCAAAACCCAGGATAGTCCACTTTAAAACCCAGCTCAAATCGGCCTGGGAATCTATAAGATTCCCCGACCGATCGATTCTCTCCCCCCCAGGGCATCCGAAATCGGGATGCCCCGCTGTGTGAAACCCAATAGATCGCCCCGTTCCCTCATCTTTGTTCCCGCTCCAACGGCGCATCCACGGGACGCGGCCTTATCCCCGCTATCCCTCTAGCAGGGTGCGTGCCCGTGCCAGCCATTTGAGAATGGCCAGCGCGGGCACGCTCCTTGTTAGAGGGAAGTAGGGGATGCGGCCACCAGAGCGCTCGAAGACGCTGACGTCACGCCATCTAAGACAGCGTCTAAGTCCAACGGCTCTGAGCCCTCTGGTGGCGCATCCTACGCTTCCCTCTAACAGGCAGTGTGCCCACGCCAGCCATTAACGACGACAGCGCTGATTGGACAAGCGGGCGCACATGCGTCGTAGGACCAGGAGGAGGCGAGTTAGACTGGGCGATCTGGGGGGGTTTCACACAGCATGGCACCCCCTGAGGGAAAGGACCAAAACCCAGGATAGTCAAAATCCTGGGTTTTGGTCCGCTTTAATGACTGGATCAGAAATCCTGAGATTAAAACAGTGGAGGAAGGGGGATGTGCAAGTGTACATGTACTATAAACCTTTTTGTTTTCCAATGACTGGACAGGTGTGCTACCTTAATATAGCACTTTAGTATGTACTGTACTGCTCCTAATGACATCTTGAACCCAAATATATATACTGATTGTATCCTTTTTTCTATATAATACCTATATACCTATGTATTGATACTTTGCTGTGATACTTTAATACAAATTTTACTTGCAAATGAACATTGGTGTTTTGGTGTGCTTCTGATCCAACAAAAACATATACCATTGACTGGACAGGAAATTCTATTATTGCTGCACTAACAAATTTATCAGCCATCAACTGCCTTCTATAGAAATTTGCAAGGGAAATCAGACGTGCGGATTCTTCCGCGGCCACTTTTATGTTAAAAAGTAACCGCATTCACAAGACGACAGAAGCAAACAGAGTAAAGATTATTCTCCCTTCACGGTCAGTTTATCATCCTACTGGGAGCTCCGGGTTCTTTTATCTTCTTATAGAAGAAAAACGTATGGAAGTAAGTCCAGTCACTTAGACCATCACAACAGCCCCTGACTGTTTATAGAAGAAAGGTCCTGGAGCTGACTGATGGGGAGAACTTCACCTGAGAGCAGATCTATAGATACCCGCGGGTGGGAGAGACGGCCCTAAATGCACCGTGCACAAGGCAGCACAGCCGCAGAGCCAGCTAAATATTAATGCTTCCTCCGGGAGACACCGCAGGCAGCTCTGGATGGTTCAAAAGCATTAAGAAAAGCAAATTACAAACAGGATGTATTCTCAGGAGCACAGTGTGCGGGCGGGGAGGGAAAGCTAAACAGGGTGGTGGGGAGGGGAGAAGGCTCCCCACAGGGACCTTTCTCGGCTGAACGCTCAGCGAAAGACTCCCGGTTACACCGAAAGGGACAGAAATTAGCATTTAAATTGGATGGAATGAGATTTTGTGGTTTTATTTTATTAATAAATATAAACCAGTTGTCGAAAAAAAAGTGAAGAGAGCAAGGTTACGGCGCTGATGGGGGAAAAAAACAAAACGGATTTTCAAGGGTCTTAGAACAGGAGCCCTAAATACGAAGTAGCGGAGGTTGTTTTTGAAGCGGTGGGTCACCTCGTAGGGCAGAGAACTCTTAAATGTTTCTACAGGGGATTTGTTTCAGAACAACAACAATGTCGGAAAGGTTCTCACCAGCAGATCATCCTCAGTCTGGTCGTAACTGATATCGGAAAGGAAGGAGCCACACGATAACCTACAATAGAAAAAGTTACAAAACTCAAAGAGGACCTTCAGCATCATTTAATGAAAAGCCCAAACCCTTAAAGTGTACCTTTACCCTGAATAAGAGTCTATCTTATATGTTTCCCACACCCTGTACATACAGATTGCCCAGATTAATCAGGACCTTCACCCTGAATAAGAGCCTATCTTATATGTTTCCCACACCCTGTACATTCAGATTGCCCAGATTAAAAATCATCCTACCTGCATCTGTTGCATGTTATGAGCCTCTAAACATCCAAGATGGTGGCTCATGGAGCATCAGGAAGTTTCTTCTGACTGTGCCACTGTGCATTCTGGGATTGCTGTCCTTTGCCTGACCCCAGCTCTGTTCTGTCTGAGCAAAGCACAGCTATAACCCCACCCCCTGCCCTTTATCCCACTCTACTCTCCTCAGTATGTGATGCTTCTGAGGCAAGATGGCGGTGCCCATATCCTAGTCCTGAACAGAGTTGCAGCCCGGTGGGTAAAGAATAATACGTGATTAAAAACATAATATGTATTCATTATACATGCTGGGTAATAGTTTTTTAAGGGTTTGGGCTTTTCATTAAATGATGCTGAAGGCCCGGTTTAAAAACTATTCCCCAGCATCTAAAATTAATATATCTAATGGTTTTAGTCACTTATTTTTTCCCCCACTGGCCTGCAACTCTGTTCAGGACTCTAGGATACGGACACCGGCATCTTGGCTCAGTAGCATGACATACTGAGGAGAGGGGTCAAAAGTGTAAGGAGGTGGGGTTATAACTGTGCTTTGCACAGACAGAGCAGAGCTGGGGTCAGGAAAAAGGCAATTCTGTGATACTCACCTGTAGTATTGCTTTTATTTCCGATCCATTCCAGCCCGTCCAGAAGTAATCACGATTGGGTAGCTCCGCCCCCTAGGGGGCGTTGACTGCAAGATCAGAGATGCAGCCCCTCCCGGCCCCCTATAAAGGCAGCTGCCTCTCAACCCAGGCCCCAGTAATTCAAAAGCAGTACTCAATAGAAGAGGCAGGCCGGGAGGAACAAAAAAATAGGAGACCATGATACTTCACATAGCCTCCGCTTGTACTCTCTCGAACCAAAAATCTAGAAGTTGTATAACCAGTGTCCTATGAGCAATAATGGTTTAATCACCATAAACAGGCATGCAGGACAAAATAAACCTCAAGGGCGGGGTAGATGGGGTGGAATGGATCGGAAATAAAAGCAATTCTACAGGTGAGTATTACAGAAATGCCTTTTTCTTTCCAATCCATACCAGCCCATCCAGAAGTAATCACGATTGGGATATGCAAAAGCAGTGTCCATATGGGCGGGATCTCCAGTGCGGAACAGCAGGTAGTTCATTTCACTACCGCCTGAAGCACCTTTCGGCCAAAAGCAGCGTTAGCTGAGGCCCTCACATCCACCTAGTAAAACGTTGTGAAAGTATGAACTGAAGACCAAGTGGCAGCCTTACAAACTTGTTCCACCGAGGCCTGGTGCTGAAAAGCCCAAGAAGCACCGATGGCTCTAGTAGAATGAGCTGTGATCCGAAAAGGGGGTTCTTTCCCCTTGGCAGAAAAGGGTCGTACCACCGCCTGTCTAATCCACTTACTGAGTGTGGAATTGACCGGTGGCAATCCCCTTCTAGAGCCTTCCGTAAAGACAAAAGGCAAATCCGGTTTCCTGAAGGATTCATTTGCAGCCAGGAAATACCTTATGGCTCTCACCACACATCCAAAGCATGGAGAGTCCGTTCTTTGGGATTAGCTGGTGCCGGACACAAGGAAGGTAAGATAACTTCCTCATTAAGGTGAAAAGGAGAAACGACCTTAGGCCAAAAATGTGGCTTAAAACGAAAAACCACCTTATCTCTGTGCATCTCAAAATAGGCTGGTTTTATACATAGCGCGGCCAGCTCTGATACTAGAAGCACCAAGGTGATCGCCACCAGAAAAAGCACTTTGAGCGTCAGCATAGTCAATGTAGCGTCATTCAATGGCTCGAAGGGGGCACCCTGGAGAGCATATAACACCAGATTTAGATCTCACACCGGTAAGACAGATTTACGCGGTGGACGGACATGGGTGACCACCTGGAAAAAAGTCTTGATCAATCTATGATTGGCAATAGACCTCTGGAAACAAATGGATAAGGCCGAGACACAAAGACTCTAGAAACAGAATATTTCCGACAAGGAAGGTTCCTGGCCTCGCACCAAGCAATACAGGCCGCCAAACTCTGTAGTATGGAAGAAGGCCTCTTCCGTGCCCAAATCATTCCATGCCAATCTCCGTCAGGATGGAGGTTTCAATAGCCAGGCCATCAAAGCCAGCGTCCGTAAATTCGAGTGCCGAAGCGACCCCTGTGTGAGAAGCCCTGGATCATCGGGCATGATGTAGAGATCTATTGACATCTATACTATGTCCGCAGACCAACTCCTCCTTGGCCAATGAGGAGCCACCAGGATGGTTGGTACCCCCTCCTGGACTATCTTACGTAGCACTCGGTCCAGGAACGGAAACGGAGGAAAAGCATACAGATTGAACTCTGTCCAAGGAACCACCAGGGCATCTGTTGCTATGGCCAGAGGGTCTCTTGAGAGAGACACGAACCTTGGAAGCTTGTGATTGTGTCTGGACCCAAAGGATCCATGTCCGGTTGACCCCAGCCAAGGCATAGAGCTTGAAAAAGGCCTTCCTGCTGAGAGACCCTTCTCCCAGACGCAAGGATCTCCTGCCAGGGAGTCTGCCTCCTGGCTCTCCACCCCCGGGAAGTAAGCCGCCGAGATGCAGGGAGCGTTCCTCTCTGCCCAACTCAGAATCCGGCTTAGCTCCTTGAGGGATCTCTTGCTCCAAGTACCGCCCTGGTGGATGATGTAGGTTACAGCCGCCCGATTGTCCGAGCTGAACCGCTTGGCCCCTTAAATGGGGAGACAGATATAGGAGAACAATCAAATTGCTCTCAGTTCCAAGAGATCTATGGGCAACCAGTTCTCTCTCGGACCCTGCTGACCCTGGATCTTCTGGGTCGGCCAAATGCCTCCCCAGCCTGTAAGGCTGATATCCGTGGTAACTATCTCCCGATGGGGAGGCCAAAAGGACCTGCCTACCAGCAGATGCCGAGGATCCAACCACGAGAGGGATTGCCTGGCTGGGGGGGGGGGGGGGGGGGGGGGTACAAACCCTTGGTCCAGGGATTCCGGGGACCGATCCCAGCTGGCTAGTAGGTTCAGCTGAAGAGGCCTCATGTGGAAATGAGCAAAGGGCACAGCTTCGAAGCAAGCCACCATTAGGCCCACCAATCTCATCCGTAGACGCACCGATGGCTGTTGACAAGCCAGCAAGCCTGTACCTGCGTCAGGAGACACAAGACCTTCTGCTGTGGCAGAAAGACCTTTACTTGAACAGTGTCTAGGAACATCCCCAGGAAGGATCTCACTGTTGACGGAGTGATATGCAACTTGGAGTAGTTGATCACCAAACCGAAGGCTTCCAGAGCTGACAGCACGGTTCGGGTGTCGCTCTCGGCCCCCTGAAGGGACTGGCTCGAGATCAGGAGGTTGCAGATAGGGTAATACCGAATACCCTGCCCCCTCAGGATAACTATGATGCTCGCCAGCACCTTGGTGAACACCCCGTGAGCTGGGGATATGTTGAAGGGAAGTGCCACAACTGGAACGCTGACCCTCCATGCAAACCTCAAACTCTCTGATGACCCGGAAAATAGGGATGTGTAGATACGCGTCCCTGATGTTCACCGTAGTCATAAAGTTGCCTGGCCAAGGCAACCTCACCGCCAACCGCAATATTTACATGCGTAATGTCAGAGCTTTATAAAACAGCTGAGGCCCTTTGAGTCCAGGATCGGCTGCACCGATCCGTCCTGCTTGAACCGTGAATAGGAGTTGGAGTAAAATCCCTGACTCCGCTCTGTCAGGGCACATGGCAATCGCCTGTAGCCGCAGGAGGTGCTGAACAGCGGCTCTCAAGCCTCAGCCTCTAGCAGGTTTCGGGAAGCCCTTGACCATAGAATTTTCGTGTGCGGTCTGACTGCCAGCTTGACCATGAAAAACTGACGACCCCGTCTCCTGAATCCAAAGTTCCGAGACGTGACGCCTCCAGATTGGACGGGATTGGAACGGGTGAGGGTGCCCCTTCCTTAGCTCCCCAGGCGGGATTGGGCTGACTGCGGGATCTACCTCTGCCCCAACCATCGCTGTGGGCACTGGAAAGGGAAGAACCTCTTCCCCCCTGAAGAGTTTACCAGCCTTGACCTACAGGTCCAGCCGCTCCCCGAACAGCCCACCCCCCACAAGGGTAAATATGTGAGTGACTATTTGGCGGCCACATCGGCCGACCGCTGCTTCAACCAGCGAACGGCGTAATGCTAGAAGCAAAGCCGAATTCTTGGCACCCAGCCTGACTACATCACCCATGGCAGTAACAACAAAGCCGGTGAAGGCCAAAAACAGGCTCCGAGTTCCCTGTAATCCAGAGGCCGTCCACAAGACTTAGCCTTAGCCACAAGCTGCGTAGCCATTTTTCCTCATGGTTAGGGAAACAATTGCGGTGGCACACGCAGGCTGTAAGAGAGAACCCACCAGGCCAAAGCATGGCACGCCAACAGATCCAGGCGTTTATCCGCAGGGTCTCTTAAGGAAGCATTGTCAGGTGATGCATAATAGAGGTGTTGGGCAGAACGGAAAACCGAAGGGTCCACCTCGGGAAGATGCGGCCATAATATAAACAACTCGGCAGGGAAAGGATACCGTGTCTCCAAGCCCTTAGGGGCCGACGGCAGCTTGTGGGTCTTTCCCACTCCTTACGCCCCAAGTTATTGAAAAATGCGGCTGTTCAGGAGAACCCACCACTCAGGCCGAAACCAATCATCCTCCTTTCTCTAGGCCATCTTGGGAGGAACAATGTGTCAAAAACAGAGGAAAGCAAGCTCTCCGTATCAGCTGGAAGGCAGGAATCCTCATCCGAGGAATAACCCGAGTTGCTGTCTTCTCCACCGGAGGGCAACTCACCTTCCGAGAGTGGCTCATACGCCAACTCCCCATCCTCCGCGGAACCAAAGGAAACATACAATCTTAGTCTGAGTAAACCGGCTCCAAGCTCCGCTTCTTACTTGAGGCCTTTTTAGCGGCTGCCAATGAGAGCCGTATCTCGAGGCTAGCCAGCCTGTGCACAAAATCAAAGTGTGTCCCCCTGCTGTCTCCCCCTTCTCTAAGGGCTAACCACAGTAGCGGAGGATCCGGAGAAGCCGGAGCTGACGCATGACTAGGGGCGGAAGCGACAGCCCTCTCATGGTCCGAGACAATGACTAAACATGGCTTCCCACACGCATGTGCGCGTCCTTGCGCAGTGAGAACACTGATCTTGTCCTGTTCCACTCAGGACCTGGCGCAATGGAACATATTGTGCTAAATCCCCAAAGGGATTCCGTCTGCACAAGGGGCAGAGCCTGTCTTACCCAAGCGGGGTGCCCGGCTCACTATCCCGATGCCTCTATTATGGTGATTTGGAATATCAAATATTCGTAAAAGGCTAATTAGACACTAATGGCCTAAGCCTATTAGCCGATCCCCCTTTTTAACAATGGGGACCGGGAGAAACCACAACCCTCAACCTTTAGCCCACAGTCAAAATCAAAAAAAGAGAAAGACAGTAATTACAATATGACCAATATTCTCATATATAACATAGAAACATATTATAGGCAAAATACATGGAAACATAACATTGACCATAAAATATTAATATAAGATATAAGCATTTCCCCCTCTTCCCCCTTAACAAGAATAACAAGGAGAAGGAAGACTCACGAACGTGCTGAGCAGCGCTATGGAGACACGAGGAGCAGCCAAGCACGAGAGTGCGCGCGTTCTAGAAGATTCGGGCCAGGGGAGCGTCGGCCAGCCTGTGCGCCGCCGCTCATGATCCGCCCCCCCCCCCCGGCCTGTCAGCATAGAGTGGCCTAGTAGCGGCGCCACCTGCCACCGCCCCCCACTCACGAGGAGCCTGCAGGGGGCGCCTTGCCCGCGCCCCTCCCCGGGACCTCCGCACGGCGAAGGAACGAAGAGGTAAGTATGTGGGAGGAGCGGCAGCGGACCGCTCCTTGCCATAGCGTGCTATGGCGATCGAGCTCTGCACCGCTCCCCCAGTAGAAGCACCAAGCATGCACACATCACAAAAAAACAAAGCATGTGGGAGAAGGGAGGGTGTATATATAAAAATATACAGTGGTTTCTCAGCAGGCTCACCATAAGATGCCTGCGGCCGACCTGCTTTTTGTGAGAAAGCCTGCGGCCCAGAGCCATGTGCTCTGCCAAAACGCCCCAGACCCTGGCGTTTCACCCTACCGTACACGGATCCCTGGTAAATAGCCAAAGCTGGGAGGCAAGGATGGGTCCGAGCAATCTGTGAAAATGGGGTCCTGCAGCCGGCCGACAGGCTAGGGGGCCCCGCTCAGCTGCTAAATCCTGAGAGTGTGTAAGCGATCCTGTGCAGTCAACTGCAAGAAGAGAACTGGGGCCTGGGTTGAGAGGCAGCTGCCTTTAAAGGGGGCCGGGAGGGGCTACATCTCTGATCTTGCAGTCAATGCCCCCTAGGGGGCGGAGCTGCCCAATCGTGATTACTTCTGGATGGGCTGGAATGGATTGGAAAGAAAAGGTCAGCATTCCATGTTTAAAGTCTCGGATAATGCAGTAGATTCAAGTAGGATGATTTTTAAGGTGGGCAATCTGTATGTACAGGGTGAGGAAAACATATGAGATAGGCTCTTATTCAGGGTGAAGGTCTGGATTAATGTGGGCAATCTGTATGTACAGGGGGGAAACATATAAGATAGGCTCTTATTCAGGGTGAAGGTCCGGTTTAAAAGAGGGCATAGGCTAGAGCAGGTGAGAAGATCTGCAATTGTTTTCCTCCATCATTCATTGGCTACGAATCGGTAACTGGATTTGTCAAGGTCTGAGCATATCGTATTTTTACAAAGGGAAGGAGACGCCCTTTAGGGTCATGGCTTACTCTACACAAGGGCTGGTGGGTTCTCGTGGACTCCACCAAGCATTTGTAAAGCAAGCCTAGAAGGCAGTCATTGTGTCCTGGGTACACACCTGTAACGAAATCCCTACCTTGTGGCCTGGCAACACTGTCACCCCAACACTGTATGTTTTTGCTAAAGAGGAACTTAGGAGGCCCCGAAGACTTGTAGAATTCTAGACTCTACATTACATTAATTGTATATTTTTTATGTATTTATAGCACATGCACTTTAATTGATACTATGATGGATTATGGATTGATTAGATATTTGGATATGTATGTACTTTAGATTATAAGCACATTTAAACTGGACCTTCAGAATGATTTAATAAAAAGCCCAAACCCTTAAAAAACTATCCCCCAGCTTCTAAAATGAATATATTTTAAGTTTTTAGTCAGTTACTTATTATTCTTTCCCCCACCGGGCTGCAACTCTATTCAGGACCCCATCACGTTGCCATCTTGACTCAAGCATCACACATACTGAGGAAAGGGGGGGTCAATTCCAGGGGGCGGGGTTATAGCTGTGCTTTGCACTGACAGAGCAGAGCTGGGGTCAGGGAAAGGACAGCAATCCCAGAATGCAGAGCGACAGAGTCAGAAGACACTTCCTGTTTGCAGGTTGCCTGATTCGCCATGAGCCGCCATCTTGAATGTTTAAAGGCTCATAACATTCAGTAGATGCGGGTAGAATGATTTTTAAAGTGAGCAATCTGTATGTAAAGGGTGTGGGAAACATATACAATATTTTCTTATTCAGGGTGAAGGTCCGCTTTAAGTAGATCCAGGAGTCTTATTTCATGTATGAAAGGCTATGCGAGGAACCGGGTAGTGCCTCTTTAAACTGTGTCATTTTATGTTTATGTTTTTTAACGGATTTTAGGTTGTCTGTGTGCTTTTTCTTGGATTTTAGATTTTTTTTTTGTGGTGCGGTAGTTTGTTCTGGCATAGTTAGGGTATGTCTGGGCTGCCCCCACATACATATAATTAAAGAATGAAACAACGTATAGAAAATGTTCCACAGTAAAGTTCTAGTGCAAGATAATAACGCCATATGAAACACCCTTCGGTCAATAGCAGCGTATCATAAGCATTCTCCTGCACAAAGCCTTTACAGCAAAATGACAGCAGATTACAGAGCAATCACAACACGGTATTATAGCAGCAATAGCGTATAGTTGTGAAAGAGAACGAAAGCTTACGCCCGTTTCGGGTCACAAGGACCCTTCATCAGCAGTACGCGGACAGGCTGATTCATTACTAACACCAGGTAGCGACAGATGAGCGTCTGTAGCGCGGATTTCAGAGCGACCGCTAATAGTCGCTGTGCTCGCCTATGGTTCTTTGTTTCAGAGCGCCTCATTCGCTGGCCGGCATTGACGAATATGTTGTGTGAGTCGCAGTACTACGCTGTATGGGAGAGAACGGTAGCGCCAGCTCAGTGCGACCGACTCACACCACATTCATAAAAAAAAAAAAAACATCCTCAAACAGCGCTGGCGTTCAAAATTGGGTCGTTGTGGCCCAGAGCACCAGAGGCTGTGTGAATAAAGTCTGTTTATGAACATGTATCCACTAGTAACAAAGCGAAAACATATGGAAATTTTAAAAAAATGACATTTTCTTGTCCAGGATACATGTCAGAAAGGTTTGAGATGTTATTAAAAAAAAATAAAATTGGGATCAGGAAAGGGATTTAAGGATCGTCTATAGAAATGTAAGAGAGCGCTAGCGCCGTACGCTGAGGCTGGGATAATAATGAATCGGACTCTACATGCCGTTGTTCTAGTCACTCACCAGATTCGGCTTCATAAACGTGGTATTGCGTGCCGTGCCGTGTGTAGGGGGCAGGTTATAGCTGTGCTTCGCACAGACAGAACAGAGCTGGGGTCAGGAAAAAGAAAGCAATCCCAGAATGCAGAGAGGCATATTCATGTTAAAAGGTTAAAAAAAAAAAAAAACGCAATAGGTGCCCGTAGAATGATTTTGAATGTGGGCAATTTGGATGTAGGGGGTGAGGGAAACATACAAAATAGACTCTTATTCAGGGTGAAGGTCTGCTTTAATGGATGGGGTATCACCTTGCTTGGGGTAATTATTTTATAGGTCAAAGGAATCCACATGCAGACTGGACGGTCATGTCTGCATTATTTTTAACCATTTCTAGTTGTTCTATAAGTGTTATACAGATACAGCATTTTAAGAGTAATCTCTCCATTACAGCAGCACAAAAAAGATTGCTCATACACTGCAGGTAGTCTAGGTGTAAACTGTCAAGAGGTTTACATTGTAGCAGCAGGGCGCTTGGCTGGTATACAATGTAGCAGAGCAGGGAGCAGTTATGGTTGCATCGTAATTGTAGCCCGGCCTGGTTCTTTACAGCAGGGAACTGGCTGGATTTTTACAATGTTACGGCAGGACTCCTTTCCTGCTTGTTATAGTGTAAAGCACAACAGCAGTTTCATTATGCTCAGTGTTACTGCCTCGGTTGGGGACAGTGCCATATATAGATGTATATATATTGATATGTGTAAATAATATGTGAAACACCTTTCGTTCTTCCTATTGCTGGAACTCTTGTCCCCTTCCACCTTGTGATGAACCCCTAGGTGACCTAGGAAGGAAAACGAATGCTTCCTTTACAAGTGGTCCATAAAATGGTAGGTCACCACTGATAACCTTCCCTGGTGATTGGGTGACAACTGGCAAACTTTTGATTTGATCAAACTTTGGCCTTTAGCGCCCCAGACAAATTTATAAGTATCTATTTCCCTTATTTTACTATGGCTATGTGATTAGCTACACTATTTACACACTGTTCCCTGTATTTGGTCATTTTTTATTGCCCTGCACTTTAAGATTTTAAAGTTGACCAAAAGCCAGCATTTTGACTATTCTGTGTTTTGGTCCGTACCCCTGGGCGAAACCCCCCAGATCGCTCGCACACCTGTTCCCGGTCCTACGGCGCATGCGTGTCCGCTCATCCAATCAGCGTGTTTGGTGCCGCTCGCGTCACGTCATCTAAGACGGCGTCTAAGGCCAACGGTTCTGAGCATGCGGGCGAGCGCATCCCCCGCTTCCCTCTAACAGGGAGCGTGCCCACGCCAGCCACTCACAAATGGCTGGAGCGGGCACGAGAGATTGCGGGGATGCAGCCAAGGCTCGCACATGCGCCGTTGGACCGGGAAGCAAGGTAAGTGAACAAGGTGATCCGATATATAAAAGCCAGCCAACATTTAAAGATCCAAATTTTATATCCAAAAATACAGGGCGGTTAATAAGGCAATATGAAAGTGAATCGGGTGAACGAGGTGACCTGGGGGGTTTCACACAGCAGGGCATCCCAATTTTGGGGAATCGATCGTTCCCCGGAATCTGTGTGGGTTTTGGTCCACTTTAAAATCATGGCTGTGCTTTAAAACAGGAATTAAGGGACCTAGCCTGGTTTAATTTCGGGGGTATGCCGAGGAATAATACGTACCCTGTGGCAGCTATTCACATGTGCTGCTGATCAGAAAACGTCTAATGTTGCAGTGGCACATGTTTGGCGAGATTGGCCGATTTGATTTGATAAACAATCGAAAGGTCTGATTAACAACTGCATCACCCGGAACCACTGCTCTAAACTGTAATCTTGTTAACACAGCAATCGCTTTAAAATTTGTGTCTATGTCCTGCATGTTTTACCCCGATTGTAAGGACTACTGTGTACAGGGTTCCGGAGGAAGATAGTGCCTTTAGGAAATACATAAGAATAATATAAATACTTACATACCTGCTACCAGTTGCTTGGGCAGCATTCCGCTGGCCACCGAAATATGCCATCACCGAGTCACTGAGAGGGACGGACTGACCATCGTTCTGTATGAGGTCCCCAATCAGCTGCATCTGACGCTCCTATCAATTAGAGCAAATCGCCACAATTCAGGGGACTTAAACCGGACCTTCAGCATCATTTAATGAAATAGCCCAAACCCTTAAAAAAAAAATTAATATATTTTAAGTTTTTAGTCACTTACTTATAATTCTTTCCCCCACTGGGCTGCAACTCTGTTCAGGACTCTAGGATGCGGACGCCGCCATCTTGACTCAGAAGCATCACATACTGAGGAGTGGAGAGCAGAATAAAGTGCAGGGGGCGGGGTTATAGCTGTGGTTTGCAGACAGAGCAGAGCTGGGGTCAGGGAAAGGACAGCAATCCCAGAATGCAGAGCGGCACAGTCAGAAGACAATTCCTGCTTGCAGGCAGCCTGAAATGCCATGGGCCGCCATCTTGGATATTTAAAGGCTCAGAAAATGTAGTAGATGCGGGTAGGATGATTTTTAATGTGAGCAATCTGTATGTACAGGGTGGGGGAAACATATAAGATAGGCTCTTATTCAGGGTGAAGGTCCGCTTTAAAATGGTCTGAGCCTTTCAGCATCCCACCGGGGGAAAAATAGCCTAGGATACAGATTTGTTGATACACCCACCTTCACTCCCACGCAGCAGCTGCAGCCCTGCCTGTCATTCGGAAACCTCACAGTTTCGGAGAACAGTGGCTGGGGGCAGCGGATATGGGATGCCCGCTGTGTGAAACCCCTAGAATGACGCTTTTCACTTACCTCCTTTCAAAGTTGTGACATTCGCAAGTGGCTCTCATTTACTAATGGGGAGTATGCACTGCAGCAACACCCATGGCGGGTCCAGCCTTTCTGAAGGGCTGAGGAGGGAGCCTGTTTACACCACCAGGGATGTGGCAGCACGCGCTCCCCATAGACAAACATCAGGACCTTTCCTAAATTACATAGTAATGGCAGACGGGAGCTAGCACATGCGCTGTTGGGAGCATGAAAAAGTTTGTTTACGGGCGCCCCGGGGGGGTCCATAAATCGCATTTCGGGATGTCCCTGGGGGATCTTTTAGATTCCAGGTGGGTTTTGTTAAGGAGGACCAAAACCCAGGCCTATTGGCCCACAAGGTACCAGGGCCGATGGATTCCCTCCCCCTGGGGCATCCAGAATCGGAATGCCCTGCTGTATGAAACCCCCAGGTCGCACAGAAACTCACCGTCTTTCCTGGTCTAACGGCGCATGCGCAAGCTGCGGCTGCAGCCCGGCTATCCCTTTAGCAGGGTGCATGCCCATGCCAGGCATTTGTGAATGCCCGGCACGGGCACGCTCCCTGTTAGAGACTAGCGGGGGATGCGGCCGGCAGTGTGCTCACTCGCATTAGACGAGCTCCTGGACGCAGGGTTCCGAGCGGATCCGAGCGCGCTGATTGGACGAGCAGCCGCGCATGCGTCGTAGGACCGGGAAGAGGTGAGTTTGTTCAGGCGACCTGGGGGGTTTCACACAGTAGGGCACCCTGGCAAGGATCAAAACCCAAGTCAAAATCGTGGGTTCTGGTCCACTTTAAAGGGGGGTGGGCATCCCAGATACCCAGTGGGTAGAGGGATGCAGCAGCCCCCCCAAGCTTGAGGTACGCTTCAAAACATGGAAATAAAAATACAATTCTGTGAGTACTCACCTGTAGAATTGTTTTTGGCTGTGTCCTGTTCAGGTCGCTCCATTTCTTACATGTGGGTAGACTGCCACCAGGTGGCGCAGTGACTGCAAGATCAAAAACTGTAGCTCCTCCCGGCCCCCTATAAGGCAGATGTCTCACCAAGAATCCCCAGTGGTTAAACAGCAGTAAGAATGAGACAGGCCGGGAGGCCCAGAAACCATGTTACTTCACATAGCTTCAACATGTACTCTCTCAACAAAAAACTCAAGGACAAAATCCAATATAGAATGCTAATCACCATAACAGGCAAACAGGAGATAACAACAGCAAGGGTGGGGTGGAGCGACTTAAACAGGACACAGCCAAAAACAATTCTACAGGTGAGTACTCACAGAATTGTATTTTTCCCTGTGTCCTGTTCAGGTCGCTCCATTTCTTACAAGTGGGACATCCAAAAGCAGTGTCCAAAAAGGGTGGGATCCCAAGTGTGCAACAGCAAGTAGTTCATGACACTACCGCCTGAAGCACCTTACGGCCGAAGACGGCATCAGCTGAGGCCCTAACGTCAACCTTGTAAAACTTTGTAAAGGTACTAAACAGACCAAAGACCAAGTAGCGGCCTTACAAACTTGTTCAACAGAGGCCTGGTGCTGAAAATCCCAGGAGGCACCAATATCTCTAGTAGAATGAGAAGTAACACAAAAGGGGGGGTTCCTTCCCCTTGGCAGAGTACGCTTGCACCACAGCCTGTCTGATCCATTTACTGAGAGTGTATTTGGCCAGAGGCAAGCCTTTCCTAGATCCTTCAGTGAGAACAAAGAGAGAATCCGATTTCCTGAAAGGAAGTAGTACTTAATGGCTCTGACCACATCCAAGGCATGGAGGGTCCGTTCGTTAGAGTTAGAAGGTGCGGGGCACAAGGAAGGCAACACAATGTCTTCATTAAGGTGAAAGGAAGTAACAACCTTAGGTAAAAAATCAGGTTTAAAGCGAAATACCACCTTATCCTGATGCAGCTCAAAGTAAGGAGGCTTCATACAAAGCGCGTCCAGCTCTGAAACGCAACGCACCGAGGCGATTGCTACCAAAAAGACCACTTTTAGAGTCAAAATAGACCATGCAGCATCGCACAAAGGCTCAAAGGGAGGACCCTGGAGAGCAGAAAGCACCAAGTTTAAGTCCCACACCGGTAATAAAGGTTTACGCAGTGGCCGTACATGAGTAACTCCTTGGAAAAAAGTCTTGATCAGTCTACGATTGGCGAAAGATCTTTGGAAAAAAATGGCCAAGGCCGAAACCTGGCCCTTGAGGGTGCTCAGTTGGAGACCCAAGTACAAGCCATGTTATAGGAACTCCAAGACACTTGAAATAGAAAATGTGCAACAAGGGAGACTCTTGGAATCACACCAGGCAATGTAGGCATGCCAAACTCATGTAATATATCATGGAAGAAGACTTCTTCCGAGCCTGAATCATTGTACGCACAACCGTGGCAGACAGCCCTTTTTCCATCAGAATGGAGGTTTCAACAGCCAAGCTGTCAAAGCCAGCGTTTGTAAATTAGGGTGGCGCAGCAACCCCTGTGTGAGAAGCCCTGGATCGTCGGGCATGATGTAGCGATCCACAGACAACTGGACTATGTCCGCAAACCAACTCCTTCTCGGCCAGCGAGGAGCCACAAGGATGGTTGGAACCCCCTCCTGGGCTATCTTGCGCAGCACTCCCCAGGAGTGGAAACAAAGGAAATGCGTAAAGGAGCCCGAACTCCGTCCAAGGAATTGCCAGAGCGTCTATGGCGAAGGCCAGAGGATCCCTTGACAGGGAGATGAACCTTGGAAGCTTGTGATTGTGCCTGGACGCAAATAGGCCCACATCCGGCTGACCCCAGCGGAGAGAAAGAGCATGAAAGATCTTGTTGCTGAGAGACCATTCCCCCAGACAAGAGGCCCCCCTGCTCAGGGAGTCTGCCTCCTGGTTCTCCACCCCAGGAATGTAAACTGCCGAGATGCAGGGAACATTCTCCTCTGCCCAAGTAAGAATCTGGGTCACCTCCTGGAGGGTGATTGATGCAGGCGACAGCCGTCTGATTGTCCGAGCGGACCTGGATTGCACAACCCCTGAGATGGGGACTCAAGTAAAGGAGCACCAACCGGATCGCTCTCAGCTCAAGGAGATTGATGGGCAAGTGGGCCTCCTTTGGCCCCCACTGAGCCTGGAACTGCAGCGTTTCCCAAAAGCCTCCCCAGCTGGTCAGACTGGCGTCTGTGGTGACAATCTCCCAACGGGGAGTCAGAAAGGACTTGCCCACCAACAGATTTCTGGAGTCCAATCACCACAAGAGGGACTGTCTGGCCAGGGGGGACAGTGAAAATTCCTGTTTCAGGGACTCCTTTGTCAAGTCCCAACCGTTCAACCGATTCAATTGTCGAGGTCTAATGTGGAACTGAGCAAAGGGCACTGCCTCGAAGCATGACACCATTAGGCCCACCAGTTACATCCCCAGACGGATCGATGGCCGCTGACAAGACAGTAAGACCTGCACCTGCGTCTAGAGGCCCGTCACCTTCTGCTGTGGCAGGAATACCTTGACCTGAGAGGTGTCCAACGACATGCCCAGAAAGGACCTCACCGTTGAGGGAGTGATAGAAGACTTGGGGTAATTGATTACCCAACTGAAGTCCTCGAGAGTGGATAACACCGTCCAGTGTCGCTCTCGGCCTGCTACAGGGACTGGGCCGCAATCAGTAAATCATCCAGATAAGGAAGAACACGAATGCCCTGGTTCCTCAGAACAGCCATGATGCCCGCCAGCACCTTTGTGAACACACGGGGAGCTGAGGCTATCTCGAAAGATAGTGCCACAAACTGGTAATGCTGATCCTCCAGCGCAAACCACAGGAACCTCTGATCGGGATGTTCAGATAGGCATCCTTTATGTCCACCGTGGTCACGAAGTCGCCGGGTCGAAGCGAGCTCACCGCGGCCCGTAGGGTCTCCATGCGGAAATGTCTGACTCTGACAAACTTGTTGAGACCCTTCAGATCCAGGATAGGTCTCAGTGTTCCGTCCTTCTTGGGCACCGTGAACAGATTGGAGTCCAAAGAAATCTTGATGGTGGCCAAACTGCCAGCTCTATTTTGTACCCGGAGGAAACCACCTCCTGAATCCACCGATCCGAGACGTGCTGTCTCCAGACGTGAGCAAATAGCAGAAGCCGTCCCCCCACCCGGATGGGTGAGGGCGCCCCCTCATGCCTGAGAGGGCTTGGATTTAGCTCCCCAGGAGGGATTGGGTCAGCCGCGAGACGTACCTCATCCCCAGGAAACTCTGCCGCCCTGCGGCACCCAAAAAAGAAGAGCCTCTTCTTCCTCGAAAGGAGCGATAGGCAGAGGAACCCCGAAAGGGTCGTGTAGACTTCCGTCGCTGAGGGAGTCTTCCATCCTTGGTCAGAAGATCCAGACGCTTCCCAAATAACCTGAGCCCTAGGAAGGGGATACTAGTGAGCGACTTCTTGGCCGCAGCGTCAGCCGACCACTGCCGCAACCAGAGCGAGCAGGGCCGAAGCTCTGGCGCCAAGTCGGACACTATCGTCCATGGCCGAGACTACAAAGGCAATGAAATCCACACAGGCCTTGGAGGTCTTTATACTCCTCCGCCCCCTTGCGAGACTTGGCAATATCAACAAGGCGCCTCACCTTCTTCCTGATGGCCAGAGAGACAATGGCCGCGACATAGACAGGGGGCGAAGCCTGGCACCCACCAAGGTGAACGCATGACAAGCCAGCTGATTCATGCGCCTGTCAGCAGGGTTGCGCAAGGAAGCAGTATCGGGTGACGGCATAACCGTAGTGTTGGATAACCCCGACACAGGAGCATCCACATTGGGAGGACGAGACCAGAGGTGGATCAGCTCTTCAAGGAAGGGATACCGCCTGTCCAGGCCCTTAGGTACCAATGGCAATTTATTAGGTCTTTCCCATTCCTTAAACACCATATTAGGGGCCTGCTCCGGGAAGACAAGCCTCTGTCTCTCAGGCCGGAATAATACCATTTTGTGAATACTCACCTGTAAAATGGGTATTATAAGTATGTCACACACCCCCCTTCAGATATTAAGTTATTAGACTTGGGGTATACTCACCACTAGGTGGCACTGTTGCAGAGAAGTCCAGAAAACAACAAGCCCCTCCCGGTCTACACATACCTGGTACCTCCCAACAATTCCCCAGTATTCAAACAGCAGTAAAGACAAGGTACCAGGAAAAAAATAATGGTAACCCTCAACTGTAAATGAAAAACTTCACCATATAAAGAACCAGGATACCAAAAAGGGCGGGTGAAGCGGGGTGTGTGACATACTTATAATACCCATTTTACAGGTGAGTATTCACAAAATGGTATTATTCTAAGTATGTCACACACCCCGCTTCAGATATTAAGTAATTAGACTTGGGACATCCAACAGCAGTGTCCAAAAAGGGCGGGTATCCAACCAGGCAATAATGCAGAAACTCAAACCACTGCAGCCTGCAGAACCTTGCAGCCAAAAACAGCATCCGCTGAGGCCCGCACATCAACCTTATAAAACTTAGAAAAAGTGTGAACCGAAGACCAAGTAGCAGCCTTACAAACTTGTTCAGCAGAAGCCTGGTGCTGAAAAGCCCAGGACGCTCCAACCGCACGAGTAGAATGAGCAGTAACACGAAAAGGGGGATCCTTCCCTTTGGCAGAGTAGGCCCCAACAACCGCCTGACGAATCCACTTGCTAATGGAAGACTTAGCTGGAGCCAAGCCCTTCCTAAGCCCACAGGGCACCACGAAAAAAGCATCAGTCTTACGAAAAGGAGAAGTAGTACGCAAATAGCACTTAACACAACATACCACATCCAAACAATGCAAAGCGCGCTCCTTGTCATTCCTAGGCTTAGGACACAAGGAAGGAAGAACAATGTCCTGGTTAAGATGAAAAGCCGAAACCACTTTAGGAAGAAAGTCTGGTTTGAAGCGAAAAACCACTTTGTCCTGATGTTTCTCAAAATAGGGAGCCTGAATCGACAAGGCTGCCAACTCCGAAACACGCCGAACCGAAGTGATGGCCACCAGAAAAACAACCTTCTGAGTCAGAGTAGACAGAGCAATATCCTGCAAAGGCTCAAAGGGAGAAGCCTGAAGAGCAGAGAGAACCAAATTCAAATCCCAAACAGGGAGCAAAGGCTTCCTAGGAGGCCGCAGATGCGAAACCCCCTGGAAAAAAGTCTTGACCAAAGGATGGAGTGCAAATGACCTCTGAAAAAAGATAGACAAAGCAGAAACCTGCCCCTTCAAAGTACTCAGCTGAAGACCAGAGTCCAGCCCTGATTGAAAAAATTCCAAAATCCTAGAAACAGAAAAGACCCGACAGGGCAAAGATCTAGCCTCACACCAATCAATATAAGATCTCCAAGCCCTATAATAGATGGAAGAAGAGGATCTCTTCCTGGCACTAATAAGAGTCCGAATGACCGAATCCGAAAGACCCTCCTCCTTTAAGATGGAGGTTTCAGCAGCCAAGCCGTCAAAGCCAGCGTTGGTAAATTGGGGTAACACAGTGGACCCTGAGTGAGAAGATCCGGCCGAAGAGGCAGATCGAACTGATCCACTGCCAGACGAACGATGTCTGCGAACCACACCCGCCTTGGCCACCTTGGAGCCACGAGAATGGCGGGAACCCCTTCCAGAACCAACTTTCGCAGCACCCTGCCTAGCATGGGAATCGGAGGAAACAGATAAAGAAACCCCAGGTCCCCCCAGCTCAGGGCCATGGCATCCGCCGCCAGAGCCAGAGGATCCTGAGACATTGACACATATATTTGTATATATATATATATATATATATATATATATATATATATATATATATATATATATATATTTATTTAGTACACTTGATACACTGCAAGAAAAGAGGGACACCCACAGTACCCTCTAAAAAGTGCCAAGGAAGAAACAGTTGCACCACTTTAAGGGTCTAAAAAATATTCAAAATTTATTGACTAATTACATATATTTACAATCACAATGAACATTAAGACTATACAATAACAACTACATGACATAAACATTTAAAACCACGCTGGAGGTCTGTCTCAGTGCAAAAAGTAAAATACTCTCCATTAAAAGTGTGTATCCAAATCGAGTGACTCGCTCGCCCTTGAAGTAGTGCAGGAGACACTACGAACGCGCTCGGCGTTGTTACCTGTGGGGGGTCCACGTCTGGTTGGTCTGTATGCACTTTTGTTCATTTCTTTCTCTTTCACTTCCATCACCACGGCGTGTTTCCCTGCTCAATGGTATGTTATTTTGCTTTATTTTTGTACACTCATGTGGACCTGAATTGATTAATAGGTGGGTTTAGCACATTTTTTGTTGTATTTTTGCACCTTTGCATCTGAGAGCATATTAGTTATAGTATAGAGGATTTGGATACACACTTTTAATGGAGAGTATTTTACTTTTTGCACTGAGACAGACCTCCAGCGCCCCCTTGTGGTTTTAAATGTTTATGTCATGTAGTTATTGTATAGTCTTAATGTTTATTGTGATTGTAAATATATGTAATTAGTCAATAAATTTGAATATTTTTTAGACCCTTAAAGTGGTGCAACTGTTTCATCCTTGGCACTTTTTAGAGGGTACTGTGGGTTTCCCTCTTTTCTTGTAGTGTACTGAGTTTTGAGTGCTGGGATTAGTGTGCACACTATTATTGGCTTTATTGTTGACTTACCATTTGGCTTATAGACTGGTGCAACTTTTCTAGCTTGTCTAAAACTTGTACATATATAATATATTTTCAAAAGAGGGACTCCCGGACCGCAGAGGCTGTGGAGGCACGTTCCGGAGGCCGTGAGGTAGCGACGGAGGGCACAGGAGGCCACTGTATAGTCAGCCCAGCGTCCCTATTTCTGCAGAGCGCACAGCAGCAGCATACTCTCATGCAGGTCCCTCGAGGGGCGGGCCGTGCTAGCTATGACGCGGAACGTGTCATCGAGCGGCCCCGCCTCCCGGCTGCGGCGCGAAAGAGCGCCCGCAGCCCAAGCACAAGATGGCGCCCAAAGTGAGGAAAAAGGAGGGAGGGCGACCCGAGGGGCAGCGCGCCCCGCCATTACCGAGGCCGCAGCCTCAACAACGGCGCCGCGGGTCAAACCCCCCCCCCCCCTCACAGCAGCACCTGACAGATGGAGGAGAGGAGAGAGAGAGAAGCCGAGGGAGCGAAGGGAGGCAAGTATAAGTGAAGTAAAAAACACACAAAAAATAATAAAGCTGTGGGAATACAAGTGGGGTACCTGGGCATAGTGGTTCCTCCCCACCATTAGGCTCACCATCGCCTATGGCCGGCTATCCTTTTAGTGAGGGCCTGCGGCCCAGAGCCAAGCTCTGTGAACGCCCGACCCCGGAATTCTCCCTACCTTCACCTGTTCCCGTCAGCCGAGGCTGGGAGGCATACTCGGTCCACAGGAACAAAGGCAATAGGGAGACAGCGGCAGACTTAAAAATGCCACGCTCAACTGCCACGATCCAGAGAGAGTTTTCGCAAGTTCAATATAAAATGGCTATTTACAGACGCGTTTCGCGGTATTTTTTATATTGAACTTGCTACAAACTACAAAAAATTGTTATCAAACTATGGGATTGTATATGAACTGTATTTGTATTTTTCTACAAAAGTGTACCTAAACCGATACCAAAAAATTTAAAAATTAAATATTTGGAAATTATCATAACTATCATCACCCCCCTTCTGTTACCATATGATTATCCTGTTATGGACACCATATAGCACCTTTTTCCTATAAAGAAGGGTAGGGGACACCCTTCACAACAGTCCAATAAACTCCCTTTCAAAGGTTTTTTCTCCTCGATACTTCAAGAGGAACTAAACCTTCCCCCCCCCCCCCCCCCCCCCCGAGTTCTATTGTTACAGTTCTCTACATGACGGGACATTATGATTGTATAGAATACGGTGATTCCATATGATTTTGTTGTATGCAATTGGGCCATAAGACATGGGGACGATGCCGATCTCTGGACACCGACCATGTTATAGCCATTTGAATTTATACAAGTTTCCTCCATATATTATATTCCTTAACCGACACTGTACGGTATTCCTGGATTCTCTTCTAGCCCACTGGACTCCCTTCACCACCTATACTAGCATCAAGTCAGAATGAGCAGGAATTCATTTATTACATAGATTAATAGGGGGGTTAGAAACCGAAAGACCCCTTACCTTATCCAGGGGCACGCACCGCTCTCCAGGTCCTGAGCCATTTTGCATGAAAGTACAGAGCAGCATGCCCTAGCTCTGTGCGCACTCTTGCACACACATTCAAGTCAGTAAGCGCAGACACGGGGGATGCGTCTTTGTGCTTTCTCCGTGGCGGCAGCACAGAGACCAGGAGGAGCAGCGCTGGCCCGAGGAGAAGGTAAGGGGGTCTTTTTCTTTCTAACCCCTTCCCCCCCGGCCTGCCTCAGCACCAGGGTAGGGTGGTCAGAATCTTGTCTACCATTGTTAACCTCCCTGGCGTTATGATTATATGTGCAATTTTGTACAAAAAGCGTTACCATTACGTTTAAATCTGCCGCCCAGTTCCGCCCCCATGAGCCTCTGCGGCTCACAGAGACGGAACCAGGAAGTCAGAGGGACGCATCTGCCGGGGCTCTCACCTGCGATGACAGCGGGGATATCGATGGATCGCAGGGAAAAGGTAAGGAGACTGCTCCTCTGCCTAATCTACCCCGAGCGTGACTCGGGGTTACCGCTACTTGCAGCGAAAATTAACCCCGAGTCACGCTCGGGAACACCGCCAGGGAGGTTAATTATGGAACCTAAACTTCTGCTTTAAAGCACCTTAAATCAGGATGCCTGGAACAAAACCTAGGATAGTCAAAATCCTGTGTTTTGCTCCTTGTCCCCCCTTTTCCCGATCCTACAGCGCATGCACTGCTTTGGTCCAGTCAGGGATGTATGCTGTGCCTATTAAATGTTTGGCAAACGTTTTGTGGCAATAAGGTGCAAGAGCATCCCCAGCAACGCACATGCTCCCACCCCCAGCCTATCTGGGCCTCACAGACCAAAGATGCTGGGGATAGTGCAGTCCGACGTTAACATTGGTGAGGAAGCAGGTAAGTCTTGCGGCGCTCCATGGGGTTTCACAGGGCAGGGCATCCCGGTATGTCCCATGGGGAAGGCCAGCGTCCGGTCCTGGAATCTTTCAGGGCTGGCCACGCTGGGTTTTATTCTGCTTTAAAGATAGTCAAAATCCTTGGTTTTGGTCCTTTCCCCCAGGGCACCCCGATCAGGGGATGCCCTGCTGTGTGAAACCCCCCCAGATAATCCATGCCAACTCACCTCTTCCCAGTACTATGGCGCATATGCGGCCCCTTGTCCATTTAGCACGCTCGGAGACACTGACGTCTTGTCAGACAAGCCTTCGTCTAAGGCCAGCGGCTCCAAGCACACTGCTAGAGAGATAGCGGGATGTGGCTCGCACATGTGCCGTTGGACCGGAAACAAGGTAAGTGTATGGAGCGACCTGGGGGGGGTTCACACAGCGGGGCATCCCGATTTTGGATGCCGTGGGGGGAAGGGAATCGATATCTATAAGATTCCCGGGCCGATCGGTGTGGGTTTTGGTCCACTTTAAACCAGACCACCGCCAATTTTTCACAAAATTGTCCCGCTTCCAGATGCTTTCCTGCTCATTAACATAACAGTACGCTCATAAAACTCACCTTCATTACGAGCCAGTGTCGGGAAAGGAGTCCTGCAACTGGCCACCAGGCGGTCACATGGGCAGGTCCTGCCGGCGCAGAAGACACGACTGCCGTCCACGTGACCGCCCGGCGGGACTCCTTTCCCGGCACTGGCTCATAATGAAGGTAAGTTTTACGAGCGTACTGTTATGTTATCTGCGAGGAGGCTCCAACATTCTGGATTCTCCTCCCCCCGCCCCCCCCGAGGTTGTTGTAAAGCTCAGACAGCGGGACCATCACCCGTTAAAGTAAAATCGGGTGTTGGTCAACCAACCGGAGAAATCCAGCACTGAGATTGGCTGTGCTTGCCGGCAATTGAGAAATCACAGCACTTACATTTCCCTAGTGGAACGAGGAGAAAGGTAATATTACTCAGGTTTGACGCCGTTTATGCACAGGAGGGCATCTGCAATCGCAATGCCTCCCTGTGCCCAGAACACCAGCCATTTAGTGAAAAACAGGTGGTGTTCAGCTTTAAGAAGGAGGTCCAGGATTCAGATATCATCCCATCCGCTATATAATTCTTTTTGATGGCACGTTGCAGACCTTACAAGTATTATATGGACGCCATAACAGAAGCCAGAGAAAGGTTACCGCAGTCTGCAGCTCGGTCTCTGCCCTCTGACGCCTCTTCATCTCCACGTCCACCTGGTTGCGGGCGTGTTTCAGCTTCACCTGCAGCGCCGAGCGCTCGATCTCGCACCGCAGCAGCATCTCCTGCTTCTCTCTTAGCTCCTTCTCGGCTTGCTGCCATTTCTTTCTCGACGCTTCGAAGCTCTGAGCGACCCGGATGAAGTCTAAGCATTAGCAGCAGGGAGGTAAAGAAGAATGCTTTCAGTCTTTAGAACTTTGGGGAAGTTGTACACAGTGTGTTTTTCTCCTATGTACACCTGGGAAAGTTTCCCTTAGGAGACACTCTTATGCTTATTTGACGAGTTTTAATACTTTGGAGGGCTAAACAGGCCGTTTAACTGAAGAAGACCTGAGAGACCCAGAAAGAGGAGAATCTGATGATTTAAATTGAAAAGCCTAATCGATCCATCTATCTGGTAAGGGTATTTGATTCAGGTGGCGGGCACTTGGTGAAGAGTTTGTGACTTCATTTATTATCGGCATAGAAGACACAGTGACAACTCACCATTTATCTAACAGAAAGACTCAATGAAATAACCCCTCAACTTTATATATTGGACATATTAAATACAGTTAAAAACGTTATCAGCCTAATATTAATTATAACTAAGTATATTTGCTCTGTGTATATGTATATTATGTTTATCGGTTTAAACTTGATGGAATAGCTAAGTTTTTACACGTTGAGCATTTAGTAATTTATTCACTTGAAGAGAAGTTATTTGAAAATTATATAAAGAAGTTGACAGCGCGGGTTAATATACATTCTTTATAGGTAAAGAAGAATGGTGAGACACCATTGTCCAACAGGCACACAGTTTATGTAAGAATGCAAACCTAGTGCTTGGGCAGAGGAAGTCAAATCCGTCATGTGACCACCAGCAACGATTCAGGTTTGATGAGCAAGTTCACTTGGGAAAACTGGCAGTTATGCGATTGGCAGCCAGTGAATGAGGAAGTGATAAGCAATGGCTGACCTGACTTTACTTCCAACAGTATGCTGATGAAATGCACCATACTCACCATACCCCCAGCCAGCTGAACCAGCACTGCAATGAGTGGCTAATTAAGAGTGGGCGGTCAGACCCCAAGCACATAATCCATCCTTCACTTCTGCAGCTGGGCGCCATATTGTCAGTAGCTTGTCACCCAGGTGGTATGCACTGGATGTATGGTGGTCACCAGGTATTAGGTGGAACTGGCAGCCAATGCTATAAGGCTCTTCTGAAAACACATTTTTGCCCTTTAAGACACACCTCCCCCACTAAAACACTGCCCCTCCAAGAACCAAATAATAGGCAAGGTGCAAAATCCCCCAATTACAGTCAGTGTGGCATTCCCCCCTTCCATTCCCCATGTGCAATGTGGCATTCCCCATAGGCAGTGTGCCATTATCCCAATCCCATTCCCCATAGGCAGTGTGGCACTCCCTCCAATCTCATTCCCCATAGGCAGTGTGGCACTCCCCCCACCCCACTCCCCATAGGCAGTGTGGCATTCCCCCAATCCCATTCCTCATAGGCAGTGTGGCATTCCCCCCAATCCCATTCCCCATAGGCAGTGTGGCACTCCCTCCAATCCCATTCCCCATAGGCAGTGTGGCACTCCCCCCAATCCCATTCCCCATAGGCAGTGTGGCATTCCCCCCATCCCTTTCCCATAGGCAGTGTGGCATTCCCCCCATCCCATTCCCCATAGGCAGTGTGGCATTGCCTCCTCCCATTCCCCATAGCCAGTGTGGCATTGCCTCCTCCCATTCCCCATAGGCAGTGTGGCATTCCCCCCATCCCTTTCCCATAGGCAGTGTGGCATTCCCCCCTCCTATTCCCTATAAGCAGTGTGCCCTATAAGACGCACCCCCCCCCCCCCCACTAAAACACTGCCCCTCCAAGAACCAAATAGGCAAGGTGCAGAATCCCAGGCAATTACAGGCAGTGTGGCATTCCCCCCTTCCACTCCACATATGCAATGTGGCATTCCCCCAATCCCATTCCCCATAGGCAGTGTGGCATTTCCCCCCCCATCCCATTCCCATAGGCAGTGCGGCACCCCCCAACCCACTCCCCATAGGCAGTGTGGCACTCCCCCAATCCCATTCCCCATAGGCAGTGTGGCACTCCCCCAATCCCATTCCCCATAGGCAGTGTGGCACTCCCCCAATCCCATTCCCCATAGGCAGTGTGGCACTCCCCCAATCCCATTCCCCATAGGCAGTGTGGCACTCCCCCAATCCCATTCCCCATAGGCAGTGTGGCATTTCCCATAGACAGTGTAGCATTCCCCCCATCCCTTTCCCATAGGCAGTGTGGCATTCCCCCCTCCTATTCCCTATAAGCAGTGTGCCCTATAAGACGCACCCCCCCACTAAAACACTGCCCCTCCAAGAACCAAATAGGCAAGGTGCAGAATCCCAGGCAATTACAGGCAGTGTGGCATTCCCCCCTTCCACTCCACATATGCAATGTGGCATTCCCCCAATCCCATTCCCCATAGGCAGTGTGGCATTTCCCCCCATCCCATTCCCATAGGCAGTGCGGCACCCCCCAACCCACTCCCCATAGGAAGTGTGGCATTTCCCCCCATCCCATTCCCATAGGCAGTGCGGCATTCCCCCCATCCCATTCCCCATAGGCAGTGTGGCATTCCACCCATCCCATTCCCCATAGGCAGTGTGGCATTTCCTATAGAAAGTGTGGCATTTCCCCCTCCTATTTCCCATAGGCAGTGTGGCATCCCCCCCCATCCCATTCTCCATAGGCAGTGTGGCACCCCCATCCCATTCTCCATAGGCAGTGAGCCATTCCCCCATCCCATTCCCAATGGGCAGTGTGGCATTCCCCCCTTCCATTTCCCATAGGCAGAGTAGCATCCCCCCCCCCATTCCCCATAGCCAGTGTGGCATTCCCCCAATCCCACTCCCCATAGGCAGTGTGGCATTCCCCATAGACAGTATGGCATTACCCCCTCCGATTCCCCATAGGCAGTGTAGCATTCCCCCCCCCCAATCACATTCTCCATAGGCAGTGTGGCATCCCCCCAATCCCATTCTCCATAGGCAGTGTGGCATCCCCCCCATCCCATTCTCCATAGGCAGTGTGGCATCCCCCCCATCTCATTCTCCATAGGCAGTGTGGCATCCCACCCATCCCATTCTCCATAGGCAGTGAGCTATTCCCCCCATCCCATTCCCAATGGGCAGTGTGGCATTCCCCCCTTCCATGTCCCATAGGCAGAGTAGCATCCCCCCTCCCATTCCCCATAGGCAGTGTGGAATTACCCCTATCACATTCTCCATAGGCAGGGTGGCATTCCCCCAATCACATTCTCCATATGCAGGGTGGCATTCCCCCAATCACATTCCCCATATGCAGTGTGGCATTCCCCCAATCACATTCCCCATAGGCAGTGTGGCATTCCCCCCCTCCCAGTCTCCCATAGGAAGTGTGGCATTCCCCCCTCCCAGTCCCCCATAGGCAGTGTGGTATTCCCCCCTCCCAGTCCCCCATAGGCAGTGTGGCATTCCCCCCTCCCAGTCCCCCATAGGCAGTGTGGCATTCCCCCCTCCCAGTCCCCCATAGGCAGTGTGGCATTCCCCCCTCCCAGTCCCCCATAGGCAGCGTGGCATTCCCCCCTCCCAGTCCCCCATAGGCAGCGTGGCATTCCCCCCTCCCAGTCCCCCATAGGCAGCGTGGCATTCCCCCCTCCCAGTCCCCCATAGGCAGTGTGACATTCCCCCCTCCCAGTCCCCCATTGGCAGTGTGGCATTCCTCAGTCCCCTATTGGCGCTGTGGCACCCCCCCTCCCAGTCCCCCATTGGCAGTGTGGCATTCCCCCCTCCTAGTCCCCTATTGGCGCTGTGGCACCCCCCCTCCCAGTCCCCCATTGGCAGTGTGGCATTCCCCCCCTCCCAGTCCCCCATTGGCAGTGTGGCATTCCCCCTTCCCAGTCCCCCATTGGCAGTGTGGCATTCCCCCCTCCCAGTCCCCCATTGGCAGTGTGGCATTCCCCCCTCCCAGTCCCCCATTGGCAGTGTGGCATTCCCCCTCCTATTCCTCGTTGGCAGTGTGGCATTCCCCCCTCCCAGTCCCCCATTGGCAGTGTGGCATTCCCCCCTCCCAGTCCCCCATAGGCAGCGTGGCATTCCCCCCTCCCAGTCCCCCATAGGCAGTGTGACATTCCCCCCTCCCAGTCCCCCATTGGCAGTGTGGCATTCCTCAGTCCCCTATTGGCGCTGTGGCACCCCCCCTCCCAGTCCCCCATTGGCAGTGTGGCATTCCCCCCTCCTAGTCCCCTATTGGCGCTGTGGCACCCCCCCTCCCAGTCCCCCATTGGCAGTGTGGCATTCCCCCCCTCCCAGTCCCCCATTGGCAGTGTGGCATTCCCCCTTCCCAGTCCCCCATTGGCAGTGTGGCATTCCCCCCTCCCAGTCCCCCATTGGCAGTGTGGCATTCCCCCCTCCCAGTCCCCCATTGGCAGTGTGGCATTCCCCCTCCTATTCCTCGTTGGCAGTGTGGCATTCCCCCCTCCCAGTCCCCCATTGGCAGTGTGGCATTCCCCCCTCCCAGTCCCCCATTGGCAGTGTGGCATTCCCCCCTCCCAGTCCCCCATTGGCAGTGTGGCATTCCCCCCTCCCAGTCCCCCATTGGCAGTGTGGCATTCCCCCCTCCCAGTCCCCCATAGGCAGTGTGGCATTCCCCCCTCCCAGTCCCCCATAGGCAGTGTGGCATTCCCCCCTCCCAGTCCCCCATAGGCAGTGTGGCATTCCCCCTCCTATTCCTCGTTGGTAGTGTGGCATTCCCCCCCTCCCATTCCCCATAGGCAGTGTGGCATTTTCCCCCATCCCATTTCCCATAGGCAGTGTGTGCAGGAGGCCAGAAGATTCCCTGCAGCCTCCCGCGCTGCTACCGGGAGCTCCGGCACGCTCGGCGCAGGCTCAATCTTCTGGCCTCCTAGCAGCTGAGGCTGCCTTGCCAGCAGCAGTGTTCTTCAAAACACTTTTTGGAGAATACAAGTGCGTCTTATGGCGGAAAATACTCATGTGGCGAGCATGTAGCCGAAAACTGGTCAACCCCTTTAACTTAAAGCTGACCAACATCAGTGCTCACGTGGGGGTGCTCGATATCCACGTGAGCGCTGTGCGGCCAATTGCTGATTGATTTGCAATAGATGGCTACAGGTAAGCCGGGTTTTGGTCTTTTTTAAGGAAGTATACCGTAGGTGGGCACGGTACAAAGGCATAAAATGTGCATAGGTGCCCAACATTTTAATATCAAAAACACTTTAGTCTGAAACAATTTCTCTGCAGGTGTGCATAGTGTTCAAATATAATACAGTATTTACGCCCTATAAGACGCACCCTGGATTTAAAAGAGAAAAATTAGAAAAAATTATTCTGAACCCAAATAGTGTGCTAGAATAACCCGTACCAATCACCCCATTATAGACAGTGTGCAGAATTCCCCCCCAATCACACCATTACAGACCCCACATTACAGGCAGTAAGCAGTATTCCACATTAAAGGCAGTGTGCGGGCATCCCAAATTACAGGCAGTGTACGGGCATCCCCAAGAGAGGCAGTGTACGGGCATCCCCAGGGGCCGGAACGAGATGAAGGAGGAGGCAGGGAGCGGTGACCACCGAGGCTTCGGGGGATCGATGGAATGTAGGCTTTTTTTTTTTTTTGCATTTGCCCGTTAAGACGCACAGACATTTCCCCCCACTTTAAAAAAAAATTAGGTGCGTCTTATAGGGCAAGAAGAAGCAATTCTGTTGAGTACTCACCTGTAGAATTGTTTTTGTTCTTGCATGGCACGGCCCGCTTCGGTATTCATAACAGTTGGGTTATTCTGCCACAAGGTGGCGCCACAAGGTGGCGCAGTGGTACTGAAGAAAGCTGTGGCATCTCCCCCATAATCCCTATAAAAACGGGATTAACCATAGAGTTCCCCAGCGTAGACAAGCAGTGAGACAAGAAGCCGGGAGAGAATAAAGTAAAAAATGTGAAAAGGGTAAAAAAAAAAACAAATAACTTGGAACAATCCCCATAAAGAGGCAACCAAGAATAACGATAACAAGGGTGGGGCGAAGCGGGCAGTGCCATGCAAGAACAAAAACAATTCTACAGGTGAGTACTTACAGAATTGCTTTTTTCTTTATTGCATGGCACGGCCCGCTTCGGTATTCATAACAGTTGGGACATCCAAAAGCAGTGTCCAAAGTAGGGTGGGATCCCCAATGAGTAACGGGCAGTAGTTCAAGTCACTACCGCCTGATGCACCCTGCGGCCAAAAGCAGCATCCGCTGAGGCCTTAAAGTGGACCAACACCTAGGGGTGATCGGCCCGGGAATCTATAAGATTCCCGGGCCGATCACCTCCCTCACCGCGGGGCATCCGAGATCGGGATGTCCCGCGGGGTGAAACCCCCCCAAAAGTCCCAAAAAAACCTTACCTTATCGGCGACGGATCAGCCGCCGCCTCCTGCGTGCCCCTCTAGCAGTGCGCGCGCCCGCCGGCAGTTTGTGAATGGCCGGCGCGGGCCCTGTAAGAGGGAGGCGCGGGAGGCGGCGGCTTATCCGTTGCCGAAAAGGTACGTTTTGATCTCGGATGCCCCGCTGAAGTGGACCAACACCCAGGATAGTGAAAATCCTGGGTGTTGGTCCACTTTAACATCAACCTTGTAAAACTTGGAAAAAGTATGAACAGAAGACCAAGTAGCGGCCTTACAAACTTGTTCAACAGAAGCTTGGTGCTGAAAAGCTCAAGAGGCACCAATAGCACGAGTGGAATGAGCAGTAATCCTAAAGGGAGGTTCCTTTCCCTTAGCAAAATAGGCTTGAACCACCGCCTGACGGATCCACTTGCTGATAGTGGATTTAGCCAGAGGCAAACCCTTTCTAGGTCCAGAAGTGAGAACAAAAAGAGCATCAGACTTCCTGAAAGTCTCAGTAGAGACCAAATAAAACTTCAGAGCCCTGACGACATCCAGAGAATGCAGAGTCCGCTCCTTGGAATTAGCAGGATTAGGACACAATTAAGACAAGACAATGTCCTGATTGAGATGAAAGGCAGACACAACCTTTGGCAAGAAATCCGGCTTAAGCCGGAACACCACCTTATCCTGATGTCTCTCAAAATAAGGAGGTTTGATGGAAAGCCCAGCTAGCACAGAAACTCGCCTTACAGAAGTGATAGCCACCAGAAAGGCTACCTTAAGAGTCAAAATAGACAAGACAGCCTCACGGATAGGCTCAAAGGGAAGCCCTTGCAGAGCAGACAACACCAGATTCAAATCCCAGACTGGAAGCAAAGGCTTACGGGGTGGACGCACTTGAGAAACACCCTGGAAAAAGGTTTTAACCAACCGGTGATTGGCAGAAGATCTTTGGAAAAAATTGCCAGAGCTGAAACATGGCCTTTTAGGGTACTAAGTTAAAGGCCCAGATCCAAACCATGTTGTAAGAATTCCAGAATCCTGGGAATAGAAGAGACTTGGACTCACACCAGGCAATGTAAGCATGCCAGACCCTGTAATAGAGGACGAGGACTTCTTCCTAGCCCGAATCATGGTATCAACAACAGAGGCAGGCAACCCCTTTTCCATCAATATGGAGGTTTCAGCAGCCAAGCCATTAAAGCCAGAGTTTGTAAATTGGGATGGCATAGCTGCCCCTGAGTGAGAAGATCTGGATCCTTGGGCAAGACGTGCCAGTCTACTGCCAACTGCACGACGTCTGCGAACCAAACTCTTCTTGGCCAACAAGGGGCCACCAGGATGGCTGGTACCCTCTCCTGGGCTATCCTGAGGAGGATCCTGAGACAGAGAGACAAATCTGGGAAATTTGTGATTGTGACGGGACGCAAAAAGGTCCACATCCGGCTGACCCCAGCGGTGACGGAGGGAGAGAAACACCCGGTTGTTGGGAGACCACTCCCCCAGACGAGACATCCCCCTGCTCAGGGAGTCCGCCACCTGGTTCTCCACCCCTGAGATGTAGACCACTGAGATGCAGGGAACATGCTGTTCCGCCCAAGAAAGAATCAGGGACACTTCCTTGAAGGCTTGCTTGCTCCAAATTCCTCCCTGATGATTGAGGTAGGCCACCGCCGTCTGGTTGTCTGAGCGGATCTGAACAGCCCGACCCCGAAGGTGAGTGGATAGGCGAGAAAGAACCAACCTGATCGCCCTCAGTTTCAGGACGTTGATGGAAGCATGGGCTTCTTGTAGGCCCCACCGACCCTGGAACCTCAGGGACTTCCAGAAGCCTCCCCAGCCGGTCAGACTGGCATCCGTGGTGACCCATTCCCAGCACGGGGCAGGAAGAAACTGAGCAAAGGGGACTGCCTCAAAGCAGGACACCATCAGGCCCACCAACTGCATCCCCTGACGGATGGAGGGATAAGGACACGACAGCAGAGCCCGAGCCTGCAGCTGAAGACCCTCCAGCTTCTGCTGAGGAAGGAACACCTTGACCTGGGAGGTCTCCAGAGTCATGCCCAGAAAGGACCTCACCAAGGACGGAGACAGAGAAGACTTGGGATAGTTGATCACCCAACTGAAAGACTCTAGAGTGGATGTCACCATTTGAGTGTCCTGCTCGGCCTGAGGAAAAGACTCGGCCACAATCAGGATGTCGTCCAGGTATGAAATAATGCGGATGCCCTGGTTCCTTAGCAGAGCCATCACTCCTGCCAGCACCTTGGTGAACACCCGAGGTGCCGAGGTGATACCGAAGGGTAGAGCCACAAACTGGTAATGCTGATCCTGCAGCTCGAACCTTAGAAATCTCTGATGACCTGGGAAGATAGGCACATGAAGATAAGCATCCTTGATGTCCACAGTGGTCATGAAGTCGCCCGGGCGAAGGATACTGACAGCAGAGCGCAGCGTCTCCATGCGAAAATGCTTGAATCTGACAAATTTGTTGAGGCCCTTCAGATCCAGAATAGGCCTCAGAGAGCCGTCCTTTTTGGGAACCGTGAAAAGATTGGAATAGTACCCCTGACCCCTTTCTTGATGAGGCACCAAACAAATGACTCCGGACTCTAACAGGCAATGAACCGCCAGAAGCAACCCTTGAGCGGACAGGGGGTTTAAAGACATCCGGGATCTGATGAATCTTGGGGGGGGGGGGGGGGGGGGGGGTCGAGGCAGGCTGCAAACTCTATCTTGCAACCGGAGGACACCACCTCCTGAATCCACCGGTCTGAAACATGAAGCCTCCAGACGTGAGATGAGCTTGGGAGAGGGTTTGGGCTTAGGATTCCAGGAGAGACCAGGACGACCAAGGGGTCTGCCACGGCCCCAAGAATCTCTGCGACCACTGGAGAGGAGGGAGCCACGGCCCCCTCTGGGAATGCGAAAGGAAGGGAGGGGGGCAGAGGACCCCCGAAAGGGCCGAGACTGCCTCCTACGCTGAGGCAGCCTTCCATCCTTGGCTAGAACATCAAGACTCTCCCCAAATAGCCGCAACCCCACGAAAGGGAGGCCAATGAGAGCTTTATTAGCCGCAGCCTCAGCTGCAACCAGACAGAGCGGCGCATAGCCACCAAGAGCGCAGAGGCCCTACCACACAGCCGCACAGCATCATCCATAGCAGTAAGGATAAAGGCCACAAAATCAGAGCAAAGTAAGAGAATCCTATATTCCTCCCCCACACTACCAGCTGTTGCGCCATCAATGAGACGCTTGAGCAGCTTCTTAAGTGCAATAGCAGTAATGGCAGCAGCACATAACGGGCACAAGCTAGCCCCCACACAGGTAAAAGCATGGCAGGCCAATTGATCCATGCGCTGGTCCTCACCGTCCCTCAAAGTGGTAGTGTCAGGGGAAGGCATGACCGAAGTATTGGACAAGCCCAGCACAGGAGCGTCCACTTCAGGGGGAAATGACCGCCTCTTAACAAGATCAGCAGGAAAGGGATACCTTTTATCCAAACCCTTGGGCACCGCAGGCATCTTGTTAGGACGTTCCCATTCTTTAAGCACCAAGGTGGTAAAATGTTCCTGCTCAGGGAACTCTAGACGCTGTTTACCAGGGCGAAAAAGCTCCCCCTACTTTCTCTTAGCTACCTCAGGGGCAGCAATGTGCAAAATTTCAAAAATATGTGACAGCAGATTATCAGTGTCCTCAGGGTGCCATCACTCCTCTCCGGATGCAGACCCAGAGTCACTATCGCAACCCCCCTGCTGGTTCCCAGAGGAGGCAGAATCCTGGGAGAGCTCCCCCATCTCAAGGGGTTGACAGCCACCAAGATCATCAATCCCCACATACATCTCAGTAAGGGGAGCGGGCGTGGGATCCAGGTGTCTCTTCTTGCCAGAGGCCTTCCTAGAAACAGTCCTGGCAAGCTGCTTTTCAATGTTAGCCACCAGCAGAGCCAAATCAGAATGTGACTCCCTGCCAACATTCCCCTCACTGGGGCCTAATTGCAGGAGCGGGGGAGTAGGTCAAGCCGAGTGCGGCGCGGAGCGGGGGAGTAGGTCAAGCCGAGTGCGGCGCAGAGCTGGGAAGTGAAGCAGACAAACCAGCTTGAAGCGCAAGGACACTTTCAGCGCACATCACGCACACCGTGACACTGTTACTCACAGGGGATACCACACACATGGAACACAGCCGGGCTTGCCCCGAAGGGCCCCCGAGCACGCTATCCCCAGAAGCCTCCATATGGTGATTAACACAGGCGCAATAGGCCAGCAGACCCAAAAAGGAAAATAGGAGGACACAGTCCCCAAACTACTTACCCCCTCAGAGGCCAGGACAGAAACTCTGCGTCCTTATTAGGCTCACCATAAAGCCTATGGCCGGCTCCCCTTTGTGGTACAGGGTCTGCGGCTTGGAGCTGCGCTCCAGGAGCACTTGACCCTAGTGCTCTTCTACCTTCACCCGATCTGTCAGTCGAGGCTGGGAGGCAGTGAGGGTCCAGAAACGGATAAATAAGAAATAAGACATGCAGGACCGCAGGCTTGGTTGCCCCGCTCACCTGTGCAAGAGAGAGAGCGCCATCTTCTAACTTCGCAGTTCCACTGCAGAGGAAACACTGGGGAACTCTATGGTTAATCCCGTTTTTATAGGGAGCCGGGAGATGCCGCAGGTTTCTGCAGTACCACTGCACCACCTTGTGGCGGAATAACCCAACTGTTATGAAAATCAAAGCGGGCCGCGCCATGCAATAAAGAAGATACGGTATTTAATGAACACAGGTAAAGCATGCAGTTACTTACCATCCTCGGTAGTGACATTAAACTCTACGACCCTCAGTAGGCGGTCGAGGTAAGACTGCAGGACTCTCTTCCGTGATTCCCCCATCCTGTATATGAAAGAACAAAAAAAATCAACTGGTGCAAGTGTAGGGCAAAGCCCTGTTTTCTGCAAAAGTGCAGCGAACGTGACATTTATCTTTCCTGTCTAAGTATCCATTCACTTTCCCAAGCATGAAATAGGATGCAGGGTGCTTTGGTATGACACTGTTCAATTTTGACTACCAATCAAGGCAGTTGGTGTCTCAGTTACCGGATTATTTGGCACAAGACACACAAAAGGGACTGCATAATATGGGGCAAATGTAAAAAGAAAAAAAAAATCAAAAAACCGTTACATAACCGGTGCTCCCGCGCTGCTGGAGAGGCCTCAAGGTGGAGGAGCGGCGGGCAGCCAGGCATAGCACAGTTATATCCTCCCCATTACTCACCTTTGTATCATCAACAAACTGGGAAACTTTACCTACCAAGCCTTCTCCTATGTCACTTACAAACATTTTAAACAGAATGGGGCCCAGGCCAGAGCTTTGTGTTACATCACCTTTCTTCAGACTGCACACCATTAACAACAACACTCTGATACCTGCTGTATCCTTTAGCCAGCTGGAAATCAGCTGAACTTTCCAGGGATTACATCCTAATTCCAATAACCTCTCTAGAAGCTCTTTATTTGGAAAGAGATATCCTCAGCACCAACTCCATCCAACATTTTAGTAACATAGTTGAAAGAATCACTAAGATTAATCTGACATGATCAGTTGTAAAGCCGTCCTGTTTTGGGCCCAACACAACAGGTGATTTTTGGGTGGGTATGTTTTTTTTCTTTAAGTTAAGAGTTTCCATTCATTTTTACCACTGCCCATGTCCACATGAGAACAATACCTAGTGTGTGGGCAGTGACAGCATTTGAGGCAGGCAAACCAGGCAGTTTCCTAGTGCCCCCAGGACCGTGGAGGGCCTCTGGCCGGCACTAGTGTTTTCAACCTGTCCGTTATCCTACAGACAGAGCCCGTGATTCATAGCTGGTGTTTTTTTTATCCGACAGCATGGGCTATGGCAGAGGCTACTGTAAGATGAGGACACTGGAAGGTAACCGTGTCTCCTCACTCATGGAGGCGGCCATCATACCGTAGCCCATGCTATGCAGCAGAGGATGAAGGTGCAGGAAAACACATGGGCAGGAGGTGGGAGCAGAGCCACCACCAGAGCATTATTTAAAGTGGACATATCACCAGGATTTTCACTGTCCTGGTGACTGGTCTATTTTCCTGGGGCATCCCGATTCTGCTGTGTGAAACAGCTCAGGAATCACTACAATTCTTGCCTCCAATCAGCTGTTTGAGCTGCACATCTGAATAAACGCCTAAATCAGCCGCCTGGAGTAGTAGGTGCATGCGGCTTCCCTTTGGCTGTGTGTGCCAGCACCAGTAATTTAAAGGGGAACAAAACAATTTAGCAGCTGGCCCTGGAGTTCTGAAGTCTCCAGGGCCGGAGCTGGCCTTCCCCCTGGGGCATTCCAAATTGTCTGTGTGAACCCCATGCCCCCTGTCCAGTAGCTGCAAAGCTCACCTTTTCTGGTGGCACCCTCAGCAATGTAAACAAGGGAGCAACTGAAACCCTAGAATCTGTGGGCTGATAGGCTGTGAAAAGGAGCGTGCCTTGCAATGGGGAAGCGGCGACTTTAACTCACGATTGCAGAGCTCTGGTCCAAACAGAGCTGCGATGCCAATCATTAATGTGTACGGCATATGCCTCTGATTGGACAAGATGCCCCGCATGTGCCGTGCGACCGGGGAGAGGTACGTTTGTATGGGTGATCTGAAGGGTTTCCTGACCTGGAATGACCCCGGGCCATGAAACTAACCATGGGATAGTAAAAATCCTGGGTTTTGCTCTGCTTTAAATATTGCTGGAGCGCGCAGCCGCAAGAGGTGAGCCAGGGGTGCTGGTGGGAATGCTGCTCAGGTAAGAACTGCAGCGATTCACAGGAGTTTCACATGGCAGAGCATCCCAAATTCCTCAGGAGAGGAAGGTCTTTTAGACGCCAGGGCTGGCTTCTGTTCCTCTTTTAAAGGACTGGGATTGTGCACCCGGTGGAGAACAGTAGAGACTGTTCAGGTAGGGAAGCTGTATAGAAACTGGGCACATGGGACAGGATTATAGGCACTGGGCATAAAGTGGTTAGAATTTTGGAACTTGGGCCTCCACTTTTAATTTTGCTTCGGGCCACACTTTGTCCAAAACCGCCCATGTGCGTGGGAGTGGCTGCCGGTTATCAGGGGAGCCTCACATTGTGATGGCAGTACCTGGAGTCTGTTTGGAAGATCCGCCAAAGATGTTTACTTATAAAAGGAGTATCCATGATCCAGCAATAAGACCCTTCCTTGCCCTCTCCAGCCATCATTGTTTTTGCACAAATCTATCAATGAGAAGTTGCCATGGTGACAGGTCCCCTTTACAAATTTCAGATCATTTCTCTACCAATCGGAGTGACAGACCGCCGCTGAGCCCCTTATATATTATATTTATAATGGTGACAGGTGCATCCATAGGCAGCGGGCTTCCCATCTTTTGGAGATAACGACGATTGAAAATTCTGAAATAACTGCCTCGTAAGTCACTGCACGTATCTGGGCCCGCTAGCGACCGCCGCACGCACCATACGCTTACGGAGCGTCTCCTCGTAAAAAGGCAGAACAGATGCGCGTTGCATGCTGCGATTCAATGTTCAATTCCAGATTCTGGAGAGAAAATTTGCAAAGAGGACAGAACTTCGAGGAATACAGCTTATAAATACCAATGAGGCCTCATAAACCCTGGCACGGGATTCTAGCATGGAACTGAAGAGAAGAGAGGGAGAAAAAACAAAGCAGGCCTAAAGTAATAAAAGGACAACATTATGGCCCCCATAAAGGGGTAGAGCAAGGGTGTCAAACTCACTCCTAAAGGGGCAGCAACAGGTCATGTTTTATGGATCTCCACATAGCTGACTCTATAGCCATGTGTCAAATATATTTCATTTGTTTTCCTGATGCCTGCATGAAACTGAGAAGAGAGGGAGAAAAAAAAACAAAGCAGACCTAAAGTAATAAAAATACAATTCTGTGAGTACTCACCTGTAGAATTGTTTTTACTATGCACAGCACGGCCTGCTTCATGAAGTCCTTACATCTGGGTATTCCGCCACAAGGTGGAGCAGTGCACTGCAGAAGATTTGTGGCTCCTCCCGGCCCCACATAAAAACGGTAGTCACCCATAGACTTCCAGTGTTGACAAGCAGTTATACAAGAAGCCGGGAGGTAATAGAGGTAAAAAAGGTAAAAAAACCTTAACTAACTTGGAACAATCACCATAAAGAGGCAACCAAGAATAACGATAACAAGGGAGGGATGAAGCAGGCCGTGCTGTGCATAGTAAAAACAATTCTACAGGCGAGTACTCACAGAATTGTATTTTTCCTAATGCACAGCACGGCCTGCTTCATGAAGTCCTTACATCTGGGACATCCAAAAGCAGTGTCCGTAAGGTAGGGTGGGATCCCCAAAGAGTAACGGCAGGCAGTTCAAACCACTACCGCCTGAAGCACCTTGCGGCCACAAGCAGCATCAGCTGAGGCCTTAACATCAACCTTGTAAAACTTAGAAAAGGAATGAACAGAAGAACTAGTAGCGGCCTTACAAACTTGTTCAACAGAAGCTTGGTGCTGAAAAGCCCAAGAGGCACCAACAGCACAAGTGGAATGAGCAGTAATCCGGAAAGGAGGAACCTTCCCTTTAGCAGAATAGGCATGTACCACCGCCTGACGTATCCACTTGCTAATAGTAGATTTAGCCGGAGGCAAACCCTTCCTAGGTCCAGCAGGAAGAACAAAAAGAGCATCAGATTTCCTGAAAGACTCAGTAGCAACCAAATAAAAATTCAATGCCCTGACAACATCCAGAGAATGAAGGGCCCGTTCCTTGGAATTAGCAGGGTTAGGACACAAGGAAGGTAAGACAATGTCCTGATTGAGATGAAAAGCAGACACCACTTTAGGCAAGAAATCCGACTTAAGCCGAAACACCACCTTATCCTGATGCCGCTCAAAATAATTAGGTTTAATGGAAAGCGCCGTCAGCTCAGAAACTCGCCTGACCGAAGTAATAGCCACCAAAAAGGCCACCTTAAGAATCAGAATGGGCAACGCAGCCCCACGGATAGGCTCTAAGGGAGTACCTTGCAGAGCAGACAACACCAGATTTAAGTACCAAACCGGCAGCATAGGTTTACGTGGCGGACGCACATGAGTAACTCCCTGGAAAAAAGTCTTAACCAGCCGGTGATTGGCAAAGGATCTTTGGAAAAAAATAGCCAGAGCTGACACCTGTCCCTTGAGGGTACTAAGTTGAAGGCCCGAATCCAAACCATGTTGTAAAAATTCCAGAATCCTGGGGATAAAAAACACCTGACAAGGAAGAGACTTGGACTTACACCAGGCAATGTAAGCATGCCAGACCCTGTAGTAGATAAAGACGAGGACTTCTTCCGAGCCCGAATCATAGTATCAACCACAGAGGCCGGCAACCCCTTGTCCATCAAGATGGAGGTTTCAGCAGCCAAACTGCACGACGTCTGCAAACCACACCCTCCTTGGCCAACAGGGGGCCACCAGAATGGCTGTTACCCCCTCCTGGGCTATCTTGCGCAGCACCCTGCCCAGCAGAGGAAAGGGAGGGAACACAGAGGAGCCGTCCAAGGAATCGCTAGCCCGAAGGCCAGAGGATCCTGCGACAGGGAGACAAATTTTGGAAGCTTGTGATTGTGGCGGGACGCAAACAGGTCCACATCCGGCTGACCCCAGCGGTGACACAGGGAGTGAAATACCTTGTTGCTGAGGAACCATTCCCCTAGCCGAGACATCCCCCTGCTCAGGGAGTCTGCCTCCAGGTTCTCCACCCCCGGAATGTAGACCGCCGAGATGCAAGTGTCATTCTCTTCCGCCCCAAGACAGTATCAGGGACACCCCCTTCAGGGCTCTCTTGCTCCGAGTCCCCCCCTGATGATTGATGTAGGCAACCGCCGTCTGGTTGCCCAAGGGAATCTGAACAGCCCGACCCCGAAGATGTGGGGTCAACTGGGAGAGAACCAACCTGATCGCCCGCAGTTCTAGAATGTTGATGGGTGCATGGGCCTCCTGGGGGCCCCACTGACCCTGACATTTTAAAGACTTCCAAACTCCCCCCCAACTGGTCAGACTGGCATCCATGGTGACAATCTCCCAGCACGGAGGCAGAAAAGCCCTGCCCACTAAAAGATTCCTCGAGTCCAGCCACCACGAGATGGACTGCCTGGCCAGAGGGGACAGAGCAAACTCCTGACCAAAGGGAACCGCCTCGAAGCAGGACACCATCAGGCCCACTAACTGCATCCCCTGCCGAATGGAGGGATGATGACACAAAAGCAGAGCCTGTGCCTGCACCTGAAGGCCCTCCACTTTCTGCTGAGGGAGAAATACCTTGACCTGAGAGGTATCCAGAGTCATGCCCAGAAAGGACCTCGCCAAAGACAGAGACAGTGAAGACTTGGGATAGTTGATCACCCAGCTGAAGGACTCGAGAGTGGAGGTCACCACCTGAGTATCCTTCTCGGCCTGATGAAGAGACTGAGCAGCAATTAGAATGTTGTCCAGATAAGGGAGGATGCGAATGCCCCGGTTCCTCAGAAGTGCCATTACGCCCGCCAGCAACTTGGTGAACACCCGAGGCGCCGAGGTGATACCGAACGGTAAGGCCACAAACTGGTAGTGCTGATCCTCCAGAGCGAACCTCAGAAATCTCTGATGACCTGGGACGGGTGAGGGCGCCTCCTCATGCCCGAGGACAACCACAGAATCTGACACGGCCCCAAGCATCCCTGCGGTTACCCGAGAAAAGGGAGCCACGGCCTCCTCTGGAAGCACGAAAGGAAGGGAAGGAAGCGGAGGGCCCCCGAAAGGGCCGAGGTAACCTACCATCCTTGGTCAGAACATCCAGACGCTCACCAAAGAGACGAAGCCCGATGAGAGACTTCTTAGCATTAGAGTCAGCTGCCCACTGGCGCAACCAAACAGATCGACACATAGCCACCAAGAGGGCCGAAGCCCGACCGCCCAGCCGGACGACATCATCCATGGCAGACAGCACAAATGCAACAAAATCAGAGCAAAGCAGGAGGGCCCTATAATCCTCCCTCCTCCTACCAGTCATGGCGCCATCCGTGAGATGCTTGATCTTCTTCTGAAGGGCAATGGCCGTGATGGCAGCGGCACAAACCAGACGCAGACCTGCCACTACAAAGGTGAAAGCATGACAGGCCAGCTGATCCATACGACGGTCCGCGCCATCACGCAGTGTAGTAGTGTCAGGGGACGGCATGACCAAAGTGTTAGACAGCCCTAGAACAGGAGCGTCCACCTCAGTGGGACACAACCAGCGCTTGACCAGGTCAGCAGAAAAAGGATACCTTCTGTCCAATCCCTTGGGCAATCTGTTAGGACATTCCCACTCCTTGAGCACCATATTGGAGAAGTGACCCTGCTCCGGGAACTCCAAGCGTTGCTTGTCAGGGCGAAAGAGCTCTCCCTGCTTCCTCTTCGCCACCTTGGGGGGGGGGGGGGGTAATGTGCAAAGTCTCAAAAATGTCCAACAACAGTCTATCAGTGTCAACAGGGAGCCCGGTATCCTCATTAGAGGCGGACCCCGGGTCACTGTCGTACCCTTCCTGATGGACCCCAGATGAATCTGAATCATGGAAAAGGTCCCCCTCCTCTAGGGAGTCACGGCCGCCAAACACATGAAGGCCCACATCCTCCTCGACAAAGAGGGAAGGCGCGGTGTCAAGATGCCGCTTCTTGCTAGAGGCCTTGCCCATCACAGGTCGGGACAGCTGCCTTTCAATGCTGGCCACACGTAGTGCCAGATCAGATTGGGACCCCCTGCTAGTATCCCCCTCACTGGGGGCCAAATGCAGGCACGGGGGAGTAGGAGATGCCGGAGGGAGCGCAGAATTGGGAAGAGAAGCGCTCATCCCAGCCTGGTCCGCAATAATACTTCGGGCGCACAAACCACGCCACCACCACTCAAAGGGGATGCCCCGCACATGACACACAGCCGGGATTGCCCTGAAGGACCCCCGGGCACGCTATCCCCAGAAGCCTCCATATGGTGATTAACACAGGTGCAATAGGCCAGAATGTAAGGGCGGTGGGGTGGGGATGCCCACAGAGAGGGCCAGAAGGGAAAAGGGTGGTTTTGACCGGGAGAACCATAATACACAGTTATCCCTCCTGAAAGACATAACCAAAAGAGACACATAAGCATCCCGCAGTACATGCCCCAACAAAAAGACTCACAGACCAAAGGCACAGCACGCGCAGCGCACCCACTCGATCACCGTACAGCCAGGCCAACCGCGAATGGAAGATCAGACGAACAGGTCACCGCCACACCCCACGTTCAAAGATGGGCCTCCTGACACAGGGCACCAGCACGCAGCAGCCGCAAAATGGCGCCGAGATCGAGAAACTCGAGGGACGGGCCGCGGGGGCATGACGCGATACGCGTCATCCCCCGGCGCCGCCCCCCCGAAGAGCGCAAAAACGAGCCCATGTGACCCGTGTCAGCGCCATGATAGTCCGCAGCACAATTACAGTAAAAGCGCTGCGGCGAGACAACAAAACGGGACAACAACCAAATCACCACCCGCCGCTAACACCCCCCCCACCAACACCCGTCGGGGAGAGGGGGAGCAGGGGAGAGGACAGGCAGCATCTAAACAGGGCTGGAGGGTAAGGAAGGGGGGCAGTAGACACTACAGGGAAGAAAGACAGAATAAAAAAAAAGGGGAGACTGGCAAGGGACACAAGTCCCCAAACACAACTCACCCCTACACATAGCGAAGGCAGGATCTCTTCATCCCTTAGCAGGCTCACCATAACAGCCTATGGCCGGCTACCCTTTGTGGTACAGGGTCTGCGGCTTGGAGCAGCGCTCCCCGAGCACCTGACCCCAGTGCTCCTCTACCCTCACCCGATCCGACAGCGGAGGCTGGGAGGCACAGAGGGTCCGGAAGCGGGTGGAAATAGACATGCAGGGCCGCAGGCTTGGTTGCCCCGCTCACCTGCGCAACATAGAGAGCCGTCTTCTATCTTCGCAGTATCACTGCAGAGGAAACACTGGAGGTCTATGGGTGATTACCATTTTTATATGGGGCCGGGAGGAGCCGCAAATCTTCTGCAGTGCACTGTGCCATCTTGTGGCGGAATACCCAGATGTAAGGACTTCATGAAGCAGGCCGGGACATTTTATCCCTTTAAAAAAAAATTTAAAATCTAACCCTGGTCATTGCAATTTGGGCTGCACCTCGGTTAAAGAGGAACCCCCACTGAAAATAATGACTTCCTTGGGTTACTGTTGCATCCTGATTTGTCATGGCCCACTGTGTTTATCCCAACAGATCACCCGAAAACTCACCTCTTCCTGGTTCCCACTTGGGCACTCAGCCAATCGGTGATGCTAGTCCTTTCATGTTTCCTTTACCGCACTGAGCTCAATTGCAGCAAAGAAATTTGAACGGAGCCAGAGTCGTCGGCCACCTCCCCCCACCTGCCTCTAGCTGCGTGCGTGCCCCCAGCCTTCTGATATGACGGAGAGACGGTGTGGGCACGTTGGCGTATTGAGTCATCTGGATGATCTGGGGGTTTCACACGACGAGGAATCTAAATTAAGGATGTCCCATAAAGAGGTAAAGCAAATGTGTCAAACTCACTCCTAAATGGGCAGGAACAGGTCATGTTTAGTGGATCTTCACATAGCTGTCTATGGGCCAGTATATTTCATTTTTATCCCCGATGCCTGGTCCGCTTAACATACCATGTAGGTAACAAACTTCCGTCCAGCGGGGAAGGAGAAATTAGAACTGCTCTGTGAAATAAGCAAGCCCCGCCTCAGATCACAGACTCCCTGTTGATTCTCTGACACCTAGACCAAAACGGATGCACTGCAGAAGTGGCTTTCCTGTATATACAAGTCTGGCTGGCCAGAGGGAATAGGGATGCTGTGGGTTGCAGCGGAGTGTGGCTAAGCTTAGGTGCATTTATGAGAAAACCAGGGAGGTTCACGCTACGGGATGCCCCTAGGGAAATCTCTTATAGTGGACCAAAACCCACAGTCGACTGATTCCCTCCCCCGTGTCCCATAAAAAAACTTTCTCCCTGATGCAACAGCGCATGTGCGAGCTGCGACCGCCAACAGCTATACTTTAGCAGGTTGCGCACCCGCAACAGGAATTTGTGAATGCCCGCCGTGGGAATAAAAACTGGGTAGCGGGGATGCAGCCGCCAGTGCGCTTGGCTGATTGGATGAAAGCCTGAGGAAAGGTGAGTTTTATTGGGCAACCTGGGGGGGGTTTCCAGCCGAGTCTTAGCTAAGTGCGTGCATTCCTTCTACCCTATAACAGGGAGCGTGTCCCCACACCACCCATTCACAGATGCCCTGCTGAAGGTATAGCAAGGAGCGGGCCGCTGCTCGCCCATACGCCTTGGATTGGGGGAGAAGGTGAGTTTACCGGGCGACCTGGGTTCACACAGAGGGGGCATCACTAAACTGGATGCCCCCGGGGGGAGGAAATCAAGCATCCTTAGGTTATGGTCCACTTTAAAGCAGACCTTCCGAATCATTTAATGAAAAGCCCAAACCCTTAAAAAACTACTCCCCAACATCGAAAATGAATATATTTAAAGTTTAGTCACTTTTTATTCTTTCCTTCACTGGCCTGAAACTCTGTTAAGCACTCTAGGATACGGGCGCCGCCATCTTGGCTCAGTAGCATCACATACTGAGGAGAGGGGACATAAGTGCAGGGGAGCGGGATTATAGCTGTGCTTTGCACAGACAGAGCAGAGCTGGGGTCAGGAAAAGGTCAGCAATCCCAGAAGGCAGAGCGACACAGTCAGAAGACACTTCCTGTCTGTAGGCTGCCTGCACCTCCATGGGCCGCCATCTTGGATGTTTAAAGGCTCAGAAAATGCAATAGATGCAGGAAGGATGATTTTTAATGTTTTTATTTTTAATGTACCCTGTATGTTCAGGGTGGGGGAAACATATAAGATAGGCTCTTATTTAGGGTGAAGGTCCGACGAGCAAGACAAAACCCATCGGTGGCTGTCGTGTAATCTAAAAAGGCTTCATCCTGGGGCATCCCAAATTAGAATGCCGCGCTGTGTGAACTCCCCCAGAACTCCACTATTCACTCACCTCTTCCCTACAGTGCATGTGCGGGCTCTCCTCCAATGAGAGCCACGACTATGTCATTTGTAGGATGCAGTAGCGTGCACTCTCCATTGAAAACAATGAGGCGTTTGCCGAATTAAAGTGGACCAACACCCAGGATTTTGACTATTCTGGGCTTTGGTCCACTTCGGTGGGGCACCCCCATCGGGGTGCCCCCCTGTGTGAAACCCCCCAGAAAGCCCCAAAAACTCATCTGTCCCCGCTCCCACATGAACGCTGCAGCAAATTCCCGCCGACGGACAAGCGAGGTCCAACGACGGACAAGCGAGCACGCCCGCCGCCGCCGCCGCCGCCGCCTCCCGCGCGTCACTCTTGCAGGGAGCGTGCCCGCCATTCACAAACGGCCGGTGCGTGCCCTGCAAGAGGGATGCACGAGCGGCGGCAGCGGCTCGCGCATGCGCCGCTGGATCGAGGAGCAGGTAGGGATTTCGGGGCTTTCTGGGGGGTTCCACACAGCGGGGCACCCCCGATTCCCGGGCCGATCAGCATCGGGTGTTGGTCCACTTTAAGTGGTCATCGGACGAAAGCTCACGCATGCGCCATAGCAACGAGGAAGAGGTAAGTTGTTTGGGGCGTTTTCGGGGGTTTCACACAGCGAGGCATGCTAATTCAGGGGAAAGGAACAAAACCCGGGTTTTGTACCGCTTTAATTGATGACCTCATCACCCAGCAGCCCAGGTAAGTCCCAGATAGGAGTAGAGGTGGAGGGTCTATATATGACAGGACTAATTGTGGCGGCCATTACTGTCCTGATTCTGGGTGTCCGGCTGCCCTTACATCTGTCGCACACAGTAACCAAGAAACAGTGCCTATGCAGACGTGACGTCACTAGTCATTACAGCGTTTACGTCACTCACTCACCCGGCCCGGTCCCCGCCAGCTCCTACAATCTCCCGCGGAGGCTTGCTGGAGACGTCACGTGACGGCAGCATCGCCAGCCCGCTCGTTCGTTCTGCGGCTCGGCTGTCTTCGAGTGACGTAAGCGCGCAGGTGACGTATCGGAAAGCGTCGGCTTCTTCCTCATCAGCGTTCGGTTGCCATGGCTAAGCGACGACGCCCCGCCATAGTAACCGACAGCCCCCCCAAAATGGCAGCTCTCTACAGTTTAGCCCATGTGGTGATGATCTCATGTTTAAAATACATTCTGTTATCGTTCTGACAGTACTTCTGGAAATTCAACATTGCTTTTTTTAGTTGTGGGCGTGGATTTGGGCGTGGTTTGCATATTGGAGAATAAACTCTAAGGTTAAACCGGACCTTCACCATGATTTATTGAAAAGCCCAAACCCTTAAATAACTATTAACCAGCATCTAAAATTAATATATTTTACGTTTTTAGTCACTTGTTATTCTTTCTGCCACTGGGCTGCAACTCTGTTCAGGACTTTAGGAAAAGGGCGCCGCCATCTTGGCTCAGAAGCATCCCATTTACTGAGGAGGAGAGAGGAGGGATAAAGTCCAGAGCGTGGGGTTATAGCTGTGCTTTGCGCAGACACAGCAGAACTGGGGTCAGGAAAAGGACAGCAATCCCAGAATGCAGAGCGACACTTCCAGAAGGCACTTCCTGTTTGCAGGCTGCCTGATGCTCCATGAGCCGCCATCTTGGATGTTTAAAGGCTCATAACATGCAGTAGATGCAGGTAGGATGATTTTTAATGTGAGCAATCTGTATGTACAGGGTGTGGGAAACATATAAGATAGACTCTTATTCAGGGCGAAGGTCCGGATTAATGTGGGCAATCTGTATGTACAGGGTGTGGGAAACATATAAGATAGGCTCTTATTCAGGGTGAAGGTCCGGATTAATGTGAGCAATCTGTATGTACAGGGTGGGGGAAACATATAAGATAGACTCTTATTCAGGGTGAAGGTCCGGATTAATGTGAGCAATCTGTATGTACAGGGTGGGGGAAACATGTAAGATAGACTCTTATTCAGGGTGAAGGTCCGGATTAATGTGAGCAATCTGTATGTACAGGGCGGGGGAAACATATAAGATAGACTCTTATTCAGGGTGAAGGTCCGGATTAATGTGAGCAATCTGTATGTACAGGGTGTGGGAAACATATAAGATAGGCTCGTATTCGGAGTGAAGGTCCGGATTAATGTGAGCAATCTGTATGTACAGGGTGTGGGAAACATATAAGATAGGCTCTTATTCAGGGTGAAGGTCTGGATTAATGTGGGCAATCTGTATGTACAGGGCGGGGGAAACATATAAGATCGACTCTTATTCAGGGTGAAGGTCCGGATTAATGTGGGCAATCTGTATGTACAGGGTGTGGGAAACATATAAGATAGACTCTTATTCAGGGTGAAGGTCCGGATTAATGTGAGCAATCTGTATGTACAGGGCGGGGGAAACATATAAGATAGGCTCTTATTCAGGGTGAAGGTCTGCTTTAAGGTTAAAGAGGAACATAACCCCTGGGCCAGTGGCGGAACTAAATGTGATGGGGTCCTGGTGTGAACATTAAAGTGGACCAACCACCAGGATTTTGAGTAAGCTTGTGATTGGCTCTTGCCCTGGGGGTATCCCGATGTAAGATGCCCGCTGTGGGAAACCCTCTCCCCCAATCACCTTTCAGCCACCCGCATGGCACATCCGCGGGCGCTCGTCCAATCAGTGGCTTTATGCTGCGCATACTTCTGCTCGCTCATTCGCTTTTGGATCGGGGAGAAGGTGAGTTTACTGGACGACCTGAGTTTTTTTTTTTACACACGGGGCATCTTGAATCTGGATGTCCTGGGGGGACAGAAAGTAAACAAGTTACTAGATAGGTCGGCACTCCAAAAATTGATAAATAATGAATACAGTTAAATGCTTAGCAAGGGTGCTACTTCCTTTGGGACCAATTCCCCATATGGTCCCTATCCTAATCCCTGTACCAATACAAACTTTAAGGAAGTGGAGCACACCAAATTCACTTATATGCCAAAAAAGAATTGAATATATTTATCAGAATAGAGCAGATATTTACACTTCTATATACAAAAACAATGGTGACAATATCAAAGTATAGACAGTAGTCAAAAAAGTGAAATACTTTAGGTATACCGTATATACTCGAGTATAAGCCGAGTTTTTCAGCCCACTTTTTGGGCTGAAAAAAGCAGCCTCGGCTTATACTCGAGTCAGTGAAAATTTTGGCCGAAATGGAGGAGAAAAAGGGGCAGGGCCATACCGCTGGGTGACGCTCGTGAAAGGCCTCATGATGCTGATGTCCCGTGCAGCCGCGGGAGCGATGTCCCGCTTCCTCTGGTACAGTGATCCTCCTCTGGTACAGTGATCCGCCGTCCTCCCCTTCCCTCATGATGCTGATGTCCCGTGCAGCCGCGGGAGCGATGTCCCGCCTCCTCTGGTACAGTGATCCGCCGTCCTCCCCTTCCTCTTCAGCGCGCCGGCTCCGGACTGCGCGTGCGCGGCCGCTTCCTGCGTACACTCACATACCTCCCAACTTCTGAAAATGTGAAAGCGGGACAAGCAATGCCACCGGCCACACCCCCGTCACGTCCCGGCCACACCCCCGTCACGCCCCGACCACACCCCTGTCACGCCCCGGCCACACCCCCGTCACGCCCCGACCACACCCCCGTCACGCCCCGACCACACCCCTGTCACGCCCCGGCCACACTCCTGTCACGCTCTCCAGCTCCAGCTCGGCTGCCTTCACCCCCGCATGCGTACGTTTTTTTATCCCCAACCCAGCATACCGCCCACCCACCCCTGTGCGCCCACCCACTCTCTCACCCCACACGCCAGGAAGTTAGTATCTTTGCGCCGGCGTCGTTGCGGCCCTGGGCACACTGCCGGCGCAGGGCGTCCCGGGACATTTGTTAATGTTCCGGGACCGCGGGATTCTTTGCGAAAATCGGGACAATCCCGGGAAAATCGGGACAGTTGGGAGGCATGCACTCAGAAGCGGCCGGCGCAGCTTCAGTCCAGCCTGGCGAGCGGCCGCTTCCGGGTGTATAGAGGGAGCCGGCGTGCTGAAGAGGAAGGCGGCAATCAACTACCGGTATAACGGCAGAACGGATCGGGCAATCAAACGGCAGGAGCCAGGTATTTACTCAGAATAAACCGCACTACCAGCCTGGGCCACTGGTTAGTGCGGTTATGCTTATCGTATTGACAGTTTTCCTTTAATGGACACAGACAGGCATTATATTTAATGGACACAGGCAGGCTGTACGGTATATTTAATGGGCACAGGCAGGCTGTACGGTATATTTAATGGACACAGGCAGGCTGTACGGTATATTTCATGGACACAGGCAGGCTGTACGGTATATTTCATGGACACAGACAGGCTGTACGGTATATTTAATGGACACAGACAGGCTGTACGGTATATTTCATGGACACAGGCAGGCTGTACGGTATATTTCATGGACACAGACAGGCTGTACGGTATATTTCATGGACACAGACAGGCTGTACGGTATATTTCATGGACACAGGCAGGCTGTACGGTATATTTCATGGACACAGGCAGGCTGTACGATATATTTAATGGACACAGGCAGGCTGTAGGGTATATTTCATGGACACAGACAGGCTGTACGGTATATTTCATGGACACAGGCAGGCTGTACGGTATATTTCATGGACACAGACAGGCTGTACGGTATATTTCATGGACACAGGCAGGCTGTATATTTAATGGACACAGGCAGGACACTGGTAGAATGTATATTATGAGCCCTAACACAGGCTGCTCTATGCAAACAGTCATGTCATCACTTTCTGTAATATCAGCCTGCATTAGGCCTCAAAAGATACCGTACGGTACCCGTAAAAGTCTTTTCTTTGAAATAAATACGGTATTCAAAAACATTATTGGTATCTATTTTTATTTTTGAAATTTACCGGTAGCTGCTGCATTTCCCACCCTAGGCTTATACTCGAGTCAATAACTTTTCCATTTTTTTGTGGTAAAATTAGGTGCCTCGGCTTATATTCGGGTCGACCTATACTCGAGTATATACGGTGTATATATATATATATATATCTCACAAGAAAAGGATACAGTGTACAGTGGCATTGTTTGGACACTGTATCCTTTTCTTGTGAGATATATATATATATATACCTAAAGTATTTCTCTTTTTTGACTACTGTCTATACTTTGATATTGTCACCATTGTTTTTGTATATAGAAGTGTAAATATCTGCTCTATTCTGATAAATATATTAAATTCTTTTTTGGCATATAAGTGAATTTGGTGTGCTCCACTTCCTTAAAGTTTGTATTGGTACAGGACAGAAAGTAAACCCTGGAGTTTCCTCTCCCAGCATCTCAGCAGTGCTGCTGCCTGGATTCAACTGACAGTAACAGAAAGCCTAGCAGCACTTCCTGTTTGCAGGCGGCCTGCAAATGCATGAGCTGCCATTGTGTTTTAAAATTTTGCTACAGCAGGAGAAAAAGGAAAACTACATTTTATGTGCAGCAATCTAAATTACCATGGGGAGGGATAAAAATATACTGTTGGGAGTTATTTCAAATGGATTGTTTGCAGGGTTTGCACATTTGAAGGGGACAGGCCCGTTGTGCAGAGATTTTTTTAACATGGTCTTTTGTATATGTTATGTATTAAATGGTGTATTGTGAATGTATATGTTTTTTAATTTATCAAATAAATTAGGATAATGATTTGATTCATGAAGATTGTTTGACCGTATATTTTTTGTGCTGATCCAAGGGAATGTTGTGGGTACTGGAACCACTTCCTTTATTAGTCTTATCTGCAGTTAGAAACATAGAAACATAGAAGGTTGACGGCAGAAGGAGACCATACGGTCCATCTAATCTGCCCTTATGTGTATACTGTATGTTCTCTGTATCTTATGTGTATCCTGTATGTTCTCTGTATCTTATGTGTATACTGTATGTCCTCTGTATCTTATGTGTATACTGTATGTTCTCTTTATCTTATGTGTATACTGTATGTTCTCTGTATCTTATGTATATACTGTATGTTCTCTGTATCTTATGTGTATACTGTATGATCTCTGTATCTTATGTGTATACTGTATGTTCTCTGTATCTTATGTATATACTGTATGTTCTCTGTATCTTATGTGTATACTGTATGTTCTCTGTATCTTATGTGTATCCTGTATGTTCTCTGTATCTTATGTGTATACTGTATGTTCTCTGTATCTTATGTGTATACTGTATGTTCTCCTTATCTTAGGATAGATGTGTGCTTATCCCAGGCATGTTTAAATTCACTGACTGTTGATTTTTCAACAACCTCTGCTGGAAGTTTGTTCCAAGCATCTACTACTCTTTCTGTAAAATAATATTTTCTAACATTGCTCCTGATCTTCTCTCCGACTAGCTTCAGGTTGGGCCCCTTGTTCTATCATTAAGTTTCTTCTTAAAAACACTTCCCTCCTGAACCTTATTCAATCCTTTCACATATTTAAAGGTCTCCATCATGTCCCCTCTCTCCCTTATTTCCTCCAGACTGTACAAATTAAGTTCTTTAAGTCTCTCCTGATAAGTTTTAAGTTTAAGTCCTTCCACCATTTTTGTTGCCGGCCTTTGGACCCGTTCTATTTGAATAATGTCTTTTTGCAGGTAAGGTCTCCAGAACTGCACACAGTATTCTAGCTGTGGCCTCACCAGGGCTCTATACATCGGCATCACAACCTCCCTCTTCCTACTGGTGATGCCTCGAGCTATGCAGCCGAGCATCCTGCTTGCTTTTCCCACTGCCTGGCTACACTGTCCACTCATCTTGCAGCTATCAGTAATCAGTATCCCTAAATCTCTCTCCTCCGAGGTTCTGGATAACACAGAGCTGCCCATACAGTGCTCAGAGCAGGGATTCCTTCTACCTAAGTGCATGATTTTACATTTAGAGACATTAAACTCGAGTTTCCACAGTTTTGACCATTTATCCAGTAAAGCTAAATCATTTTCCATGTTGCAGACACCTCCAGGAATATCCACCCTATTACTAACCTTTGTATCATTAGCAAACAGACAAACTTTTCCTACCAAGCCTTCTCCTATGTTGTTGCATGGTTTTAAGATTCTCCTTGGGTCGGGCACAGTAATTATACTTTGATTCAAAGGTGGTGCGGGATCATATGGTTTCTTTTTAAGATACCATGGGGAGGGATGCATATGAGCACTGTTGTGTTGGTCTGGTTTAAAGTGGACCAAAACCCAAGATTTTGACTATCCTGGTTTTTGGTCCTTGCTCCCGGGGCTCCATAATCCTCGCAGGTCACCGAAACAAACTAACCAAACTACGGCGCATGCACGGTCGCTCGTCCAATCAGTGGGCTCGGATCCGCTCACGTAAGCGAGTCTAAGCATTCGTCTAAGGCGAATAGCTCTGAGCGTGCTGACGAACGCATCCCCCGCTACCCTCTAACAGGTAGTGGGCTTGCGCCAGCCATTCACAAATGCCCGGTGCGGGCACGCGCTCTGCTAGAGAGATGCACGAGATGCGGCCTGCGCATGCGCCGTTGGACCGGGAATCAGGTAAGGTTTGCGGGCGTCCTGGGGGGCTTCACACAGCAGGGCATCCCGATTTTGGATGCCCAGCGGGGAGGGATTGGATCGATCAGGCTGGGTGTTGGTCCACTTTAAAGTGGACCAACACCCAGGGGTGATCGGCCTGGGAATCTATAAGATTCCCGGGCCAATCACCTCCCTCACCGCGGGGCATCCGAGATCGGGATGACCCGCGGTGAGGGACCCCCCCAAAAGCCCCAAAAAACATTACCTTTTCGGCGACAGATCAGCCGCCGCCGCCTCCCGCGCGCCCCTCTAGCAGTGCGCGTGCACGCGCCGGCCGTTTGTGAATGGCTGGCGCGGGCGCGCACCCTGTGAGAGGGACGGCGGCTTATCCGTCGCTTGTCTGTCGCCGAAAAGGTACGTTTTTTGGGGCTTTTGGGGGGGTTTCACACAGCGGGGCATCCTGATCTCGGATGCCCCGCTGAAGTGGACCAACACCCAGGATAGTGAAAATCCTGGGTGTTGGTCCACTTTAAAGACTCCAGGGTAGGCTTTAGTTCACTTTAACATCTCTCTCTCAGGCTACTCCTGAGAGGGTTCTAACCACCTTACCTGGCTACACTAGCAGAGAACAACCCCACCCAATAAAGTCAATCTCTTGGGTGTTGTTCCTCTTTAAAGTGGACCAAAACCCATGGCGATCGACCCGGGAATCTATAAGATCGGGAAAAATAGGGTGCCCCGCTGTGTAAACCCCCCAGATCCTTGCTATCCCTCTAGCAGGACGCGTGCCCGAGCCAGGCATTTGTGAATCCAGGGCACACTCCCTGTTAGAGGGAAGCGGGGGATGCAGCCGTCAGCGCCAGAGCCGGATTAAGTGTGGTGGAGGCCCCTGGGCACAAAATCTGCTGAAGGCCCCAGATACAGTATAAAATAATAGTCCAGCCAATTAACTGATTGGTGGTTGTATGGAACCCGTCTGCTTACTGGAACGTCAGATTGAGTGACAGCTCTGCACCCATCACTGTAGCGTTGCTGGCGGCGGCTTTGCTGCTCTAGACTCTCCGTCCTGCCCTGTGGTGGCTTTGGCTGCCCAGACGCGTGGGGACCCCACAGTCGCTGATAGCTTTGTTGCTGGCCCCGCGGCCCATCAGTCCAAAGACTGAAAAGCCTCCTGGACAAGATCATAACCCAAAGGTTGGTGGAGGCCCCCTTTGCAGGGCAAGTGGTGGAGGCTCACGCCCCTTGCGCCCCTCTCATTATCCGGCCCTGGTAAGCGCGCTCGGAGCCACTCGCCTTAGTCAAAGGCTTAGATGAAGGGACGTCAGCGGATTGGACGAGCGGCCGCACATGTGCCGTAGGACCGGGAAGAGGTGAGTTTGTTTCGGCGACCTGGGGGGGGGGGTTTCACACAGCGGGGCAGCCCGATCAGGGACAAGTACCAAAACCCAGAATAGTCAAAATACTGGATTTTGGTACACTTTAATCAGAGTTTGAACACTAATCTTAGGAGTAAGCAGACATTGCCCCGTCAGCCATCTAAGGTCCTGTTTGCCATTTATTGTGATGTACTTGTGACCTAATGAGGATGAGACAGGGGCCACTTACGTATGTGCAAAACACGTGTGACTCATGGCGGGTCAGCGGGGATGGTGGACAGAGGGAGATTGCACTCCCAGGAAGCAGCATAAATAACATACTCCCCAAGTGTCTCTGATTTGTAGGGACTGTCCCTCTTTTGAGTCCATGTCCCCCTGTCCCTCGTTGTTCTCCTTTGTCCCTCTTTGAGGAGTAACATGCAGATCTGCATCAATAAATGATTCATTTGCCTATTTAAGTGTTCGTATTGTTTAAACTGTTACACCCTAACTCCTATATATCCCTCAATGAGGGGGTGTGGCCTAATTTAACAAATGTCCCTCTTTCCCACCCTGAAAAATTGGTATGTATGAAATAAGCCTTATAATATTATTGAGCTGTTTTTTATTTTTTATTTCCTCTGACCAGTGGCGTGACTAAATGTGATGGGTCCCTGGTGCGAATTTGAAATGGGGCCCCCTCATTGCTCATACAGTAAACTATTTTTTCTGTCTTTTAGATCAACTGGATGCAGCTAGACAACTAAAGGCTAGAGGAGCAGAGACAAAAGGTGCTTCCTTTCTCTAAGTGACATACCTACCAACATTTCAGGGTGGAAAAGAGGGACATTAATTAAATTAGGCCACACCCCCTCATTGAGGGATGGATAGGAGATTGTAACAGCTACAAAAATATAAACACGTTGAATAGGCAAATGAATCATTTATTGATGCAGATCTGCATGTTACACCTCAAAGAGGGACAAATGAGAACAACAAGGGGCTGGTGGACATGGACTCTAAAGGGGAGCAGTCCCTGCAAATCAGGGACACTTGGGAGGTATGTAAATTATTCCAAATGAGCACAAATATAATTGTTGAAGGAGCAACAATGATGGTGCTCTCCTGACCTTCTGCATGCCTTCCAACTTTTCAGGGTGGGAAAGAGGGACAATTGTTAAATCAAGCCACACCCCCTCATTGATTGATGGATAGGAGAAAGAATGTAATAGTTACAATATAAACACATTGAATAGGTGAATTAATCATTTATTGGTACATATCAGCATGTTACACCTCAAAGGACAAATGAGAACAAAGAGGGACAGAGAGACATGGACTCAAAAGAGGGACAGTCCTTCCAAATCAGGGACAATTGGGAGGTATGTAAATGATTCCAAGTGAGCACAAATATGATTGTTGAAGGAGCAACAATGATGAAGCTCCCCTGAGGAAAGAGGGACAATTGTTAAATCAAGTCACGCCCTCTCATTGATTGATAGATAGGATGTAACAGTTACAACAATATAAACACAAATGAATCATTTATTGACTCAGATCTACATGTTACACCTCAAAGAGGGACAAATGAGAACAACGAGGGACAAGGGGACATGGACTCAAAAGAGGGACAGTCCTTCCAAATCAGGGACACTTGGGAGGTATGCTGCTGGGCCCCGGTCGCACCCCCTCAAGTTATCTTGCTCGAGGACTCTGCTCTAGTTTCAGTCTCAGTATGGAGGTGGATTAATATGAGGAAAACCTTACTTTCCTCTGTGAGTAATAGAGATTTTCATTTTTATTTAAAGCGGACCTTCAGCATGATTTAATGAAAAGCCCAAACCCTTAGAAAACTATTCTCCAGCATCTAAAATTAATATATTTAAAGTTTTTAATCACTTACTTATTGTTCTTTCCCCCACTGGGCTGCAATTCTGCTCAGGACTTTAGAATACGGGCGCCGCCATCTTGACTCAGAAGCATCACACTTACTAAGGAGAGGAGAGTGGGATAAGGTACAGGGGGGCGGGTTATAGCTGTGCTTTGCTCAGACAGAGCAGAGCTGAGGTCAGGTAAAGGTCAGCAGTCCCAGAATGCAGAGCAGCACAGTCAGGAGGCACTTCCTGTTTGCAGGCTGCCTGATAAGATGGCGGCTTCCATAAGCCGCCATCTTGGATGTTTAAAGGCTCATAACATGCAGTAGATGCAGGTAGGATGATTTTTAATGTGGGCAATCTGTATGTACAGGGTGTGGGAAACATATAAGATAGACTCTTATTCAGGGTGAAGGTCCGGATTAATGTGGGCAATCTGTATGTACAGGGTGTGGGAAACATATAAGATAGACTCTTATTCAGAGTGAAGGTCCGCTTTAAAGCGGACCTTCAGCATGATTTAATGAAAAGCCCACACCCTTAGAAAACTATTCTCCAGCATCTAAAATTAATATATTTCACATTTTTAATTACTTATTATTCTTTCCCCCACTGGGCTGCAACTCTGCTCAGGACTTTAGGATACGGGCGCCGCCATCTTGACTCAGAAGCATCACACTTACTGAGGAGAGGACAGTGAGATAAAGTACAGGGGGCGGGTTATAGCTGTGCTTTGCTCAGACAGAGCAGAGCTGGGGTCAGGAAAAGGTCAGCAATCCCAGAATGCAGAGCGACACAGTCAGAAGGCACTTCCTGTTTGCAGGCTGCCTGATGTTCCATGAGCCTCCATCTTGGATGTTTAAAGGCTCATAACATGCAGTAGATGCAAGTAGGATGATTTTTAATGTGAGCAATCTGTATGTACAGGGTGTGGGGAACATATAAGATAGGCTCTTATTCAGAGTGAAGGTCCGCTTTAAGGAATTCAGGGAAACATTTGGTGGGCAAAAATCACAAGAAAATCATTTTGAATCAATTTTTCCCTGAAATTCTGTGCGAACTCCCCAGCTAGAGGTTGCAGATCCCTGCTCATGTAGATTGTAGGCTCCTCCTCCTCCTTCTGTATCCCTCTTTATATGCTTTGGGGCCCATCATGTGTATCTGCACCCAGAATCCAGGTATCCAGTGAATCCTCAGCACTGTAGAAGGGGTTAATTTACTCCTCGGCTTGAAGATAGGCAGTGCTGTATATAAATGCTTTTTGTTTAAATGTCATGCATGCATAATAATAGTAATAATAATAATAGTTCACACTTTTTATACACCCCAGTCCCTCAGAGAAGACACATTATGTATTTCATACTCATTCTTTCAGACATATTTGAATGTTAAGTAGGACACAGACGAAATGCGGAATGCTCACTACTAACCCCAGAGCATGTCTGTTATACAAATACACAACCTCCAATCTCTGGATCAGAAAGGACCGATGTAGCCTGTCGTCCAAACTGCATTTGCATCCCATTACATTACATTTGCGTTGCTTTGATTTGCATTTAGAACGGATGAGATTGCAGTAGTTACTAATGTAGATGAGACAGATGCAGGCCAAAAGCCCATCTGCCTGGAACCAGCATGTATTATAGAGAATAACTGCGAATTGACCTCAGATCAAATCAATGCAAACCAATCTAAAGCAAAGCAATGTAAATGCAGCCATGAACCTTTTCTAATTGGGGTCTGTTTGCTTTTAGGGCCCTTTAATATTATAAAACAACCCACCATGGTACCAATGTGTGTACTGGCTTTAACCACCCAGGGGTTTATATACCATAGAAGCTGGGGAGGCAGCTGCTACCGGGCCCATGGCAGTGAACATGTAGGCTGTGCGGGAGTGTTGGGAGGGGGGGGGCGCAGGGCTGGAGGTTGTACTGGAATGGGCTAAGATGCAGGCACAGAGCCAGGCAGAGAATGATTTTGCCCAGAACAGGCAGAGAATGATTTTGCCCAGGACAGATTTTTTTTTTTTTGCTCAAGAGATTTTTTTTGGCCTAGGACAGCCACAGAATGATTTTATCCAGGACAGATGCAGAATGGTTTTTGCCTGGGACTGGATAGAACAGATGCAGATGCTGAATTATTTTGCCCAGGACAGATGCAGAGTTATTTTGCCCAGTACAGATGCAGAATGATTTTATCCAGGACAGATGCAGAATGATTTTATCCAGGACAGATGCAGAATGATTTTATCCAGGACAGATGCAGAATGACTTTTGCCTAGAGCTGGTTAGGACAGATGCAGACGCTGAATTATTTTGCCCAGGACAGATGCAGAATTATTTTGCCCAGGACAGATGCAGAATGATTTTGCCCAGTACAGATACAGAATGATTTTATCCAGGACAGATGCAGAATGATTTTATCCAGGACAGATGCAGAATGACTTTCGCCTAGAGCTGGTTAGGACAGATGCAGACGCTGAACTATTTTGCCCAGGACAGATGCAGAATTATTTTGCCCAGTACAGATGCAGAATGATTTTATCCAGGACAGATGCAGAATTATTTTGCCCAGTACAGATGCAGAATGATTTTATCCAGGACAGATGCAGAATGATTTTATCCAGGACAGATGCAGAATGACTTTTGCCTAGAGCTGGTTAGGACAGATGCAGACGCTGAATTATTTTGCCCAGGACAGATGCAGAATTATTTTGCCCAGGACAGATGCAGAATTATTTTGCCCAGTACAGATGCAGAATGATTTTATCCAGGACATATGCAGAATGATTTTATCCAGGACAGATGCAGAATGACTTTTGCCTAGAGCTGGTTAGGACAGATGCAGACGCTGAACTATTTTGCCCAGGACAGATGCAGAATTATTTTGCCCAGGACAGATGCAGAATGATTTTGCCCAGTACAGATACAGAATGATTTTATCCAGGACAGATGCAGAATTATTTTGCCCAGTACAGATGCAGAATGATTTTATCCAGGACAGATGCAGAATGATTTTATCCAGGACAGATGCAGACTGACTTTTGCCTAGAGCTGGTTAGGACAGATGCAGACACTGAACTATTTTGCCCAGTACAGATGCAGAATTATTTTGCCCAGTACAGATGCAGAATGATTTTTGCCTGGGACTGTACAGGACAGATGAAATCAAAGCATACATTTGCCCAGGACAGATGCAGAATTATTTTGCTCAGTACAAATGCAGAATGATTCTGCCCAGGACAGATTCAAAATGAATTTTCCCAGGACAGCCACAGTATTATTTTGCCCAGGACAGATGCAAAATGAAATAATTTTTGCCCGGAACAGCACACACATGCGTCTGATTTAAGAAGGGTGGAAATAGGTCCACCTCTCAAAGCTAAAAAGAAAAGGGCCCATGAATAATAGGGCTAAGGGCTGAGCTACAAGAAAGGGGCTAAATTCCAACAACAACAGCTTTATTTAACAGCACAGTCAGGATACTTTCTCTGCATGACAGGTAAGCAAACAATATGTTTTTTTCACTTAGCCTATTCAATCCCTTTAATCTATGAGAAGCCAACATTTAGGACATATACCGCAATGGATACACTGAGAGCTAGCTTACTAGAGAATGTCCCTATACTTACTGTGTGAAGTTAGAGGGATGAAGTCTTCTCATACGACGGAGGTCCCCCTCCATGCACTTGCACACATTCAGAAGGTAGAATAAAAATATGGCAGCTGCTCAAACGATTCATAACTGACCTGGGTGGTGCATGTGGACTATGCAAATAGATAAATGGTAGTCGACACTTTTAGGAACCCCAGCACTCAAACCCTGTCAGCCAGCAACAAGTCTGAATCTGTTTAAAAAGGGATCTTTATAGGCTTTGGCTATCTTTAAAGGAGCCCTCTCTTAACAGTCAAACCTATCAGCCAGCAGCACATCCTATAATCTGTCTCTAAAATCTGGTTTAAAACAGAGGTCTCAGCTGTAGACATTGGCAAATGCATGGAAACCACATGTCCCATTAAGGTGCCCCTGTAACTGTGTTTCCTACTCTAATCTATTAAAGCATTTTTTAAGATCAGCCAATTGGCAAGCTCAAAAAAGTCATATGGGTGTGGCATTGGCAGTGGGAAAACCTGTTTTTGTTTAAAAACTGTCTCACTGATGAGCTGGCTGTATCGCCCTAGTAACTCAGGCGGTGCTTGGGAGGGTAACGTTTTTTTTGCTGCTTTAATACCCACATATCTTAAAGATACAAATGAAAAGGTTGCCAAATGTTTTGTGAAACTGACTGGTCAACCTGCTTGTGAACAGGGAAATTAGTCCCAGACAACACTTAAAGGAGTCCCAGCACTCAGCATTGTCAGCCCATCACCCAGCTGTTGGTCCAATGCGTCAGACCATTTGGTGATGTTGCCATACAGAACATCCCATTGCTCAAGAACCTGGGTGACATGCTCCCGTCTGCCTGCAGGGACAATAAAAATGTTCCCCCTTGGGAGTAAGGACATGGGAATAGTGGAAGGATAGAACTTGGTCTAAATTCAGCTGGAGAAGAAAACAAACCTAAGTACAGTTACATGGTTAGGCCCCTGGAGGGCAGCATAGGATAAGAAATGTTTATTCACAGAATAGGCAGGAAATTGTTTTGCAACAGCAGGATGAGTCAGAGGGTCCTGATAGGCTGTTGGTAGAAACAGAGTTGCCTAGTATGAGTCATAGGGCTCTGATAGGCTGATAATGGCAACAAAGTTTATTTGGGGAGGTGCTAAAAAGGGATAAAAAGGAAATAAGACGGCTAGACCTTGTTGACTGCATGTCAAGCTTCCCGGCTACAATCAAGGAAGGGCTGAGTGTGCTCCAGTGTGGGGGCGAAGCGATAAATCCAAAGAAGCAATTCAAAAGTCAGGGCAGTCCAATGGATGAATACGGGTTCAGGGGCTGGCGGCAGACAGGCAAAGTCCAAGAATAAGTCCGAGTTCAGGGGCTGGTAGCAAACAGGCAAAGTCCAGTGAGAGAATCCGAGTCATAAACCAAGTCACCCTTCCGAGGGAAATTTCAGGAAACTTAAGAATCAGGAAAACAGAATCCAGGAAGTAAGCTGATAACACAACGTTGGATGCAGGCCAGCTGTCCTCTTAAATATGGCTGTCAATTAGAGCAGGGAGGGATGTGTCAGAGTCTGAATGAGGTCACTTCCTGTCCATTCAGACCCAGGAAACCAGGAAGTAAAAAGCAAGACCAAGAGCTTACGCTCTAGGCTTTGTGCACTTACAGTGTGCTGAACACCAGGTGTCGCTGTTGAGCAGTGCAACAGATGAAGAGCCTGCTCTGGTACAAACACCCAGATGTGCACGTCTGCGGCTACATGCAGACAGTGATTGAGCACGCCCACATCTCCTTGAAGAGCAAGCAAGGTGAGGAGACTGACTCTGCACCGACAAGAGAAGGGAACAAAGTTCTGCACAGGAGTGAAAAGGATCCTGTGTTGCACCGCTGAAAGATCCATAAGAGGTTATGAGGGAGCTAACAGAGTAATGTCTGTCCTAGAAACCTTCTTGGAGAATAGACTATGTTCAGGGTAGATCATGAGACTTCTTGCCTTGTACACTACCCTGCCTCATGGCGCTACTCTACGCTGCTCTGGTCATCCCATGGTCATCTGAGAAGCCTAAGTGGGTGGCCTCCTTACAGTGGGGTGGCACCCTACTGCTCCTCTGTGTACAGTCCCATGGAATTGTTATTGCCCTGTGAGGGGCCCTTGTACTGCAATGGAAGTGCTGTGTTTATTTTGAAATAAAGTAGCTGGGCTCCACCCAGAGCAGTAGCTAGGCTTTCTGGCACCTGGGGCAAAGATGGCGAAATGGCGCCCCCACCTGTTCTCAGGCCCCCATTTGGTGCCCCCCTGTCCTGCTGCACCCGGGACAAGTGCCCCTCCTAGCTACACCTCTGGCCCCACCTGTGCTACATTTTGAAAGCTGTTTTACCTTTGTGTCAGGATTATTCTCCTTCACCTACCCTCCCTAGGGAAGACAAGGCCAGCACGCCCCTGCAACGGATTACATGCCCAGCAGACTTATCTGAAACCGGACCTTCAGCGTCATTTAATGAAAAGCCCAAACCCTTAAAAATGATTCCCCAGCATCTAAAATTAATATATTTAATGTTTTTAATCACATACTGAGGAGAGGTGTCAAAAGTGCATGGGGGCGGGGGTATAGCTGTGCTTTACACAGACAGAGCAGAGCTAGGGTCAGGGAAAGGCCAGCAATCTCAGAATGCAAAGCGGCACAGTCAGAAGACACTTCCTGTCTGCAGGCAGCCTAAAACTCAATGGGCCGCCATCTTGGATGTTTAAAGGCTCAGAAAATGCAATAGATGCAGGAAGGATGATTTTTAATGTGGGCAATCTGTATGTACAGGGGGGAAACATATACGATAGGCTCTTAATCAGGGTAAAGGTTCGGATTAATATGGGCAATCTGTATGTACGGGGTGTGGGAAACATATTAGATAGACTCTTATTCCGGGTGAGGGTCCGGATTAATGTGAGCAATCTGTATGTACAGTGTGTGGAAAACATATAAGATAGACTCTTATTCAGGGTGAAGGTCCGGATTAATGTGGGCAATCTGTATGTACGGGGTGGGGGAAACATATAAGATAGGCTCTTATTCAGGGTGAAGGTCCGGATTAATGTGGGCAATCTGTATGTACAGTGTGTGGAAAACATATAAGATAGACTCTTATTCAGGGTGAAGGTTCGGATTAATATGGGCAATCTGTATGTACAGGGTGGGGGAAACATATAAGATAGGCTCTTATTCAGAGTGAAGGTCCGGTTGAAGTGGTCAGACAGATAGTCCCCTCACCCTAGCAAGAAGCGGCACGGGAAGCCGCGTGCGCAGGTGCTTTTGTCTGCTGCTCTCCCTCCCCACCTTCTGGACGCCATGTGTTGCTTTCGTTTGGATTGGTAACAATGTATCTGTGACCTGGCTTTGCACTTTTGATTTCTTTCTTTCATTGTAACACTTGTATTGTTAATCACTGAGTCATGATTCGTCCACTGTTTTACTTGATTACATATTGGTTACAATGCTGACAGATATTTAGTGTAATAGCATTTTCACTGGATTAGGTTTTGAGAGGATGTCATAAGTTTCATTTGTTTGTTTGAATAGACTTTTAGCTACCGTATTGTAACACATTTTGGTCATTGCTCTGCAGGTGTGACTGCATATATTTTTCACATGTGCACTTATTGCTTTAGATATTTCAGAGAGGGGTATTCTTTTTATTTTTTATTAGCATAATTATCTTTTGTGCCGGCACAAAAAATTACATTGATAGCAGTGTTTTACCATCAATAACATTGCAATTTTTCACATGGATCCTCCCCATTTGGGATACCCATTTTTTTTGTCTGTGGGTCATTATGAGGTGAGACAGGACTGGGGTAGTCAGTGGTTGGTTTTAAATGTCTTGATGTGTATATGTGTTTTTAAAGTGTTTTTGTACTCAAATAAAATGATTTTCTAAACTAGAATTTCTTCTTTGGTGATGCTCCCTTAATTGTGGCTGCTGTGGCGAGTAGTCGCAACTGCTACTTTTTTCTGCATTGAGTTTAAAGTGGACCAACACCCAGGATTTTGACTATCCTGGGTTTTGGTCCACTTCGGTGTGCCCCGCTGTGTGAAACCCCCCAGAAAGCCCCAAAAACTCACCTCTCCCCGCTCCCACGTGACCGCTGCAGCCAATCCCCACCGACGGACAAGCGGGAGGCAGCGACGGATAAGAGAGCGCGCCCGCTGCCGCCTCCCGTGCGCCACTCTTACAGGGTGCACGTCCTGCTAGAGGGACGCGCGGCAGGCGGTGGCGGCCGCCGCTGGGTCGAGGAGCAGGTAGGGATTTAGGGGTTTCTGGGGGGTTTCACACAGCGGGGGTGATCGGGGGGGCCCCGCAGTCAGGGAGCTGATCGGTCCGGCAATCTTATAGATTCCCGGGCCGATCAGGGGAGGGTGTTGGTCCACTATAAGTTGTAGGTGAACTAGTATTTCTGTGGTGCACCACATTTTTCCTTTAGTACGTTGAAGTGGCAGAAGAAATGTAGGGTTGGGGAGGGGCACCCCCGGTGGTGGGACATGGCGGCAGGCCAGACCCTGTGGAACAGGTAAGTATTGCTCCCCAGCAATAGCCTTCTAGGGTGACCCTGTAGCTGCATGCTGAAATGAGTTCTACAAATGTAAATTTGGAATTAAGACAGAATCTAGGTGAGTCAAGAGTTTAGTGAGATCCTTTTTTTTTAATGCAGCGAATGTTGCTGAGCGCTGCTCTTTTTGGCCATCATCATAAAGAGAGACGTCAGTATTTTTATTGAGGTGCACAGGTTGCAATTTTAAACTGCACAGCCAGCTTCTTGAGCGGCATAAGCCATCAGCGGCCGTCACATGGCTGTCTGCAGCTGAGAGGCGCGCCACAGCCATCCCATTTCCCTCTTTTCGCCCTCGCCGAGGTCAGCGTGTCGGGACTAGGCGCGCACATCCAGGGGGATATATTATATTTTTAGAAAGGAATCACTGCTAACAGCATAAAATATAGGGCTTCAGCCTGCTGTGCCGCCATAGGAAACTCATTGCTGCAATAAAACGAATATGAATACTTTATACGTATACTTTATTGGTCGCCAAGTAGGTACAGAATACATACAAGGAATACTTTCTGGAAGGGGGGTTCTCCATAGAGCTTGAACATTTGCTAGACACACATACTATATACATCAAGGGGTTTAAACATTTGCTAGATATACATATTATACAAGGGGCTTTAGTTACATACGACACTTCGTTTGCTAACTGGTGATGCGCTGGGGACCGAAAGTTCTTGCAGGATTCTTAAAGTTGGTAATTTAGTGCTTTAACGGCTAGTGGGTAGAAACTGTTTTTGTACCGAGTGGTACCTCCCGGTAGCCCGGTACCTCCGTCCAGAGGGTAGGAGATTGAAGAAGGGGTGACCTGGGTGTGTGGGGTCTCCAACTATTCTTTTTGTCCTTGAGCGGATCCTTTCCTTGAATTGTTCATCTAGGTCAGGTAGGGGACATCCTATGATCTGCTCAGCAGTCCTTGGCAGTGATCCCACAATACCAGGCAGTGAAGGAGGAGGTCAGGAGTGAGCCTACTGCACCGATGTAGAAGGTCTTCAGGATCCTTTTAGACATTCCGTATTTCGCAAGTTGTCTAAGGAAATAAAGTCTCTGTTGAGCCTTCTTTAGGACAACGGTGGCTTGTCTACTCCACTTCAAGTCGTCCGTTATCACCGTGCCGAGAATTTTTGTGCTGGTAGCGATATTGACCTCATCCTTACCCATGGAGATGGGATGGTGCGCTGGGTGGGACCGCCTGAAGTCGACAATCAGCTCAACCGTTTTCTGGGTGTTAAGGATGAGGTTATTCTCTTCAGACCAGGTTACCAGATTTTTTATTTGTGTTCGGTAGGGAGACTCGTCTTGTTGTTGATGAGGCCTACCAGAGTTGTGTCATCCGCAAACTTGATGATTTTGATTGATGGGTCTGTGGACTTGAAGTCATTTGTGTATATGGAGAAGACGAGGGGGGACAGAACGCAGCCTTGTGGTGCGCCTACATTGGTGGTTCTGGATGAAGAGATAAAGGGGCCCAGTTTGACTCTCTGATTTCTGTTTGTGAGAAAGTTGGTGATCCAGCCAGAGAGATCCGGTGAGATGCCCAGTGAGAGCATTTTCCTATTCAGAATTTGGGGATCTATAGTATTGAAGGCGGATGAGAAGTCCACGAATAAGAGTCTGGCGTATGAGCTGGGTTGATCCACATGGTCTAATGTAAGTTGCATTGCAAGGTTGACCGCGTCTTCTGAAGATCTGTTTGCTTTATACGCGAACTGCAGTGGATCCCACTTTGAGCCAATTGCTTCATTGAGGAATGGTATTATCAGTCACTCGAAGACCTTCATCACCACTGGGGTCAGAGCGATGGGTCTGTAGTCGTTCAAGGCTGTGGCTGATGACGTCTTAGGGACTGGAAGGATGACTGAGTTCTTCAGGCTGTCGGGGACTTTACCAGCCTCTAGTGAGCCCTTGAAGATTCCAGTAAGGATTGGGGCCACCGCTGCCACGCACTGTTCCGCTGCTGTATAGTAAAGCGGGACTATGGTCATTTTTGAAAAATAAAAATAACAAAGGGTATCCCGCACAGCTGATCGATCCTAGTCCAGTGATCAACTCACCCCACGCCATCTTATAGATTCCCGGGCCGATCGCCGTGGGTTTTGGTCCACTTTAAAGGTTAATACTGATTATATCAGCAATTGCTAAAAAAAATATTCTCCAAAACTGAATCCATACCAAACCAGCAAAAAACAGGGACATAATGCACGGCATGCCTAGCTTGCGGTATTAAAGCAGACCAAAACCCACTGAACTTGTGAAATACATTTGGCCAAAGCCCTTCCCAATACTGCCTTCTTAGGGTATAGAACTAGAATGGATATTTCCTCTTTTCGAATCGTCCTTGAACACTTATTTTTGCTGTACCTTTCTGTGAGATGGCAGGTGATCGGTCATTGCATAGGTGTGGCAATGACATCATCGCTACACAAAACAGTGGCAATGAATGGAGGAGGCGGAGCTTTACAGCTAAAACAGGCGCATTATCTGGTATAAGAGTGGAGCAGGAGCATTCAAAACTGCAAAAGGTTGTGTTCATGGGGGCAGCAATTCAGGGGATGCTAGTTAAAAATGTGGGTTTTGGTCCACTTTGAGGCCCACCAACAGCTCATGTTTTTTGGATCTCCACATGTAACAGTAAAAGGAGGCGGCGGAGAATTACAGCTAAAACAAGCGCCATTATCTGGGATTAGAGTGAAACAGGAGCAGTAAGTATTGGAAAAAGGTGCTCTTCACAGAGGGAGCAATTCAAGGGATGCCTGTTAAAAATGTGGATTTTAGTCTGCTTTAAGTAAGAACTATGGTCATAAATCATTTATTATACAGCAGCAGGGCAGTGCATCACCGCCTGTAAAACAAAAAATAACACCCAGGAACTTACCTGTTCAGGGTGCTCTTCTGCAGCTGACTTGGAGCAGCCTATTAGCCTCCTAACAAGAGCTGATAGCCTCGGCCACTGGCCACGCTGATAGGCTGCTTGCAGTCACATGGGAGTGTCACCCCAAGCAGCCTATCAGCGTGGCCAGTGGCCGAGCCTATCAGCGCTGGCCCTGAAGGCTAATAGGCTTCTATACGGCAGCCATAAAAGAGGACCTGGAACAGGTGAGTTGGCGAGTGGCCGTTTTTCTGTTTTACTGGGTGCGATGCGCAGTGCGGCAGCCCGTGTCGCACTGTCCCGCTGCTGTATAGTAAAGCGGGACTATGGTCATTTTTGAAAAATAAAAATAACAAAGGGGTACTCGCCTTGTATCCCGCACAGCTGATCGATCCTAGTCCAGTGATCAACTCACCTCACGCCATCTTATAGATTCCCGGGCCAATCGCTGTGGGTTTTGGTCCACTTTAAAGGTTAATACTGATTATATCAGCAATTGCTAAAAAAAAATATTCTCCAAAACTGAATCCATACCAAACCAGCAAATTTCAGCAATTTTTCAAATTTGACTGGGCTGACGCAAGACACCCAATTTCTCCAACAGCGCCATGTAGCCTCACTTGTATCACCAGATGCGGCTCAGTGTATAGCGCCGGCGCTGTGTGTTCAGCAGCGCCACGTAGCTCCGGTCTCTCAGTGTCATTCTCCCATACATTTCAATGGTGTTTCATTTGGTTGTGTTTAAATAACGTGTTGCTAAAGTACATTTTTGGCTCAAATCATTGTGTGACCTCTCCTGCCCAGCAAACAAAAACTTTTATTGTTTTTTTTTTATTTTTATTTTTTTATTTTATCAAACACTTTTCTTATTTATTTTTTAATTTAAGCAGAATTGTATGTGCAGGTTGGCCATTGCAGTGTCATTGTCACAGTGTTAAAACAATGTCATTTTATATGTTTTCGCTCTGGTGCTGGTGTTCAGAAACAGACTTATCGACGCTAGATCGTCCAGTTTTAGAGCGTCGACGCTGGTTGTGTGTAGTTTTTTCTTAAATATGGGCTTCACCGCTGAGTGCCGGACGCACTTAAAGTGGACCAACACCCAGGATTTTCACTATCCTGGGTTTTGGTCCACTTCCGCGGGGCACCCCGATCGGACCGGCCCCGCTGCGTGAAACCCCCCAGAATGGCAGAGAAACTCACCTCACCCCGCTCCTACTACGCATGCGTGGGTCTCGTCCAATCAGTGCGCTCAGAGCCACTGTGGTATGCACGTACAAGGGATGGACAACCACAGCGGCTCCGAGCACACTGGCGGCCGCATCTCGTGCTTCCCTCTAACAGGGAGCGCGCCCGCGCCGGCCATTCACAAACGGCCGGTGCGGGCGCGCGCCCTGCTAGAGAGAAGCGCGAGATGCGGCCCGCGCATGCGTCGTTGGAACGGGGGTAAGGTCAGGTGAATGGGGCGTCCTGGGGGGTTTCACACAGCGGGGCATCCCGATTTCAGATGCCCCGCGGGGAGGGATCTGATGGGCCCGGGAATCTCATAGATTCCCGGGCCGATCAGCCTGGGTGTTGGTCCACTTTAACTGGCGCTACCTATCGCTCGATGCAGTGTTGTCCTGTTGTTAGATGTAGCGTAGTCTTGGGCGCTTTGACCTCGGGAGACCACCTAGTGTTCTCGATTGGCTCTGCAGTGAATCAGGGAGAGCACTTCTACAGCACCCACCAGACATCACATTTATCAATGCTGGACAGGATAGTACAGCGTCACTTATCCGCCCGCTAAGCTAGGTTACAGCGCCAGACACCCGCTTGCAGCGTCTACCAGCGTGCGCTCTAAGCGCTGCTACACAGACGCTCACATGGCAATACATGGTATTAAGGCCCTTATTTATCAAGGGCTAGCGCCAGGTAGTGTCTGACGAGCGCCAGGTACCGCCAGCTATCGGCGGCTACCGAATCAAGTACGCCCGGCGGCGGTCACAATGACGCATTTATCACGCTAGATGAGCCTAGCGCCGGCGAGAGCGTCAGCTAACGCGGGATTCATCATGTAGCCGACTGCAACGAACAGCGCCGCTGCTAATCCCATCACAGCGACAGGTATGACCTGGCGCTCCCTGGCGTGGTCCAATGCATTTCAATGGAGCAATCTTTAAATAATCATAATTAATTGCTATTACTGTTTTTTTTTTTTTTTTTTAATGTCAAAAATTCTGTGACCACTTCTGCAATGTTAGGTTTTTTTTAAAGTTAAAAAAAAAAAAAATGTGCAGAATTGATATTACAGGTCTGATATTCATGTATTCATATTACAAAATGTTTAGAAAAACTTGTATAATTTTTACATATAAAAAAAAAAGGTTGTTTGGGGGTTAAAAACTACTTTACACACATCGCCGCCAGCGCTCTGGGGTTTAAACAAGGAATTCACAGCGCGAGAAATTTTTGAGCGTGATTTTTTAATGAATCTGCAGCAAGCCGTTCGCTCTGGCCATTCGCTGTCAGGCGCACCCATACAAGCGGAACCTGTGAAACAGCGACCCCTAACCCCGTATTCAACATTACCGCACACCGACTGAGTCGCTGTCAACAAGCAAACCCCGGCCAAGCACAGCGAATACTAGCTGGCGCTGTGAAAATCACGCTACTGGCGCTCATCTGTTGCTACCTGGCGCTATTAATGAATCGGCCTCTAAATCAGCCTCCACGTAAGTAACTCATTATAACTCATTTTTCTTTTCTATTGCCATGTATTTCAACGATGTCATGACACAAAATTTCCCTTATGTGTACAATGTACCTATATTGAAAACCCAATAAAAATAAAATAAAGAAACTGTAATGTTTTTACTATACCAGTATGTGAGTTGATTCACAGCTTACGCCATGCACCACATGATAGCGTTCATGTAAAGGCAAAGAGATTACATTTTCAGGATAGTTGAAAGCTATTTAAATGTATTAGACATATTAATATCACAACTGCCCTTAATACTGCCCTTAATACACAGTATACGTATAATGATTAAACAACAGCTGTCCTTGAAATATTTAGCAGGCACCGGATATGGGCGTGGTTCACATACTTTTGGCCGCTTCGTAATTTTGACAAATTTGCTAATCTCCGCTGGCAAACTTTTATATGTGCTCCATAAAAGTGGAGCAGATCCGCAATGAATCTAGAAATAGTCGTGATGGGGTGGCGAGGTCAGAGCTGCCTGCTAGCAGCGGAATATTCATTGTCAGCAGGCAGCCAAGAAGGGCCTTTCATTGCCTCTCCGCGAACAGAGCTGCTGATTCTACCATCTTTATATGATTTTTTTTTTCCCTTGCAAATGTTGGCGACGCATAAATAGAACCTGTAACGCTCTCTCCTCCAGCTCCTTCCCGAGTCATTTGGCTGTATTCTGTCATTTCTAAAACCAGGGCTGATCAGCACAGCAATGAGGTGTCTCCACAGTTGGGGCTATTATTGCCGCAGCGCTCGATTGCAAACTGTGATGAAAGTGCAAAGCTGTTCATAGCCTAGCTTCCTCCGGCTAAAGGAAAATGCTAAATGGATTTATACGACATATATATATATATATATATATATATATATATATGTATGATATATTTCGGAGTCAGCCTAATAAGTCAATATTTGATTGATCATTTGGTTTTTTTCTGTGTGGCTCATTTGAATTTTTCCAATATATTCGGATTTTGCAAGACACCATTGTAATGCTGTTATATTTTTATAGAATTTGTTCCAAAAAGAAATTGTAAGAATTTTACACAATCAAAAAAGTGCACTGTATATAGGATGACTCCTTTTGTTTAGCCAGCATGGTTAGTGTTAAGCATTTGTCAGCAGAGAAATCCCCTATTATAGAATAACCAGTAATTTAGAGCTGCAAGACAGAGGAGGATATGCGGCAAACCGTGTTTAATGGCGATAAACAGTAACAAAGATACATAGCATACAACAGCCAGGCTGCTGTACAGATATACAAGTGAACATAGTATCATACACATGCTGAAGTAGCTGTACAGAAATATAGGTGAACACTGCATGCTACGGCTGCTGTGCAATAATTCAGGTGAACACACTGAGGCTGCTGTACATATACACAGGTGAACTCTGCAAACATACATGCACAGGGATCCAGTTAAATGTCCAAAGTCCAAAAGTGGATAACAAGGCTGTGGCAGGGAAAGCAGGTCACAAGGCTGTGGCAGGGGTCCTGGATTCTGGGTACAGGAAGACAATGCAATGCTGATCCACCGGCTGCAGGGGTGGATCAACTTACAAGGAAGGAAATGACACAGGTGTTGGCTAATTACCAGCACCTCTGCAGGAGAGGGCCACCTGCTGGTGGAGCAGCATATGGCAGGGGAGAACACAGGAAATGGAGCCAGCCAAAGGCAGTACAGAGCAGATGCACACTACCATATTTTGGAGGAACTCCGGACCTGACAGTTGGTTCCTTAATTAATATTCAGCATAGTTGGAGGCCTTCCTTTGTTCTGAAGACTTGCTTGGTAGCTTTTGCCCTGAGCTCAGTTTCCTGTGTGCAAATTATGTTGGCCAACAGAAAATTACCTGTGATACTTTTATCTGAGCCAATCAGAGTATTACCTGGGTTAGTTTGTCTGGGCCAATCAGAGATCACCTGCATTATTTCAAATGAAACAAAGGGGGCAGCCTGGCTGGCGAGAGACGGAGAGATTTTTGCTCAGGGCAGCTGAAGGAAACACACTGAGGGGGTTATATAAGAAAGGTGTTACGCTCCGGGTTGGACGTGCGAAGAAGTGGACCCGCTGGGTCTGCAGAACTGCTTGGCAGATGCCGCGTCAAGGGAGCGGGGTCTAAGGAGCCACTGGTTTTCACCAGAGCCCACCGCAAGGCGGGATGGTCTTGTGCGGCAGGTGACTCCCAGGTCGCTACCCCCCAACAGCGGCACAGTTCCACAAACTGCTGAGGTGATGTGCAGCAGAGACAAACAGTGGTCGAAGAAGAAGGCCGGGGTCTGGGCTGGCAGCGCAGGTTCAATAGCGGAGAGACAAGCCGAGGTCGGGACGGGCAGCACAGGTTCGAAGGTCAAAGGGAGAGCCGAGGTCATACACGTGGAAACAAGCAATACAGCAACTGTCATTCACGGAAGAACACCGAAGATCCGGTACAGGAAGTAAGGCAGGGTCCAATTTATGGGAAGAGCCGAAAGGAGATTGGATGGCCAGACACCAATTATCAGTGCCTTGGCCCTTTAAATTTGTGAATGTTGGCGCGCGCGCCCCCTAGTGGCCGGGGACGTGCGCGCAGGGAGGGCGGAAGTGCAGCAGCATGAGGAAGCCGGCGGCCATGCCGGCCAGAGGAGGAAGCGCGGGGACCAGGTAAGAGGGAAGCGCAGCCTGGGGGGTCAGCAGCGCTCGCCCTGACGGTGGTACAGCGGGAAGCGCTGCAGGAAGGGGACGCAGCGCTCGCCCGAGGAGAGGCACGGCGGGGAGCGCTGCGCGGGGAAAACGCAGCGCTCGCCCTAACAGTACCCCCCCCCTTTGGTCTCCCCCTCTTTTTGGGACCGAGGAAGTTTGAAATGAGGCTCCGATCGAGGATATTTTCCTCAGGCTCCCAGGACCTCTCTTCTGGACCGCAATTCTCCCAATCCACTAGAAAGTATCGTCTCCCTCTGGATGTTTTGGAAGCCAGAATCTCTCTCACCGAGAAGGCATCTTCGGTACCCGCGACCGGAAGTGGTTCCAACGTTTTAGAAGAGAACCGATTAGTCGTCAGAGGTTTTAATAATGAAACATGAAAAGAGTTGGGAATGCGTAAGGAGGCTGGCAGATGGAGTTTGTAACAGACCGGATTAATTTGTTGCTTGATCCTGTAAGGCCCTAAATAGCGAGGGCCCAATTTATAACTGGGTATCTTGAAACGAATGTATTTGGCTGAAAGCCAAACTTTATCTCCAGGAAAGAAAACAGGAGCGATTCTCCTTCTTTTATTAGCGCTGTTCTTCATGCGGGTAGAGGCTAGAACAAGAGAATGTCGTGTTTCACGCCAGATAGAGGAAAAAAGCTGTGTTAATTCATCCACGGCGGGTACTCCCGACTGTGTAGGTAAGGGTAGAGGAGGCAAAGGTTGGCGGCCGTAAACAATGAAAAAAGGAGATTTCTTGGTGGCTTCAGAATCTTTGAAATTATAAGAGAACTCCGCCCATGGCAAGAGATCGACCCAGTCGTCCTGTCGGGCCGAAATGAAGTGACGTAGATCAGTGGCGTTGCTAGGGCTGGTGTCACCCGGGGCGGTAGGAAATGGTGTCACCCCCCCCCCCCCCCCAAAGAAAAAAAATTTTTGTATGTTGAAAGAACTCAATGTTAATGCTCTTAAAAAATAACGTTTATTTTAAATGCAACCTTTACTGAATAAATAAAAAAAATTACCCCCCATACACCAGCATCCCCCCGTCATCAATAAGCCTGCACCCCCATACGCCAGCATCCCCCCTGTCATTACCCAGCCTGCACCCCATACCCCAGCATCCCCCATCATTACTCAGCCTGCCCCCATACCCCAGCATCCCCCCTGTCATTACTCAGCCTGCATCCCATACCCCAGCTTTCCTCCTGTCATCGATCAGCCTGCACCCCCATACCCCAGCCCCCCTGTCATTACTCAGCCTGCACCCCATACCCCAGCCCCCTGGCTGTCATTACTCAGACTGCACCCCATACCCCAGCCCCCCTGTCATTACTCAGACTGCACCCCATATACCCCAGCCACCCCTGTCATTACTCAGACTGCACCCCATACCCCATACCCCCTGTCATTACTCCGACTGCACCCGATACCCCAGCCCCAGCATACCCTAGCATCCCCCACACACACCATAGCACCCCCTGTCATCACTTATACCAGCCAAACCCCCGCCCCGCGCAGCACAGAACAGCTTTTGACTTACCTTACAGTCAAGTGATGGGGAGGTCACGTGATGCCGCCAGCGAGTCGCGGGTGTTCTTTCCTCTCCAGCAAACGAGCGCCTGCGCCTGTGATTGGCCGGTGCCCGGTGGAGCCACGCACCAGCCAATGAAAAGCTGAGTTTTGAGTTTATGGGGAGGGGCGGGGTTTATCAGGAGCAGGCGCCGAAGGAGAAGCGGCGCCTGCGGTGTGATGCTTTTTTTTTTTTTTTTCACACCTGCCCCGGAAACGCGCGGACGGCGAGCGCAGCTGCGCGGGGAGGCGGGCACGGGTGCGCGGCCGCGCGGCCGCGCGGCCGCGCAGCTTAGCGGGAACACTGCCCACCAGGTCCCATGGTAGGGCCGGCCCTGGGTGTGCGGTGTCACCAGGGGCGGACTGGGACCAAAAAACGGCCCTGGACTTTTTGGTCAGACTGGCCCTTCTGTACTGTGCTCGGCCCGGTAAAGTATATATATATATATATATCTCTGAGCGGGATCGGCCCGGGACCTCCACCCGGGCATCCAAAATCAGGATGCCCCACTGTGTGAAACTCCCTCAGGTTACCTGCTACACTTACCTTACTTCCCGGTCCAACACCACATGCGCGGGCCACGGCCGCATCCCGGCTATCCCTCTAGCAGGGCGCATGCCCGCGCCAGGCATTTGTGAATGGCCGGTGCAGGCACGTTTCCCGTTTGAGGGTAGCTGGGGATGCGGCTGCGGCTCACGCATGCGCCACTGCACTTAGGACGCTGGCTTAGGATAGTCAAAAACCTGGGTTTTGGTCCACTTCAAAGAGTTTTAATCCTTTTCTGTGGGGCGCCCTGATTTGGGATGCCCCATTTTGTGCAACCCCCTCAGATCACCAGTAAAACTTACCTGACCAGCGATCCACTGGCTCATGCATGGGTTCTCCTCGCTAAGGGCTGGGTGGAGCTGAGCTGGCTGCCAGCCACATCCCACCAGCCTCTAGCTGGTGCAGACACATGTTTGAACCAAGCATGTGTTGTTTGATTAGCGGCCAGGTATTTTTACTGGGAATTTGACACAATGGGGCATCCCAAATCAGGATGTCAGGGAGGGGCCATGTAAAGAAGCTTCCATCTGTCTATACAATACATTGCTACACCACAGTCCAGCTCCCCTGTGCGTCCTCAATAGATACTGGGTCATACCATGTGCGGGCGGGGGGGTACTCAAGGAAAAGAAAATCAACAACCACAAACTGTAACAATTGTACAAAAAAAACCCCACAAAACAGCAGTGTCCATGCTGCTGGGGCCCCATAACAATACTGGTGCAATGCAAATGCTGAAAGCAAACTTTTTTAATTCCCCTGCTGCCGCCCTATTCTATTACACTCTATTAGGGTATAAGGGAGGATACAGAAGGAGAAGAGCTTACAATCTATTAGGGTATAAGGGAGGATACAGGAGGAGAAGAGCTTACACTCTATTAGGGTATAAGGGAGGATACAGAAGGGGAAGAGCTTACACTCTATTAGGGTATAAGGAAGGATACAAGAGGAGAAGAGCTTACACTCTATTAGGGTATAAGGGAGGATGCAGAAGGAGAAGAGCTTACACTCTATTAGGGTATAAGGAAGGATACAAGAGGAGAAGAGCTTACACTCTATTAGGGTATAAGGGTGGATACAGGAGGAGAAGACCTTACAATCTATTAGGGTATAAGGGAGGATACAGGAGGAGAAGAGCTTACACTCTATTAGGGTAAAAAGGGGGCGGGTTGACAGGAGGGTTGGTTGGTGGGTATTTAGATGTGCGAGTGGGCAGGTGGTCAGGCAGGTAGGTAGGTGGGTGGGTGGCTGCCACCTCCACGTCAGAATCCGCTGATTCCGCCTGCTCATCACTCCAGTCTGCTGCTGGTCCAGGGTCTGGGTAGGTAGGTAGGTAGGTGAGTGGCAGGTATATAGATAGGTGGGTGGATTAGGCAGTTGGATTAATAGGTGGGTGAGTGAGCAGGTGGGTAGATGGGCAGGGCAGGGTGGGTAGATGGGCAGAGCAGGTGGGTAGATGGGCAGGGCAGGGTGGGTAGATGGGCAGAGCAGGTGGGTAGATGGGCAGGGCAGGGTGGGTAGATGGGCAGAGCAGGTGGGTAGATGGGCAGAGCAGGTGGGTAGATGGGCAGAGCAGGTGGGTAGATGGGCAGGGCAGGGTGGGTAGATGGGCAGAGCAGGGTGGGTAGATGGGCAGAGCAGGTGGGTAGATGGGCAGGTGGGTAGATGGGCAGAGCAGGGTGGGTAGATGGGCAGAGCAGGTGGGTAGATGGGCAGGGCAGGTGGGTAGATGGGCAGAGCAGGGTGGGTAGATGGGCAGAGCAGGTGGGTAGATGGGCAGAGCAGGTGGGTAGATGGGCAGGGTGAGTTAAGAGAAACACATTGCACCATTAATTAGTATTAGCATTTAGTTTGAGGTTTATTGGAACACAGTACAGCAACAGCATGGACTCACCTGGAGCCACTTCACTGCCAAGTTGGAGAATCCTTTCTGTTGTTGAGTTCTTCTCTCCTTCATGGTGTCTGCAGGCTGCTAACCTGTCCTCGTGGGTGAGACACACACATCTCTCTCTCTCTCTCCCTCCCCCCTTCCTCTCCTCGGGCCATGGCCGCAACACACACACTCACATTCACACTCAGACTCTCTCTCTCTCCCCCCTCCCCACTCTTCCCTCTCACCGACCCAGTCGGCTCCAGCCATCAATCACAGTTTCTCTCGTCACTCACGTCATCCTCTCCCCGCGCTGGCCGGCCGGCATGACAGGAAACGGAAGTGCTGGCCTCTGCTGTGCTGTGCTCTGGGCTGTCCTCCGCAGTGGGGGGAAACAAGAGAGGAGTTTTTGGTTCCACTGAGCCACCAATGTAAAAAAAGAAATGACAGCTGCACAACGTGCGCGGCCGCGCTCCCGCGCATCTTACAGGGAACACTGCGACTTGCGGCCCTCCCTGGCACCGGCCTACCGGGATTTTGCCCGGTATGCCCTATGGCCAGCCCGCCCCTGGGTGTCACCCTCTAGGTCTGGTGTCACCCGGGGCGGTCCGCCCCCCCCGCCCCCGGGTCGCTACGCCACTGACGTAGATATTGTTCTAGAACCTGGTTGACCCTCTCCACTTGGCCGTTGGACTGGGGGTGGTAAGCCGAGGAAAAATCTAATTTAACTTTTAACTGAGTACAGAGAGCTTTCCAGAATTTTGAAACAAACTGAACTCCCCTGTCGGAGACGATGTGGGAAGGAAGTCCATGGAGCCGAAAAATATGCTTAAAAAAGTTTTTAGCCAACTGAGGAGCGGATGGGAGTCCTGGTAGCGGAACGAAGTGCGCCATTTTTGAAAAACGATCCACAACAACCCAGATTACCGTATTGCCTTGAGATGGAGGAAGATCCGTGATGAAGTCCATAGCGATGTGTGACCAAGGGATTTCAGGAATAGGAAGAGGAAGAAGAAGGCCCGCCGGTCTTTGGCGAGGGGTTTTGTTACGTGCACAGGTGGTACAAGCTTGCACGAATTCTGCCACATCCTCTTCAATGGAGGGCCACCAATAATATCTGGCAATAATTGCGTTAGACTTTTTGATACCAGCATGCCCGGCAATACGGGAAGCATGACCCCATTTTAATATTTGGAGGCGTCGGCGAACCGGGACAAAGGTCTTCCCGGGCGGAGCCTGCACTAGGGAGGCAGGAGCAGAATGAATCAAATGATCAGGGGATATAATGAACTGAGGAGCAGTATCCACGTCGATGATGTCCGAGGAGCGAGACAGAGCATCTGCCCTGATGTTCTTAGAGGCAGGCCGAAAGTGAATGCGGAAATTAAACCGCGCGAAGAATAGTGACCAATGAGCTTGGCGAGGATTCAAGCGCTGAGCAGTTTGTAGATACAAAAGGTTCTTATGGTCGGTAAAAATAGATATGGGGTGAAGTGACCCTTCTAGTAGATGTCTCCACTCTTCAAGAGCTAATTTGATAGCAAGAAGTTCACGATCCCCAATAGAATAATTTCGCTCCGCGGAAGAAAAAGTCCTAGAAAAGAACCCACAAGTACGATTTTTTCCCGATGGGGACCTCTGTGTGAGAACAGCACCTGCTCCAATGGAAGAAGCATCAACTTCCAGAGAAAAGGGACGAGAAGGGTCAGGTCTGGAGAGCACCGGAGCCATAGAAAATGTCTTTTTCAATGCTAGAAAAGCTGCCTCCGCCTGTGGAGGCCACGACTTGGGGTTGGCTCCCTTTTTGGTGAGAGCCACAATGGGGGCCACGATAGGGGAAAAATGGGGTATGAATTGACGGTAGTAGTTGGCGAAGCCCAGAAATCGTTGAATGGAACGCAGACCAACAGGCCGGGGCCAATCTAATACCGCTTTCAATTTGCTGGGGTCCATTTGTAGTCCTTGGGCTGAAACAGTATAACCCAAAAAAGGCAGAGCGGTCTGGTGAAAGAGACACTTTTCTAATTTGGCATAAAGATGATGTTGCCGAAGGCGGGATAAAACCAAACGAACGTGCCGGTGATGCTCTTCGAGGGAAGACGAGTAGATGAGGATATCATCTAAATAGACCACGACACAGGAATACAACAAGTCCCGGAAGATGTCGTTGACGAATTCTTAAAACACGGCAGGAGCATTACAAAGTCCGAAAGGCATTACTAAATACTCGAAATGACCGTCACGGTATTAAAGGCAGTCTTCCATTCGTCTCCCTTGCGGATGCAGATCAGATTGTAGGCTCCTCTGAGATCTAATTTGGAAAAGATCCTGGAGCCGCGAAGACGGTCGAAGAGTTCTGGAATTAAAGGTAAGGGGTATCGGTTCTTTACCGTGATCTTGTTAAGACCCCGATAGTCAATACAGGGTCGGAGAGAACCGTCTTTCTTCTGTACAAAAAAAAAGCCTGCCCCAGCGGGAGAAGAGGACTTCCGGATGAAGCCCCTCTGCAAATTTTCTTGTATGTATTTAGACATTGCTTGAGTTTCGGGGACGGATAGTGGGTAGATACGGCCACGAGGTGGAGTGGTACCAGGCAGGAGGTCAATCGGGCAATCATAAGGACGATGTGGCGGAAGGATCTCAGCTTGCTTCTTGCAGAAGACGTCAGCGTAGGCCCGGTAAACTTCGGGTAGGCCCGGTAGAGATGTGGTAGGATGATCGGTTCGAATGGGTAAGGCTTTCAAGCAATTCTTTAGGCAGGTTGTACCCCACGCCTTGATGTCCCCTGTGACCCAATCAAGGGTAGGATTATGGAGTTGCAGCCAAGGAAGACCCAATAGGATTGGGGAAGTACAATGGGGTAACACAAATAGTTCCAGGTATTCCTGGTGAAAGAGGCCGATCTTAAGGAGCAAAGGCTTGGTACGATACTGCACCATACAGTTCAGTCTATCTCCATTAACTGAGGCGATGAATAGCGGTTTGGCTAAGCGGTTTACTGCTATGTCGTGTTTCTTGATCAGGGAGGCCTCTATGAAATTGCCCGCCGAACCAGAGTCCAGGAAGACCGGCAAATTAAGCTCAGAGGTAGATGAGAGACAAAGCTGTGCAGGTACGGTAAGTCTTGGAGAGGAAGCACACACACCCAGAGACGCCTCTCCCAACGAGTCTAGGTGCGCCCGTTTCCCAGTCGAGAAGGACGAATGGGGCAATCTCTTAGAAAATGATCAGGACTGGCGCAATACAGACAGAGATTTTCATTCCTCCTGCGAGACCTCTCCACGGGGGTTAGGCGAGAGCGGCCGACCTGCATGGCTTCCACCTCTGGAGGTGAGGGTACGGACAAGGGTCTCTGAAAGGTAGGAGCCAAACGAAACATCCTCCTGTCGCGTTGGGAATCTCTCTCCAGGCGAAGTTCTTCGCGCCTCTCAGCAAAGCGTATGTCAATGCGAGAGACAAGATGTATGAGTTCAGAAAAGGAGTCAGGAATCTCTCGGGCCGCTAGAACATCTTTGATCTTGCTAGAGAGACCTTTCTTAAAACAAGCGCAGAGAGCCTCATTATTCCATGCTAACTCGGAAGCCAAAGTACGGAATCGAATGGCATATTCACCAACAGAAAGATCGCCTTGCGTTAAATTCAATAGAGCGGACTCGGCAGATGAGGCTCGAGCGGGTTCTTCAAAAACCTGACGGAATTCTGTAACAAAAGCCTGGACGGTGAAAGTGAGAGGGTCATTACGGTCCCACAAGGGAGTGGCCCAAGCCAAGGCTTTTCCGGAGAGAAGACTAATGATAAAGGCCACTTTAGAGCGTTCGGTGGGGAATTGATCGAACAATAATTCCAGATGCATAGAGCACTGAGCTAGAAACCCTCTGCACAACTTCGCGTCCCCCTCATATTTTGCTGGCAAGGAGAGGCGGATTCTAGAAGAGGAAGCCGCTGGAGGCTGCGGTGGCGGCACCGGTGGCGGTGGAGAAAGCGACTGCTGCTGGGTCAAGAGTTGCTGCATCATAGCGGTAAGCTGATTAATCTGCCGGGACTGCAAAGCCACAAGCGCTGGGAGTTCGGAAGTTTCCGGCAAGGGCACCTCAGCGGGATCCATGTCCGGATCTTACTGTTACGCTCCGGGTTGGACGTGCGAAGAAGTGGACCCGCTGGGTCTGCAGAACTGCTTGGCAGATGCCGCGTCAGGGGAGCGGGGTCTAAGGAGCCACTGGTTTTCACCAGAGCCCACCGCAAGGCGGGATGGTCTTGTGCGGCAGGTGACTCCCAGGTCGCTACCCCCCAACAGCGGCACAGTTCCACAAACTGCTGAGGTGACGTGCAGCAGAGACAAACAGTGGTCGAAGAAGAAGGCCGGGGTCTGGGCTGGCAGCGCAGGTTCAATAGCGGAGAGACAAGCCGAGGTCGGGACGGGCAGCACAGGTTCGAAGGTCAAAGGGAGAGCCGAGGTCATACACGTGGAAACAAGCAATACAGCAACTGTCATTCACGGAAGAACACCGAAGATCCGGTACAGGAAGTAAGGCAGGGTCCAATTTATGGGAAGAGCCGAAAGGAGATTGGATGGCCAGACACCAATTATCAGTGCCTTGGCCCTTTAAATTTGTGAATGTTGGCGCGCGCGCCCCCTAGTGGCCGGGGACGTGCGCGCAGGGAGGGCGGAAGTGCAGCAGCATGAGGAAGCCGGCGGCCATGCCGGCCAGAGGAGGAAGCGCGGGGACCAGGTAAGAGGGAAGCGCAGCCTGGGGGGTCAGCAGCGCTCGCCCTGACGGTGGTACAGCGGGAAGCGCTGCAGGAAGGGGACGCAGCGCTCGCCCGAGGAGAGGCACGGCGGGGAGCGCTGCGCGGGGAAAACGCAGCGCTCGCCCTAACAAAAGGATAGCGGCAGGCAGTGTCTGGTTAAGGCTGGAACTGTATGCAAAACCACATTTATGAAAGCGAATCTAGTGACCTCCTCTAACAGCACCATGTAGCGTCACATGTATTATTACAGGCGGCTCAGTGTATAGCGCCGGCGCTCTAGCTTACCTTTTGCTCATTGTCGCTCTCCCATACATTTCAATGGCCGTTCATTTGTTTATGTTTAAACAGCGTGTTTGACATTTATTTTTTTGCTCCAATCATTGAGTGACCTCTCCTGGCTGCAAACAAACACTTTTAGAAACTTTTTTGACTTTTTATATTTTTATGCAGAATTGTCATTACCGATCTGGCACTAAAGTTTTAATGTCACAATGTTACAACAATGTCATTCCATGTGTTTTCGCTTTGTTACTGGTGGAAATGTGTTCAAAAACAGACTTTAATCACACAACGCCTGGCGCTCTATGCTACAGCGCCCATCTTTAGAGCGCCAACACTGTGTGTCCTTTTTTGAAGTATGGTGTGGAGCGCTGAGAGTTGTTCGCACTGAGCTGGCGCTACCTTTCACTCACTGCAGCACTGTACTGGTGTTAGAGCGCCTAACACACACCACATTCATCAATGCCAGTCAGGTTACAACAGCCACTGAGGCGCTCTGTTACAGTGCCAGATACCCACTTACAGCGTCTCCTAGCGGTCGCTCTAAGCGCCGCTATACACGCGCACATCTGCCGATACCTGGCGCTAGTAGTGAATCAGCCTCTGAGTCTTTTTTGAATGGATACAGACACAGAGGGATGATGATGAGATTTGCTTTGGGATAGAGAGACCTGCTTTGTGAATTTGAATACAGCAGCCATCTTGTTTTCTTCGCTGTTGGCCATTGTGTTTGTAATAGTGCTTGTAGAGCTTTTTTATATTTGTACATTTTTTTTTTTGCAAGCAAGGTATAAAAAAAACCCGAATAACTAAATAAAATGAACTTATTAGACAATGTGGTGTAATTTTAGAGATATACATATATTTGAGCTTTTAAAATGCCTTATACATTTAAAGGCTGCAAATATACTTGTGAATTTTTAGCAAAATTACACCCAGGCAAAACAGACACCATCCAAGTCTATAGACATTGGCCGGCTTTTAAGCAGGACCCATGGGGCTCGCGCCCAGGGGCCTCCACCACTTTATATAGACAGAGGGCCTCCACCACTATCAGAAATTTGGGAAATTCTTATAATAGCAGCGTTTACACAAGACACTAGCTAAACTGTTGATAGCCTTGGGCTGCGGCAAGATGTCTGCTTTGAATGGGCGGACGGAGGGGCCATCCCCCACTCTGTGCAGCCTTCACCCATACACTGGTGACAGCACTGGATCCTGAGTGAGGTGAGGGGTTTTCCTTGTTGTTTTTTCCCCTTGGGCGAAGACAGGGTGGAGAGTTTGTGTAACGAGTGGAAATCCACTATAAAAGAAAAGTTACAGTATGGGGGGCCCCCACTAGATTTTCTGCCCAGGGGCTTACACCAGCACTGTCTATAGGGGAGGGGAAAATTAACAGAGCTGGCTCCAGATTTATAGGAGCCCAATGACAAGACAGTCCCAGTGGGCACCTTTACCAGGGCAGGCGTCGGCACTGGGCTTACTCGGGCAGGTGCCGGGGCCCCTACACCTTGGAAAGGCCTACCTCATTCTCTGTACCCTAAGCAACCCCTATGCAGAACACAGGGCTGTGCACTAACCAGGACTAAGGACAGTCAGCCAGGGGCAGATTGGCCATTGGGAGAGCCTTCCTTTCTTCCTGACAGCCCTTTTATTCTTTGCTTCTTTCCTTCTATCTTTGTTCTTTCTATCTATTCTTTGTTTCTTTCCTTCTATTCTTGTTCTTTCTATCTATTCTTTCAGGCTGATTCATTAATAGCGCCAGGTAGCGACAGATGAGCGTCAGTAGCGTTATTTTCACAGCGCCCGCTAGTATTCGCTGTGCTTGGCCGTTGTTCGGCTGTTGACAGCGACTCAGTCGGTGTGCGGTAACGTTGAATACGGGGTTAGGAGTCGCTGTTTGACAGGTTCCGCGCTGTATTGGAGCGCATGATAGCGAATGGCCATAGCGAACGGCTCCCAGCATATTCATTAACAAATCCCGCTCCAAAAATTCTCGCGCTGTGAAATGCTTGTTTAAACCCCAGAGCGCTGGCGGCGATGGGTTAAAAGTAGTTTTTTAACCCCCAAACAACCATATTTTTAGAAAAAAAAAAAAACAAGTTTTTCAAAACATTTTGTAATATGAATACATTAATATCAGACCTGTAATATCAGTTCTGCACAATTTTTTTTTTTTTTTTTTTTAAGCTTAAAAAAATATCTAACATTGCAGAAGTGGTCACTGAATTTTTGACATTTAAAAAAAAAAAAAAAAAATAATAGCAATTAATTATGAATATTTAAAGATTGTTCCATTGAAATGCATTGGAGAGCGCCAGGTAGCGAGAGGTCATACCTGTCGCTGTTCAAGGTCGCTCGCTGGCGCTGTGGGGTGAGGCTGGAATAATGATGAATGATTCGCTATCTGGCGCTCTGTCAGTCGCTAAGCAGGATCGGCTTCATAAATGTGTGATTGCGGAGGGGAGCCGGCGTTCTCGTGGCGGTGAGCGTCATTACCGTTCGCTCACCATTCGCTACCTGGCGCTATCCCTTGTTAAATAAGGGCCTTTGTTTCTTTCTTTCATCGGTTCTTTCTTATATTCTTATTCCTTATCTTTCCATCTATTGTTTTTTTTTCTGTCATTCCTTATCTTTCTCTTTCTTTTTCTTCCATCTTTTTTTGTATTCCTTCTCTCTCTCTTTTACATGCCTCCTTTTTCTGTCATTCCTTTTATTCTTTCTTTATTTCTGTCATTCATTCATTTATTCTCTTTCTTTGTTTCTGTCATTCATTCTATGCTTTTGCTCTTTCTTTGTTTCTTTCCTTTATTTGTTTATATTACTTTCTATCTATTTGTTCTGCTTTTTGTCATTCTTTTTTCTCTCTTGCTTTTTTTTCTGGTATTAATTTTTGCCCTTATTCATCAAGCGATAGCGCCAGGTAGTGTCTGACGAGCGCCAGGTAGCGGCAGCTAACGGCGACTACCGACTCAAGTACGCCCGGCGGCGGTCACAATGACGCATTTATCAAGCAAAATGAGGCTAGCGACGGCGAGAGCGACGGCTAGCGCGGCATTCATCATGAAGCCGCCTGGACCGAACAGCGCCGCTGCAAATTCCCTCACAGCGCCAGGAATGAGCTGTCGCTCCCTGGCGATGTCCAATGCATTTCAATGGAGCAATCTATAATTATTCATAATTAATTGGTAATATTTTTTTTTTTTTTTTAATGTCAAAAAATCGGAGACCACTTCTGCAATGTTAGGATTTATTTTTAAGTAAAAAAAAAAAAAAAATATGTGCAGAATTGATCTAACAGGTCTGAGATTAATGTATTCATATTACAAAATGATTCTAAAAACATGTATAATGTTACATTCAAAAAATATGGTTGTTTAGGGGTTAAAAACTAGTTAATACACATCGCCGCCAGCGCTCTGGGGTTTAAACAAGGAATGGACAGCGACAGCACATTCGGAGCGTGATTTGTTGATGAATATGAAGCTAGCTGTTCGCTCTGGCCATTCGTTGTCAGGCGCTCACATACAACGCTGGACCTGTGAAACAGCGACCCCCCAGCCCGTATTCAACATTACCGCACACCGACTGAGTCGCTGTCATCAAGCTAATGCCGGCCAAGCACAGCGAATACTGGCTGGCGCTGAAAAAATCACGCTACAGTCGCTCATCTGTCGCTACCTGGCGCTATTAATGAATCGGCCTCCCCGTCATTCCTTCTATTTTTTCTTTCTAGCCTTTTTCAAAATTCACCATACAGGCAAATTTTTTTCACCATGTAGGGAGTGTCATATCACACCGCAAGGGGCCCAATGACACTATCAACAAGGGGCCTGTATACACCTGGAGCAGGCCCTGATCTACAGTGTGTCATGCCACATCACGCCATGTTATCCTTCAGCTGATGTGTCCTTCTCGTGGTTGTCCTCACCACCTTCTTCACTGCCACCCATCATCCCCTAATTCTCTGGTCCCTGTTGCCCTATTGCTAGCAATTGCCTTACAGTGTCTTCAAATTGTTGCTGATCATGCTCCAGTCCTCGCTGACTCCTCTGCTGCTGCTGCTGCGGGTTCCGCTATTGCCGCCAAATGACCTCTGTTCCTCGCCGCCTTCTTCATAGGAATGGTGATCATCTGTCACCATACCAATTCTTTTCATGCCGTTGCTTGTGCTGCAAGGCGGAGAATGCAGCTTCCATCAGGTGCCTTTGGGGGGCGCCTGGTAACATCTGCCTCCCCTGTGTTTACTATATGCATGCCCCCACTGCTGAGGCTTAGAGCTAGAGGCCGACTCATTAGTAGCGGCAGGTAGCGACAGTTGAGCGACTGTAGCGGCATTTTCAGAGCGCCCGCTAGTAGTCGCTGTGCTTGGCCGTTGTTCGGTAGTTGATAGCGACTCAGTCGGTGTGCCGTAATGTTGAATATTGGGTGAGGAATCGCTATTTGACAGGTTCCGCGCTGTATGGGAGCGCATGATAGCAACTGGCCCTAGCGACCGGCTCCCACCATATTCATTAAAAAATCACGCTCAAAAAATTCTCGCGCTGTGAAATGCATGTTTAAACCCCAGAGCGCTGGCGGCGATGGGTTAAAAGTAGTTTTTTAACCCCCAAACCACCATATTTTTGGAAACCAAAAAAAAAACAAGTTTTTAAAATAATTTAGTAATATGAATACATTAATATCAGACCTGTAATATCAATTCTGTACAATTTATTTTTTTATTTTTTTCCCTTAAAAAAATATCTAAAATGGTAGAAGTGGTCACAGAATTTTTCACATAAAAAAAAAAAAAAAATTAATAACAATGAATTATGAATATTTAAAGATTGTTCCATTGAAATGCACTGGAGAGCGCCAGGTAGTGAGAGGTCATACCTGTCGCTGTTCAAGGTCGGACGCTGGCGCTGTGGGCTGAGGCTGGAACAATGATGAATGAGTCGCTACCTGTCGCTATTCCTTCATAAATAAGGGCCCTAGTGTTGGAATTGTTTTCAAAGGTAAGTTTGACCAGAATTTAGCAAATTTGGTTTGGTTTGGCCAAAACAAGATTTTGGGAAAATTTGGGTCCAGTGGACCAGCTCTGTTTTATAAAAAAAATAAAATAAATAATGCCAGTAATGTGTAGATAATGGCAGAGGTCACCATAAGCCAATGAACATGGATAGGAGACCCCCCTTCAACTATAGTAAAATTCACATTTTTGTGAATGTCAATGTATTTTCACAATGAAAGAATAGTCCCTCTTTGACTCCCTTAAAGTGGACCAACACCCAGGGGGGATCTTATAGATTCCCGGGCCGATCAGATCCCTCCCTGCGGGTCATCCGAAATCGGGATGTCCCGTGGGGTGAAACCCCCCAGGAAGCCCAGAAACCTTACCTTAACCCCATTCCAACGGCGCATGCGCGGTCCGCGGCCGCGTCTCGCGCTTCCCTCTAGCAGGGCGCGCACCCGCGCCGCCAGTTTGTGAATGGCCGGCGCGGGCGCGCTTGCTGTTAGAGGGAAGCGCGAGACGCGGCCTCCAGCTCTCAGAGCCGCTGTAGTTGGACGCCGCTTGTATGTGCATACCACAGCGGCTCTGAGCGTTCTGATTGGACGAGCGCCCACGTAGGAGCGTGGTGAGGTGAGTGTTTACGGGCGTTCTGGGGGGTTTCACACAGCGGGGCACCTCCGATCGGGGTGCCCCACTGAAGTGGACCAAAACCCAGGATAGTCAAAATCCTGGGTGTTGGTCCACTTTAAATAGGAACAACAAACCTGAATTTCACTTTTCGGGTGTTGTTCCTCTCAGTGGGCAATCCTGAATTGGGATGCTCTGCTGTGTGTATACCCCTAGGTCACTCACCTTCCTGTCACTCCCACTATGCAGACTCGGACGAGAACAAGTGCACTGATTGGCTGAGCGGCCAACCATTCAGCATGCTCGCTTCCACTCGGCTCTGCTGACGGCTAAGCCGCCTGGATTGCTGAGCAGGCAAGCGGCGCCGAAGGGAGCTGAGTGCACCACCGACCGCATCCCCCGCTCACCTTTTAGACTCCAGGGCCTCTGATGTTCCTCTTTAAATAATCTTTATATAAGGGTAGAGAACCCTTTAACAGAATAATGTATTTATAGAGTGGAAGATTTTCCCCTTTTTATGTTAACATCTACATATAAAGCCATATATACAACTGTTACATTTTATTAGTAACATGTTAGAATTGTATCAACAAAAAGAAGAAGCTTTAGTTGGTTAAATACGTGGAAAGTTACTAAAGTTTACTCTTTTTAGTAATGGATTATTTTCTTTTTTTTCATTTCATCAAAAGGGACCAATCACCGTAGCAGTTGGCCCTGGAGTCCACCGGGACAAGCCTACTAGGTGCCCCTGTGGCATCCCAACTGAGGATGCACCACTATGTGAGCCCCCTAAAACCCCCGGCAAACCCCTTACATTTCGCCGGTCCCTCGCCGCGATTGTGGTCCACGGCCACATCCCTGGCATCCCTGGAGATGGGCACACTACTGCGCCTAACTATAGTTGGTGATCTGAGGTTGCTTCACACAGCGGCACACCCCAAATTGGGATGCCCCCAGGGCAAGGACCAGTCATTTACAAGGAGTTAAAGGGAATTATTTTTTTTTAAATACATTATTGGGCTAAGGTGACCTCTGATGTTTTTGTTTCATTTCAAACAATGTGCTCAATATTCCCTCTTCCCATAAAGTAATTTTGGGCATTTGGCTTTTTTATGTGATTTGCAGAGACCAAAAATCATAGACAGATTATAGGAACAATTAGAAGATAGTCATTGGACTAATACAGCATTGTGATGAAGGACAAGTAGAGGTTGGTGAAGGCAGCTCTGGATCATGAAAGGTAGATCTGGACAAAGTCGGTCCAGACAGTTTGGGTTAGTAGGGAGAAGCAATCATGTGTAATCAAAACAAGGTTAAGGAGCCAAAAGAAAGAAGACAGGAACAATCAAGATCTTAATCCATCTGACCAAGCCTGGGAACAAATGGATTTGCAGCATCAAAGATTACAGGATGGTCTCTGTAAGATTGTGCATATGAGAAAGTAATTGTGAGATCCCCTCTGGTGGTACTGGGGGTAAAGGGGGGGGGGGGGGTCATAATACACTGCAAAATTGCTAATACTCCAATAGGATGTGCCAGGATTATTGCTATGCAATAGAAGCAATGAGGTGGCCAAGTCAACAAGCTGCAGGAGTCAAGAATTTTGGGGCTTTATTCATCAAGGGATAGCAACAGGTAGTGCCTTGTAAGCGCTAGGTAGTGGCAGGTAGCGGCAGGTGAACGGGCGCGGCAAGCAATGCCACATTTATGAAGGCGATTCTGGTGAGCAACTCTTACAGCGACACGTAGCGACCAATTCATCATCACAGATGGCTCAGGGGATCCCGGCGGCACTCTGGCTTTCAGAGCGCCTGGTACCTGTCGCTACCTGACGCTCTCCCATACATTTCAATGGACGTTACATTTATTCTCTTTAAACAGGGTTTTCTTTTCTTTTTTTTTTTTTGTATCAAACCATTGTGTGATCTCTCCTGGCATTTTTGAAAACTTTTTTAAATTTTAATTTTTTTATGCAGACTTGTCATTACAGGTCTGGTATTAAAGTGTTAATATCACAAAGTAATAACAATGTAATTCCATATGTTTTCGCTTTGTTACTAGTGGATATGTATTCAAAAACGGACTTTAATCACACAGCTTCTGGCGCTCTGGGCTACAGCGACACAATTTTGAGCGCCGGTGCTGTGTGAGGCTGTTTTTTTTATGAATATGGTTTGAGTCGCTCACACTGACCAGTCGCTACCGATCGCTCCGATATAGCTCGGTACTGGTGTTATAGCGACTCACACATCAAATTCATCAATGCCAGCAATGTTACTACAGTGACTGAGGCGCTCTGTAATAGCGACTCACGGCCGATCAGAGCGACCACTAGCAGTCGCTTTTAGTGCCGCTGTACAGACGATCTTCTGCCCATGTGGCTGCACTGCTAGCAGAAGGGTTTGCATTTGCGGACCAATACAGGACCTCCACACTGCTAGGAAAGTTTGTATTAGGGATGGTAGGGGTGGTACTTGAGATAATTGCAAAATGGCAAGTGGTAAACTATGATAAAAAAAAAGGCTGGGGAAACCCTAATGTAGACAAAGAGGTCGATTCACTAATAATGCCAGGTATTGCCAGATGAGCGTCTGTATAGAAGCGCTTAGAGCGACCGCTAGTAGATGCTGTAAGCGGGTATCGGGTGCTGTAACCTTGCGTAGTGGTCGCTGTAGTAACCTGGCCGGAATTGATGAATATGATGTGTGTTGGGCGCTCTAACAATAGTATAACGCTGCAGCGAGCGAGAGGTAGCGCCACACAATGATTGGAGCAAATTTAAAAAATTGCCAAACACATTATTTTAACACAACCAAATGAAAGTCTATTGAAATGTATGGGAGAGCGAAAGGTAATACGTGGCGCTGCTTAACCTAGAGCGCTGCCGCTATACTCTGAGCCGCCTGGATTAATAAATGTGATGCTACATGGCGCTGTTAGAGGTGCTCACCAGATTTTGCTTTCTTAAATGTGGTTTTGTGTACAGTGCCCAGCGTTCACCAGATGCTACCTGCCGCTACCTAGCGCTATCCCTTCTAAAATTACCCCCAGAGTGTAATCTAAAGAGAATTTTGTAATCCTGGTCCTCTTAGTTCTACAGCTGGAGAGTCTGGCTTTTCAGCTCTCATTCGGAGGTGGCCGATGTTTGCCAATGCTTAGTTGACACTGCAAATTATGTTAAGCCTCCTGGCCATGGATAGGGTGGAGCTCCAGGTGTGGGGCTGCAGCGAAGAAAATAAGTCCAAAAGAACAAATCTGAATTCAGGGGCTGGCGGCATACAGGCAAAGTCCAATGAATATATCCGAGTTCAAACCATGTAATCCGTAATCCGAGTGTTAATCCAAGAGCAGGCCAGGTCAATCCAAGAAATCAGGAAACAGGAAAACAGAATCCAGGAATTTAGCTGATAACACAGCAATGAAAACAGGTCAGATGTCAATTTAAAGTGGACCAACACCCAGCTGGATCGGCCTGGGAATCTATAGGGTTCTTTGGCTGATCCAATCCCTCCCCGCGGGGCATCCAAAATCGGGGTCCCCCACTGTGTGAAACCCCCCAGGATGCCAGCAAACCTTACCTGAATTCGGCTCCAACGGCGCATGCGCGGGCCGCAGGCGCATCTCGCGCGTCTCTCTAGCAGGGCTGTTAGAGGGAAGCGCGAGATGTGGCCGCCAGTGTGCTCGGAGCCGCTGAGCTGAGACGGCGCTTAGATGTGCATAGCTCAGCGGCTCTGAGCGCGCTGATTGGACGAGCGGCCGCGCATGAGGTGAGGTGAGGTGAGTTGATCTGAGTGTTCTGGGGGGTTTCACATAGTGGGGAACCCACGATCGGGGTGCCCCGGGGAAGTGGACCAAAACCCAGGATAGTCAAAATCCTGGGTGTTGGTCCACTTTAAATAGTGCTGTTACTAAAGCTAGGAGGGACGTCTCAGAGTATGAGTGAGGTCACTTCCTGTCCACTGAGACCAAGGGAAACCCAAAGTAAAAAGCAAGTCCAAGAGCTTACACACTATGTTTCGTGCACTTGAAGTGTAGTGAACAACAGGTGGCGCTGTTGAGCAGTGCAATGGATGAAGAGCCAGATCACGTACAAACACCCAAGTGTGCATGTCTGAGGCTGCTCACAGACAGTGATGGAGATCAGACAGCACGCCCGCGTCCGATAGAAGAGCGAGAAAGGTGAGGAGACAGATTACCACAATATTTTTCTCAAAGATGTAACAGATCACCTGAGCCACTGTCAATACAGTCTATAGGACACATACCTAGATTGGAGCTTTAGAACCACTGAACTGTAGCAAACTGAGATATCAATGTGACTGTGGCCACCTAAATACTGCTGGCTAGAGCATTTTGGGCCAGTAGCAGTGGAACACAGATGTGGCACGGCTCATCAGCAAGGATCAGCAAACGATGCTGGCCTCTGGCGTGGTCATGTATAGCACAAGTCGGCAACAGGGGTTTGACACTGGCCATGGTCAGATGTATCACGATCAGCAAATGGGCTCGGCACTGGACGAGGCCAGACAAGGCATGGGTCAGCATCAGGGCTTGGCACAGGATGTGGTCAGACAGGGCATAGGGTCAGCATCAGTGCTTGGCACAGGATGGGATCAGAGAAGGCATAGGGTCAGCAACAGGTCTTGGCACTAGACAAGTCTAGACAAGGCATGGGTCAGCATCAGGGCTTGGCACAGGATGTGGTCAGACAGGGCATAGGGTCAGCATCAGTGCTTGGCACAGGATGGGATCAAAGAAGGCATAGGGTCAGCAACAGGTCTTGGCACAGGATGGGATCAGAGAAGGCATAGGGTCAGCAACAGGTCTTGGCACTGGACAAGGCTAGACAAGGCATGGGTCAGCATCAGGGCTTGGCACAGGATGTGGTCAGACAGGGCATAGGGTTGGCAACAGGTCTTGGCACAGGATGGGATCAGAGAAGGCATAGGGTCAGCAACAGGTCTTGGCACAGGATAGGATCAGTTTAATACAAATTGGTAAGCACACTCAAGACATATAATACGAGGTGCGGCACCCCACTAATACCTTGTAAAACTATGAATAGAAGCACACCAACAATTATATTTTTGATGCAAAAAGAATGTTACTACATTTATTTATATATTCATACAGGAGAGTAGGTCCACATGAAGGTAATATATACACAGGGTATGGGAGACACTAATAATTTTAGCACGCTAGAAAATATGATTATATACACTATATACAAAATTTAATGTAGCTCTAGTCCATCTGCTAGGCTAGGATTGCTGATTTTAGTAGTACATCATAGAGAGATCAGTGCTAGGGTAAAGCAACAAGTGCCTGATATGCTGAATCAGGTGGATAAATCTTGATATATTGAATCAGGTAGATGCTCTTTGCGCTTAATGGTGAAAATGTTCTTTCAAGGGTTCAAAAGATTGCTTTTAGTACCTGGTAAGTACGTGCAGAGGCACTTCTGCTGAAACTGCAGCTAGAAAAAGTTCATGCAGGATCAATGCTTGATGCAAGAAGCAAGTTTGGTGTCCTTTCTGCTATCCGCTGACACGTGTTTTGGGGGGTGAGTCCTTCATCAGAGCGTTTGCAGAGGAGAGAGGTAATGTTGCGTGGAGCGGTGCCTGACAACAACTGTCACATCAGCTGTTTAAATGTGCCTTTGTGCGCGAAACCCCCCAGGGCCGGCCCGTGTGACGCCGCCGTGACGCGTGCATCGCTCGCATCATGGTGCGTCACTTCCCTTGACGTGCGTCCCGACCCGGCGCCAACCATCCCTCTGCCGGCATCAGTGCCAGCCACAGGATGGCGGCGCGCAGGCGCACGGGGCGCACCGCACAAGGAATGAGAAGCGGAACTCTGTTAGGTGAGTATTGATCGCCATTTGGGGGAATCTTTGCAAGGGGGATCCGCCTGTGGAAATAAACAAAGAAAGTATATAAGATACAGAGACACACCTTGCACATCCGTATATCATGACTAAATTACATTGCTGTGTATTATATCCTATAGATAATCATGCCTTAATAAACCATACATGAAATAAACCAATATCGTCTGTTATTTAAATAAGGAGCACCTCGTAGACAAGAACTTGAAAAAACGCCATCCTAAATGTGAACGTTTTTGTTAAAACCGTATTATTATGTAAATTTGGGGTTTTCTCCTGATTGGAGTTACTTATGGGATACCACAACCAACTTGTCTTATATAGAGGGTTTCAATATTACAAAAAGAAGTATTTAGTAAATGAACATAAGGTAAGCTGCCAAAAGTAACATCCAAGAGATAGGTACACTACTCTCGCTAAGACATCCGTAATCTATTTTACCCCAATAAACTTGCCACAAATTATGCACATTCCCCTCGATTCAAAGAGCAAAAGTTAATTGATTTCGGATCGAGAATCGTAAGTTTGGGTGGGTGTTAGTCATTTTTTCCTGTTTTTTTGGCCATTTACGACTCGCACGAGCCTACGTTCGAATGCGTATATGCTCTTACGATCATCGCAAGTTCGTTCCTAAATTTTAGGATGAAAACGTAAAACTTAGGATCAAATCCTAAAACTTAGGATGAAAACGTAAAACTTAGGATAATTGGATGTGTTTCGGTGTGTTTCAGAGAACATTTTTCAAACCTCTAAATACGTTTTAAAAGAAAGCCACTGGCGACACCTTTTAGCAGTCGTATTGCTGTTCTTGAACAGGTTTTTTGGCTATGTGGAGGAGGAACTGCATGTATCAGCATGGCCGAGCCCATAAATTGTATGGCAATGCATACCTGATTCATGTATGCCTTATAAAAGCATTTTAATGTGGACCTTAATTAGTCCTTTGCATGTAAACCTTTATTTTGCAATATATTTGCGTTAATTAAAGAAACTTATGTCCTTTGTTATTTATTTTTAAATTGATGTACTAGAATAATATTTTTAGATTGCATTTATTGGTGTAGTTGTTTACCTTTGCTTTGTTTAATTATTTAAGCACATCTTTGGTCAGATGCATCACACTTACTGAGGAGAGGAGAGCGGGATAAAGTGCAGGATGTGGGTTACTGCTGTATTTTGCACAGACACAGCAGAGCTGGGGGCACGGAAAGGTCAGAAATCAAAGAATCCAGAGCAACACAGTCACAAGGCCCTTTCTGTTTGCAGGCTGCCCGATAATACCTGAGCCGCCATCTTGGCTGTTTCTAGGCTCATAACATGCAGAAGTTGCTGGGTGTTTTTTAATATTTGAGAGCAATCTGTATGTAGAGGGTGTGGGTAACCACACTAAAAATTTAAAGTTGTACCATTTGAAGCATAAATATTAAAATTAAATCCACAAGTAAAAAATGCAAGTTAACTAAAAATTAAACAAAGTAAGATTTACTTATGCAAATGCATTCATTAATGGTTGGTTACTACAAAATGAATGAAATAAAGAAAAATAAAAGACCAAATATTTAGAATGCACTTTAATGAGGTAAGTTTGTAGTGCGCAGCCGCAAGATCAGAAGGATTTACGTCCAGACAAAAAAGGAAAAAGGGCAAAACCAATGTTGCAACCTGAGAAATGAAACGGAAAATTCAGGATGGAAACTGACATAGGTCTGATTCCCGAACTGCCATACGAACGGACCTAAATTTTAGGATAGAAACGTATTTGCTTATAGAATCACTCGCAAGTTCATACGAACGCACGAGCGGACGGGAAAAATAGGATGATTGGCACCAAAATCCAAGCTGTTACATGTTTCTTTGAATCGACCCTATTGTTTGGGTAGAATTATGTATTGTATAAGTATTACCTGGAGCATGGCATCCAGCATCAATTATATTGTGGCCATTATTACGGAGGATGGTTTCTTGAACGGGAATTAACTATTGGATCAAAACAAAAAAAGTCAGTTATTTGCACATTAATTGCTGATAGTATAGAGGTGATTCAGACTCTAGACAGGTCATAGAAATGGGGATAAATCACTATCTTCATTCATGCCTATTGGGATCTTTGTATTCAGTTCATAGATCCAGTGAAGCCCGCGTCTGGATAATCTATTAGTGATATCGCCCCCCCCTTATGTGGTGTTACCTTCTCAATCACCAGAAATCGCAGTTGTGATATTTGGTGGTTGGCCTCAGCAAAGTGCCTCGCTACTGGGGAGGTGAAGTCATATCGTCTTATGTTACTACGATGTTCACTGATTCTATTTTTCACTGGTCTTTGTGTCTGTCCCACGTAGGCCTTACCGCAAGGACATTTGAGTAAATATATCACATTACTTGTGTTGCAATTGTAAAAATCTTTCAAGGTGTACGTTTTACCTGTGGAGGGGTGATTGAACGTGTTCCCTTTAATGGCTGAGTTGCACTGAGCACAACTGCCACAAGGGAACATGCCCACCGGTTTGGGTAATGAGCTTAGCCAGTCCCTATCCTCTTTCTGTTGAAATTTGTGTGACGTGTCTGCTTGTATAAGTGTATCCTTAATGTTCTTGGATCTTTTGTAGGTAAACATGGGGCGGTCTGTGAAGACTTCACAAAGTTTCTCATCACATGTGAGCGTGTGCCAGTGTCTATTAATAATGGAACGTACTGTGTTGCTCTGGCTATTGTAAGTCAAGATGCATGGGATGCGTTTAGAAGTTTTTCTAGGTTTATATTGTAGTAAGGCCGACCGTGGTAGAGAGGCTGCTTTATGAAGTGATGTGGTTATGCTAGAGATGGAGTATCCACGGTCTTGGAAATCTTTGGCCATTTCATTCGCTCTCATGTGGAATGTGTCATCGTTATCAGTTATTCGTCTCAGCCTGACGAATTGACTATATGGAAGCCCATTTTTCAATTTCTTTGGGTGGAAGCTGCTAGCGTGTAAATACGTATTGCGGTCTGTGGGCTTTGTATATATATCTGTCTGCAAAGTGGTGTTATGAAGTTTGACCCAAACGTCTAGAAAATGTACCTGTGTCTGATCTGCTTCTATGGTGAAAGAAATGGTGGGCCAAGCCTGGTCCAGGTCGTCCTTGAATGTCATGAGGCTGGTGGTATCTCCTGTCCAGAGGAAGAAGACATCATCGATAAATCTGTACCATGTTAAAACATGTCTAAGATACAGTGGATGCTGATAGACAACTGATCTTTCAAACTCGGCCATGAACAGGTTAGCATAGGTGGGAGCTACGTTGGAGCCCATAGCTGTTCCTTGCTTCTGTAGGTAAAACGTGTTATTGTAATTAAAGTAATTTTGGGTGAGAATGATAGTAAGTAGTTCAATACAGAATGACCTGTAAGCTGGAGACAATGGCATAGTCTCTAATGTCCGGTGTATGATTTCAATGCCCTCCTTATATGGGATGGACGTGTATAAACTATTCACGTCCATGCTGCAAAGAAGGGTGTTGGATGGAATCGGGCCCAATGCTGCTAATTTAGATAGAAAGTCCCCAGTGTCGAGTAGGAAAGATGGGATCTGTAAGACCTTGGTCTGTAAAATCTTATCCAAAAATATTGCTAGTGGTTGGAATATGGAGTTAGTACCTGCGACTATCGGGCGTCCTGGTGGTCTTTGAGCGTCTTTGTGGATCTTTGGGAGAATGTAGAATAAAGGTGTCATGGGAAAGGCTGGTTGTAAGAAGTCCCTTAGTTTGCGATCAATTAAAGATTGAGAGTAGGCATTCTCTATTACTGGTATAATTCTTCCTTGTATTTCAGGGAGAGGATCTTTTGGGAGGCGCTCATATACTTGAGTGTCCATAAGTTGATCTAATACGGTTTGGTTGTAGTAGGTGGTGTCTAGAATGACAGTGGCACCCCCTTTGTCAGCAGATTTTATGACTATGGAGTCATCTTCAGTCAAGTTCTTCAAGGCTAATCATTCAGTTTTTGGCATATTATTGTGGTAAATATGACCTTGGGGATGCCACTTCAGTCTAGATACATCTCGTTGCACTAATTTAATGAATGTTTCTACACTGTGTGTAGTTCTGTAGTTCCGTAGTGGACGTGGAGTGCGTCATGGGTGTGGTGTCAAAGTATGCCCGTAACCTAATGGAGCGAAAAAACCTATGTAAATCAATGTCCAGTTCAAGAGGGTTACCCCAATGAGGGTCAGAGAAGGCATAGGGTCAGCAACAGGTCTTGGCACTGGACGAGGCTAGACAAGGCATGGGTCAGCATCAGGGCTTGGCACAGGATGTGGTCAGACAGGGCATAGGGTCGGCAACAGGTCTTGGCACAGGATGGGATCAGAGAAGGCATAGGGTCAGCATCAGGGCTTGGCACAGGATCTGCTCAGACAAGACATGGGTTGGCAACAGGGCTTGGCACTGGACATGATCGGATGTGGCAGGGGTAAGAAAAAGGGATTGGCACTGGACACGGTCAGATGTGGTACAATGTTGGCAACACACATAGGATTTTTTTCTTCATTTTTAACCCATCTGTGCATTGAGACAAACACAAGCAGTGAGTGCACACATGCTCAGAGCAGTGGTCCGCCCTGGCAATGATGCCTGTGAAGCACTTGGGGACTTTGGTGCCTTGCTCCCCCTGGGGCAAGAACCGAAATCTGGGGTAGTGCTTTGGTCCACTTCAAACTAAAGGATCACCCAACACGGTCAGGCAACTTGGTGGTCAGCAGCTTCAGCCTCCACATTTCTCTCGCTACAGGACCTCAAAAGAAAGAGATTTAGGGATACTGATTACTAATAGCTGCAAGATGAGTGGACAGTGTAGCCAGGCAGTGGGAAAAGCAAGCAGGGTGCTCGGCTGCATAGCTGGAGGCATCACCAGTAGTAAGAGGGAGGTTGTGATGCCGCTGTACAGTCTGGAGGAAAGAAGGGAGAGAGGGGACATGATGGAGACCTTTAAATATGTGAAAGGATTGAATTAAGTTCAGGAGGGAAGTGTTAAGATAAAGAGACCATACATTATACACACAAGATACAGAGAACATACAGTATATACATAGGATACAGAGAACATACAGTATACACATAAGATAAAGAGAACATACAGTATATACCTAAGATACAGAGAACATACAGTATACACATAAGATACAGAGAACATACAGTATACACATAAGATAAAGAGAACATACAGTATACACATAAGATAAAGAGAAGATACAGTATACACATAAGATAAAGAGAAGATACAGTATACACATAAGATAAAGAGAACATACAGTATACACATAAGATACAGAGAACATACAGTATACACATAGGATAAAGAGAACATACAGTATACACATAAGATAAAGAGAACATACAGTATACACATAAGATACAGAGAACATACAGTATACACATAAGATAAAGAGAACATACAGTATACACATAGGTTAAAGAGAACATACAGTATATACATAAGATACAGAGAACATACAGTATACACATAAGATAAAGAGAACATACAGTATACACATAAGATACAGAGATCATACAGTATATACATAAGATACAGAGAACATGCAGTATACACATAGGTTAAAGAGAACATACAGTATATACATAAGATACAGAGAACATACAGTATACACATAAGATAAAGAGAACATACAGTATACACATAAGATACAGAGATCATACAGTATACACATAAGATACAGAGAACATACAGTATACACATTAGATACAGAGAACATACAGTATACACATAAGATACAGAGAACATACAATATACATATAAGGGCAGACTAGATGGACAGTATGGTCTCCTTTTGCTGTCACCCTTCTATGTTTCTATGTACAGGTTCAGCTCTGGTGGGAAATCTGATCGTTCATAGAATGACTGATCAGCACCTACATTTTAGACCAGACTTCCATCTACAAAGAAAGAAAAAAATCTTAAAACCATGTTTCATATAATTGTTGGTGCAATCAGGGAGGATTGAGTCATCTCCATTTCTCTTTTCATATCTTATCTGCTAATTATTGTTCTGCCACACGATCTAGTTAAGCTAATTACGTCGCTATTGTGAGACAAACAAAACAATCAAAGTGAGGGAATAATTTACTTAGGTGGGGGATATAACACTTCATATGCACGGCCCCATTATTGTGTCACATACGCTGATTGCGATACCACGTGTTCCTTGATATTAGCACTTGAATGTCAGAGGGAAAGTGTCTTCAGGTTCTTTAAAGATTTCCTGTTTATGATTGGAAAATAATGGATTGTACTGTGTATGAAAGAATAGGAGTTGTATCCATGGCAACCACTTTTAAAGTGGTGAATCGTGATTGATTGGGTGAGGAACCCATAATTAGTCTTGGGCGAACCCCTGTCGGAGATTCGGATTCAGCAAGTTCCCATTGAAATCAATAAGGACCCAAACTTTGAGGGGCAAATCGGCCTCTGCCCCCCTCCGCCCAGGTGGGTTAGGAATACAAATAGGGATGCCCAGTTCCCCTTTTTCAAACCCTATCCAGAGACTTATAGTGGCTCTCAAAGATTAAAGTAGATAATAAGTTTATTGAAATTCATAATGACTTGATGAATCACATTAAAATACCCATTAAAAACACACACAAACAACAAATACACAAACTGCCATGAGGGGGCGCTGCTGATAAATGGGACCAATATATCTAATATACATGAATTAATGCCAATATATAAACATAATAAAGTGTCTAGTGCTTCAAAAAGTGCATCAATCACAACATACCCATAATCAATTAGTGCAAACAATATATAAATAGATGAGGTAGGTTCGAATCATAGAAAAAATATATATGATCAAAAATATAATAAATCTTACGTGTCCACAATGTACCAAGAAATTGGTCCCCACTGACCCCCCCCCCCCCCCAAGATTAGGACAAGCGACGCGTTTCGTGACGTAACGTCCCTTCATCACGCTAATTGTCCCCGACCAGAGCAAGGCACCTATATTATTAGAGGTTATTTTGGTGCCGTCCCCAAAAATCCTTTCTTATATCAGGTGGGTTAGGAGTTGAGAGGTGATGGAGAGGCCCATCTGTCAAGGGGCCCCCAGAAGTAGAATCACGACTGGGACTGTAAACAAGAAGAAAAAAAATTGCGGTGGGGACACTGCAAAGTAACGCAAGAATGTGCAACAGGAATCGGCTGGACACTTACGTGAGCTGGCGATCCGATCCGCGTTCCCGCTGTCAGTTTGCCTATGACCAGGGCTCCAGAAAGATGGCCACTGCTCCCATGAATGAGGACACTGCCAGCAGTGCAGTACAAATAATAGCGTGTACTGTATATGAAAGAATGTGAGTTTTATCCATGGCAACCACTTTTAAACTGATGAATTGTGATTGATTGGGTGAGGAACATGTTACCCATAATTAGTCTTGGGCGAACCCCTGGAGGTTCGGATTCAGCTAGTTCGGTTAGACCAGAACCCAGTCCTCACTGAAATCAATAGAGACCTCCAGGCAGAGAGATTTCGCTCCCTTCCTAGCCACTTGGGAGGGATGGATAGCCCACTTTCAGCTAAGACATTTTGACCGAGAACCTTCTTACAATATAGAGAGCTTACCCAGCCGTTCCTTAGTTAGGTGGAGGCATGAAAACCATCTCTTTCCTTTTCCTCTTTCTCTTTCTCCTCTTTTTTCTCTCCTCTGCTTTTATTCTCTCTTCTTTGAGATTTCCCTCATTCTTCCCTTTGCGACGTTGATGCACAACCTCTCTTCCTATTATTAAGGGAATGTTGGAGAGGGGGTGGTCAGGGTGGGTTATTACCTTTGTGTATATCATGTTTTTTGTTCTGAGGATTTATGCTTCAGTAAGCCTTGTACACCTCGGTGATTGTATTTTTCTTTATGAGAAAAAACATTGAATGTTGTCTTTTGGCATATGTCTTTTAGTCTTTCAATAAAAATTATGGAATAAAAAAAAAAATTGTGGTGGGGCACTGTAAAGTAATGCAGAGGGTGTAACTGGAAGCAGCTGGACGCTTAAAGTGGACCAACACCCAGGATTTTCACTATCCTGGGTTTTGGTCCACTTCTGAGGGGCACCCCGATCGGGAGTGCCCCGCTGCGTGAAACCCCCCAGATCACCCTAAAAAACTCACCTCACCCCGCTCCTACGTGAGCGCTCGTCCAATCAGAGCGCTCAGAGCCGCTGTGGTCTGCACGGACAAGCGACGGACAACCACAGCGGCTCTGAGCACGCTGGAGGCCGCATCTCGCGCTTCCCTCTAACAGGGAGCGTGCCCGCGCCGGCCATTCACAAACGGCACCCTGCTAGAGAGAAGCGCGAGATGCGGCTCGCGCATGCGCCGTTGGAACGGGGATAAGGTAAGGTTTCTGGGCATCTTATAGATTCCCGGGCTGATCACCCCTGGGTGTTGGTCCACTTTAAGTGAGCCGACGATCCGGTCCGCGTTCCCGCTGTCAATTTGCCTATGTCCGGGGGTCCAGAAAGATGACCACTGAAAGAGGACACTGGCAGCAGCTAGCGACACTAGTGCAAGCAGCCAGTGTCCTCACTCAAAGGAGTAGCTAAGTATCTGGAGTAGCTAAATTGACAGTGGGACCAGATCGCCGGCTCACTTAGACCTTCAACATCCTTAAAAACCTTAAAAAATTATTCCCCAGCATCTAAAATTTATATATTTCAAGTTTATATTCACTTACTTATAACTCTTTCCCCCACTGGGCTACAACTCTGTTCAGGATACGGGCGCCGCCATCTTGCCTCAGAAGCATCACATATTGAGGAGAGGGGGAAAATGGGCAGGGGGCGGGGGTATAGCTGTGCTTTGCACAAACAGAGCAGATCTGAGGTCAGGAAAAGGTCAGCAATCCCAGAATGCAGAGCGACACAGTCAGAAGACACTTCCTGTTGGCAGGCAGCCTGAGACTACATGGGCCACCATCTTGGATGTTTAAAGGTTCAGAAAATGCAGTAGGTGCAGGTAGGATGATTTTTAATGTGGGCAATCTGTATGTACAGGGTGGGGGAAACATATAAGATAGGCTCTTATTCAGGGTGAAGGTCCGGATTAATGTGGGCAATCTGTATGTACAGGGTGGGGGAAACATATAAGATAGGTTCTTATTCAGGGTGAGGGTCCGGATTAATGTGAGCAATCTGTATGTACAGGGGGAGAAACATATAAGAAAGGCTCCTATTCAGGGTGAAGGTCCGGTTTAAACCAGACCAACACCCGTTTTTTCTTTAACAGGTGTTAGTCATGCAGACAGCAAATAAGAACAAGCTCGGGAGGGCATCCAGAATGCTGGAGTCCCCCCAGACATAACCCCCCAGAACGCCTGATATCCTTACATTCACCTTGAGCCAGCGCCAGGAAAGGAGTCCCGTGAATGTGCAATCATGTCATGTGAATGGGCGTCCTCCTGCCGGCCACCAAAATGCAGGCTGCCAAACATGGGACTCCTTTCCCGAAGTGAAGGGAAGGAGATCGGGCGTTCTGGAGGGGTTATGTTCTGGGAGTATCCAGCATTCTGGATGCCCCCCCCCCCAAGCTTGTTCTTATTTGCTGTCTGAGGGACCAACACCCTTCAAAGGAAAAACAGGTGTTGGTCCGGTTTAGATGTCCAGACTCTTCCTGCTGCTGCAACACTCTGCATCAGGTTAAGCTGGTTGATGGGCTGCTCAGAAGCTTTTTCAGGTTTCAGCCAAATGCCAAACATGGAAGTTTGACTGAAGTCCGTCAATAGGTTTGGGAAATACATTTGAAAAGGGACACGATCGCGCCCGAAAAGTGTTTGAGTTCATCCCTGTATGTGCATTGATGGGCTGCTTTTAATGATTTTTGACAATAAATGGATGTTTTATGGTTGTGGACTAACCAGGTCTGGCACCCAATTTCCTACTATCTGCTACAGCTGGAGAGTGAGTCTTTCCATTTATTTGTAATAGGTTTGGGGACTCGAATTTGCAATATTCAGTACCAACCTGAACTTTGTGATTTGGGTTCGCCCAACACTACCCGTTATCTGCTGTCTCTCTGCTACCTCATAGACATTAGGGTTGATTCAGAGCCCCTTCCTCAATGCTTTTTTTGGCAGTCTTGCTACCAAGCAAAAAATCAAGCGAAAATGAAAACATTTTACACAAAAATGATCGCAGAAAAAAAATCTCTGCTGAATCAGACAAGGGAAAAATGGACGAGAACTGAAATGTTCACGCAAAAAAATGGTGAGAAAGGAGCTCTGAATCAGCCCTATTGTCCTGCTTTCAGAATGGGGCAAACAGCAGAGATCAGAGGAGTTACACAAATTGAACTTAGCGGGGTTATCGGAGGTAAAGAACTTCAGAGACCCTGGAGTCTAAAAGACCCGGGTGGGTTTTGTTCCTCTTTAATAAATAATATTTATCATACATGTTTCTTTTACATCCACATTCATTTTTTTTACGTTTTTTTTGGATGTTTTGGCCTCGATTCAATAAAGGTAGAAAAAAATTCTCATGGTAGTAAAAGATTCAATTCATGAGAAAAAAGCCTGAGAATGTCACTGTAGCTGAACCACCAGAAAAAAAGACAATGAAAGTCAATGGCACTTTTTACTACAGTGTAAAAAGTTCTCTACTTTTCCTTAGTAGTAAAAAGTAGAGATGAGCGAACTTTTGAAAAGTTCGATTCGGCCGATTCGCCGAATTTCACAAAGAAATTCGGGTTCGGCCGAATCGAACTTTTACGAAGTTCCCCATAAAAAATGCCGGCATGGTGGGAGCGGGCCGGCCGTTTCCGCTGACAGCGGAGCCGGCCGGCGGGCCGGTAAAGCCGGCCGGCCCGCTCCCACCATGCCGCCATTTTTTTTTTTTAATTTCAGGAAAAATTCGATCGGCACGAACCACAAAATATTCGGGTTCGTGCCGAATCGAATATTTCCTGAAATTCGGAGTGAATTCCGGTTCGTCCGAACCGGTTCGCTCATCTCTAGTAAAAAGTGCCATTGACTTCCATTGTCTTTTTATCTGGTGATTCAGTAACAGTGACATTCTCAGGCTTTTTTCTCATGAATTGAATCTTTTACTACCATGAGAATTTTTTTCTACCTTTATTGAATCGAGGCCTTTGTGTCTTTAGTGCTGTCCATGGTCCTGAACCACAGAGGCATGTGTGTAATCTAACTCTCTCCCAGCGGTGCCACACAAGGAGAATAAAACAAAATCACAACAGGGGTTATCGATGAAGGGATAGCTCCAGGTAGAGCCTCGTAGCGGCAGGCAGCGTCTGGTGATCGCTGGGCGCTGTACGCAAAACCACCTTTATGAAAGCGAATCTGGTGAGCACTCTAACAGCGCCATGTAGCGTCACATGTATTATTACAGGTGGCTCAGCGTATAGCGCCTGCGCTCTAGCTTTCAGAGCACCAGGTATTACCTTTCGCTCACTGTCGCTCTCTCATACATTTCAATGGGCTTTCATTTGCTTGTGTTTAAACAGCGTGTTTGACAATTTTATTTATTTATTTCTTTTTTGCTCCAATCATTGTGTGACGTCTCCTGGCTGCAAACAAACACTTTGAGAAACTTTTTTGACTTTTTATATTTTTATGCAAAATTGTCATTACAGGTCTGGCACTAAAGTGTTATTGTTACAGTGTTACAACAATGTCATTTCATGTGTTCTCGCTTTGTTACTGGTGGATATGTGTTCAAAAACAGACTTTGATCACACAGCGTCTGGCGCTCTATGCAATAGCGACCAGATTTAGAGCGCCGACGTTGTGTGTGTGTGTCCTTTTTTGATAAGTATGGTGTGGAGTGCTGAGAGTCGGTCGCACTGAGCTGGCGCTACCTTTCGCTCCCTGCAGCGCTGTACTGGTGTTAGAGCGCCCAACACACATCACATTCATCAATGCCGGCCAGGTTACTACAGCGACTGAGGCACTATGTTACAGCGCCCGATACCCGCTTACAGCATCCACTAGCGGACGCTCTAAGCGCCGCTATACAGACCCTCATCTGTCGATACCTGGCATTTGTAATGAATCAGCCCCAATGATTCACCTGATCCTGCAGCAAGTCCGATCCAATAGCTGCAGTGGGGCTGCGAGGTCGCCACAGCTGCCATTGTGTTTGAGTAATGAGACTGTTACTTAGGCCCTTATTTAACAAGGGATAGCGCCAGGTAGCGACTGGTGAGCGAAAGGTAATGACGGTCACCGCCACGAGAACGCCGGCTCCCCACCACAATCACACATTTATCAAGCCAATCCTGCTTAGCGACTGACAGAGCGCCAGATAGCGAATCATTCATCATTATTCCAGCCTCACCCCACAGCGCCAGCGAGTGACCTTGAACAGCGACAGGTATGACCTCTCGCTACCTGGCGCTCTCCAATGCATTTCAATGGAACAATCTTTAAATATTAATAATTAATTGTTAATAATTTTTTTTTTTTTTAATGTGAAAATTTCTGTTACCACTTCTGCAATGTTAGATATTTTTTTTAAGGTAAGAAAAAAAAAAATTGTGCAGAATTGATATTACAGGTCTGATATTAATGTATTCATATTCCAAAATGTTTTTATAAACTTGTTTTTTTGGGTTTCCCAAAATATGGTTGTTTGGGGGTTAAAAAACTACTTTTAACCCATCGCCGCCAGCGCTCTGAGGTTTAAGCATGCATTTCACAGCGCGCGGATTTTTGGAGCGTGATTTGTTAATGAATATGGTGGGAGCCGGTCGCTATGGCCATTCGCTATCATGCGCTCCCATACAGCGCGGAACCTGTCAAATAGCGACTCATCACCTTGTATTCAACATTACTGCACACCGACTGAGTCGCTATCAACAACCGAACAACGGGCAAGCACAGCGACTACTAGCGGGCGCTGTGAAAATACCGCTACAGTTGCTCAACTGTCGCTACCTGGCGCTATTAATAAATCAGCCTCTTACAATGTCAAGCAGCTCTTTGGGGCTGAAGCCGAGATTGCAGCACAGAGCTTCCAGGATGGGCTTAAGTGCTGGGGGAGGGGGATGGGAAGGGGGGTTAGATTATACTATATATATATATATATATATATATATATATATATATATATATATTATATATTGTATCTTGTATTCAGAATATCCATTGTTAACTCTGTAACATTGCATCTGAAGAAGTCTATGTACTGTATGTTTCTACCCTGTCTGTAATTACTACTTTGTACAGCGCTAGGGAAGATGATGGCGCTAATTATACTCCTTAGGGTCTCTTAACACAAGTTCAAAGAGATAGTAAAATAAACTGAGATGTACACCAGTAGGTTTATTGAAAGTTACTTGATAGTCTAAGCCAAGCTTAGATATTGCAACTAATACATAGTGCTTGTGTGCTAAGTACATTAAAGCAGACAAACAGTCAAAAATGATTTAAACCAGACCAGAACAAACAGAGCTCATAGCCATCCCTCCCCGGGGCAATTTAGATTTCTGCACATATACATTTATTTACCTTTAAACTCTTGCTGTAGTGAATTTTAGAAACAAAATTTGTTTCTAGAATTTTAGAAACAAAATGGCGGCTCATGCATTTGCAGACCACCTGCAAACAGGAAGTGCTGCTGGGCTTCCTGTTACTGTGCATTGTCAGTTACGTCAGCTGAATCCAGGCAGCAAAGGCCGCTACCTTTCTTTTCCAACTGTGCCAGGCTGTTGGTCCGGTTTAAAGGGCCAATTCAGTCTAAATAACTAATGTTGTTAATGGGAGCAGCCATGATGGAATTAGTGCCTGGAGCAAGCATGTCCGGGGTCTACAGTTTCCCTATTTGGGCACACGTGAACCTTCCTGCACTTTCCTGGTAAGTGGACCTTGTTTAATGTATTTTTGGGGATGCCTTTAGGTGGAGAACATTGACAGGCATCTCCATTACCTCTCCCTTTCCAGACCCAGAAGACCCCAGTGGACCCCCTTAACCCTTTGTTCCTAAAAAAGGAAAATACTTGTTAATGACACCAAGGTGGGGGCGTGGTTCTTTGTCCTACCACACGTGACCATACATGACTTTTTTTCAGCCTGAACAGGAACTTTAAAGTGGGCCAAAACCCGCAGAGATTTGCCCAGGGATCTTATAGATTGATATAGATAAATAGATTGATTACCTCCCCCCCCCAGGGCATCCAAAATCGGGATGCCCTGCTGTGTGAAACCCCCCCCAGGTCGCCCATACACTTACCTTCTTTTCCGGCCAAATGGCGCGTGTGCTAGTTGCGGCTGCATCCCCGCTGTCCCTCTAGCAGGGCGCGTTCCCGCGCCAGGCATTTGTGAATGGCTGGCACGGGCACGCTCCCTGTTAGAGTGTAGTGGGGGATGCGGCCATCAGCTCGCCTTGGACGTGCTGATGTGAGCAGATATGACCGCGCTGATTGCACGAGAGGCTGAGCATGTCCCTCGGGGGTCAAAATCCTCGGTTTTGGTCCACTTTAACATTCAGTAACCACATTTGGGTCTGACTTTTCTGTGCCTGCAAACTTTGGACAATGTATCAGTGGTAATGCATTGCTGAGCAGTGTACGTCCTGCGTTTTGTTCGTGTACGTTGGGAACTTAGGAATCTGATTTGCGGGCTCATTGGTGCGCGGGAGCAGCTGCATCCCCTGTTCCCTTTAGACATAGGAGCTCTCTCGCCCCAGCCAATCTGGCTGAGCGCAGAAATGCATCTCATCCCAGAGATGCTGGGGATGCAGCCATCACAGGAGGCTCCGTATGTGCCGTAGGACCATGGAAGGGTGGTAGGCGGTGGGGAGACCTTCTTGGCTTAATTTGGTTTATTTTGGTTTCATTTTGTGACCTATACTGCGGTTCATATCATAGGACATTAGCACACTTTGGTTATGATGATGATGAGGGATTTATTGTTATTTGTGATTGTTTCATATAGGCAATGAATTGTGTTATGCCCTTATTCATCAAGCGATAGCGCCAGGTAGTGTCTGACGAGCGCCAGGTAGCGGCAGCTAACAGCGACTACCGACTCAAGTACGCCCGGCGACGGTCACAATGACGCATTTATCAAGCAAAATGAGGCTAGCGCCGGCGAGAGCGACGGCTAGCGCGGCATTCATCATGAATCCGCCTGGACCGAACAGCGCCGCTGCAAATTCCCTCACAGCGCCAGGTATGAGCTGTCGCTCCCTGGCGATGTCCAATGCATTTCAATGGAGCAATCTATAATTAATCATAATTAATTGGTATTAATTTTTTTTTTTTTTTTTTTTAATGTCAAAAATTCGGAGACCACTTCTGCAATGTTAGGATTTATTTTTAAGTAAAAAAAAAATTTAAAACTAATTTGTGCAGAATTGATCTAACAGGTCTGAGATTAATGTATTCATATTACAAAATGATTCTAAACACATGTATAATGTTACATTCCAAAAATATGGTTGTTTAGGGGTTAAAAACTAGTTAATACACATCGCCGCCAGCGCTCTGGGGTTTAAACAAGGAATGGACAGCGACAGCACATTCGGAGCGTGATTTGTTGATGAATATGAAGCTAGCCGTTCGCTCTGGCCATTCGTTGTCAGGCGCTCACATACAACGCTGGACCTGTGAAACAGCGACCCCCCAGCCCGTATTCAACATTACCGCACACCGACTGAGTCGCTGTCATCAAGCTAATGCCGGCCAAGCACAGTGAATACTGGCTGGCGCTGAAAAAATCACGCTACAGTCGCTCATCTGTCGCTACCTGGCGCTATTAATGAATCGGCCTCTTAGTTTTATTTTTATCTTGATGGAATTGGTTCTGATCACCAATTTCAGATTGGCTACAATCAAATTTATTTTTGGATTGTTTACACTTGCATGTTACAGCACATATATATTATTATGATCCGGATCATAGGCAGGTTTTGCACAGTACATGGTTTCATATTTATATCGGAAACTCTTTTTCTCTTCTATTATGATGTGTATACAGATATATATATATATATATATATATATATATATATAAATTTGATGGCAATATATATATATATATATTTTTGATGGTGCTCTCCCCATCGCCTACACACCTATCTATGTTGGTCTGTCTTGTTTGTCATTGTTTGATTTATGTTTTTTTAATTGGTTTTAGCATGTTTAGTAGAGATGAGCGAACTTCTCAAAAATTCAATTCGGGCGATTCACCGAATTTCTCAAAGAAATTCGGGTTCGTCCGAATCGAACTTTAGCAAATTGCTCATCTCAGGTGGGAGCGGGGAGGTCAGCTGCGCTGTCAGCGGGCGGCGGAAGCCGGCTTCCGCCGCCCGCTGACAGCGCAGCCGGCCTCCCCGCTCCCACTATACAGCAAACACTTTCCGGCATGGTGGGAGCGGGGAGGCCGGCTGCGCTGTCAGCGGGTGGCGGAAGCTGTCTTCCGCCGCCCACTGACAGGGCAGCCGGCCTCCCCGCTCCCACCATGCCGGCATTTTTTTTTTTATTTCAGGGAAAATTCGGTCAGCACGAACCACTAAAAATTCGGGTTCGTGCTGAATCGAATTTTCCCTGAAATTCTGAGTGAATTCAGGTTCGTTAGAACCGATTCGCTCATCCCTAATGTTTAGGATTATATGTAGTGATTAACTTGTGTCAAGATTAAATAAAGATAATATTTTTTGTACTAGTATTGATTCTAGTGTGCCTCCCTATTTTGTTGTAGGACCGTGGAAGGGTGACTGGGGGGGATTTCACACAGCGGGGCATCTCCAATTGGGGTGCCGCAGGGGCAAGGACCAAAACCCAGGATGGTCCACTTTAACATTCAGTAGCCACATACGGCTCTGGCTTTCCTGTGTCTACAAACTTTGGACAATGTATTAGTGGTAATGCATTGCTGAGCAGTGTACGTCCTGCGTTTTGTTCGTGTACCTCTCACGTCGGGAACTCAGGAATCTGATTTGCGGGCTCTAATCCCTTTTCTTGCGGCAGCTTTTCACTCTATAATTCTATTGTCCTGGCTCTACACTTGGCTTGCCTTCTATTTCCTAAACATTTTACAGTTACATTTACATCTCGGTAATGAAATGTTCAGGAGGATCGTTGCCAGGACCTGACTCCGCTCTGTTCCGTTGCTGTTCAGATGAATTTTCTTTCTAGTTCTGCACCAAATACCAATCGAGTGTTTGGGAACAAAAGTTGGTTGTGTTCAAAAACAGACTTTAATCACACAGCGTCGGTGCTCTGGATCTGGTCGCTATAGCATAGAGCGCCAGACTGTGTGATTAAAGTCTGTTTTTTAACACATATCCACCAGTAACGAAGCGAAAAAACACATGGAATGACATTGTTATAACAGTGTGACATTAATACTTTATTGCCAGACCTGTAATGGCAATTCTGCATAAAAATATAAAAAATCAAAAAAGTTTTCAAAAATGAGTGAAGGCCAGGAGAGGTCACACAAAAAAATAAAAACAAAAAACCCTGTTTAAACAGAAGAAAAGTAACGTCCATTGAAATGTATGGGAGAGCAACAGGTAGCGACAGGCAATACCTGGCGCTCTGGAAGCTAGAGCGCCGGTGCTATATACTGAGCCTCCTGCGAGTGGTATTCTATGTGGTGTTTTGGCGTTTATTGTGTGGTTTTTGGTGTTTTTCAGCCACCACACGCTTTGTACTGCGCTCCGCGGTGGTTGGCGCTATAACCTGAGGCGTTTTTTGCTGTGTCATGGCGCCGGCCGGGTCACGTGATCGCCGTTTTCGCACTCTTCGGGGGGGGGGGGGGGGGGCTTGGGATGACGCATATCGCGTCGTCTCCCCGCGGCCCGCCCCTCGAGGTGACTCTGCCGGCGCCATTTTGGACTAGCTGCACGTCTGGATTTCTCCCTTCCTGGCTGCAGCGCTGCTTCCTCTGGTGTGTCACTTCATCCTGCGGTCTGTGCCTTGGTGATCCTGCGGTATCTCTGGTCTGTGAGTCCCCCTTGGGGTTTTTTTTATTGACCTTGGGGGTATGTGCTGTGGGATGCTCATGTGTCTTTTTCACTTATGTCTTCCAGGCGGGACACCCTTCCTCCTGCTCATCCCCCCCTTTCACCGATTTCTGGGGGCATCCCATGGGAGGGCATCCTGGGTGGCTTCTGTATTAGCCTTTACCCACCGCTGGCCTATTGCACCTGTGTTCACCATATGGAGGCTTCTGGGGATAGCGTGCTTGGGGGTCCTTCAGGACAAGCTCGGCTGTGTTCCATGTGTGGGGTATCCCCTGTGAGTAACAGTGTCACGGTGTGTGTGCCGTGCGCTGAGAGTGTACTTGCACTTCAAGCTGGTTTGCCTGCTTCGCTTCCCAGCTCTGCGCCTCCCTCGGCTTCACCTACTCCCCCGCTCCTGCAATTGGGCCCCAGTGAGGGGAATGTTGGCAGGGAGTCACGCTCTGATTTGGCTCTGCAGGTGGCCAGCATTGAGAGGCAGCTTGCCAGGTCTGTTCCTAGGAAGGCCTCTAGCAAGAAGCGGCACCTGATTTCCAATCCCTCACACTCTACAGAGGCGTATGAGGAATTTGATGTCACTGCTGGACGTTATTCCCTAGAGGAAGGGGAACTGCTCCAGGACTCTGACTCCTCTGGGGACCAGCAGGAGGGTTGTGATAGTGACCCTGAATCTGGGAAGGATTCATGGTATCCTGAGGACACTGATAATTTGCTGTCTCACATTTTTGAAATTTTACACATTGCTGCCCCTGTGGCGGCTAAAAGGAAACAGGGTGAGCTGTTTCGTCCTAGTAAATAGCGTCTGGAGTTCCCTGAGCAGGGACATTTCACCACTATGGTGCTTAAAGAATGGGAACGTCCTAACAGGCTGCCTGCTGTGCACAAGGGTTTGGATAAGAGGTATCCCTTTCCTGCTGATCTTGTTAAGAGGTGGTCATTTCCCTCTGAAGTGGACGCTCCTGTGCTAGGCTTGTCCAATACTTCGGTCATGCCTTCACCTGACACTACCACTCTGAGGGACAGTGAGGACCGGCGCATGGATCAGTTAGCCTGCCATGCCTCTACCTGTGTGGGGGCTGGATTGCGCCCGGCCATGCAAAAAAGTGTCAGGTGCTTTCAAAGTGCATCAAAATCAAGTATAATTGGGCTAAGCCGTGTAAGAGTACTCTGCCTGAGGAAGTGACGTGACGTCACGAAACACGTTGCAGGGCCTTTGTTTGGGGGTTTCAGTGGTGATATGCACTTAGCACTTTATGGATGAGTAAGTTACTGAGTAGTGTATTTGATTTTGTGATTTGTACCTACCTCATATTTCTAGTGTTATTTACACGGCTTAGCCCAATTGTACTTGATTTTGATGCACTTTGAAAGCACCTGACACTTTTTTGTATTTGTGTATATATATACAGTATATATTAATTATTTCATAGATTTTAGAGTCCCCTACTGGCATACATTAAAGTGGACCAACACCCAGGATTTTGACTATCCTGGGTTTTGGTCCACTTGGGCGGGGCACCCTGATCGGGGGTGCCCCGCTGTGTGAAACCCCCCAGAAAGCCCCAAAATCTTACCTGTCCCCGCTCCCACGTGACTGGACGGTCCAATCCCCGCCAACGTCCAGGCGGGGATCAGGAACGTCCAAGCGGCTGCCGCCGCCGCCGCCTCCCTCGCGTCACTTTCGGCGCGCGCGCGCCCCCGCCGGCCATTCGCAGACGGCCGGCGCGGGCGCGAGCACGCCTACAGGGGCGCGAGGGAGGCGGCGGCGGCGGCCGCCGCCGAAGATCAGGTAAGGTGTTTGGGGGTTTTTTGGGGGGTTTCACCCCGCGGGACATCCCGATCTCGGATGTCCCGCGGGGTGGGAGGTGATCGGCCCGGGAATCTTATAGATTTCCGGGCCGATCACCTCTCGGTGTTGGTCCACTTTAAGACAAACTCCCCCCCCCCTTTCCCTCTATTTTTTGACGGCAGTGTGCATATATGTGTTATATGTTTTTTAAAGAAAATCTTTTTAATATGTCTTAGTATGTGATTTGGACCATTAAATAAACTTATTATGAACTATATATAATTGAGTGCCATTGTCAGTCTCTGGTTTTATCCCTCTCTTAGGGGAGTTGGGGCCCCCCCTCTTGTATTTGTCATTCCTTACCTGGACGACATCCTGATTGTGGCCAAGTCCTTTCCTCAGGCCGAGCAGGACACTCAGATGGTGACATCCACTCAAGAGTCCTTCGGCCGGGTGATCAACTATCCCAAGTCTTCTCTGTCCCTGTCCTTGGTGAGGTCCTTTCTGGGCATAACTCTGGATACCTCTCAGGTCAAGGTATTCCTTCCTCAGCAGAAGGTGGGAGGTCTTCAGATGCAGGCTCGGGCTCTGCTATCGTGTCCTCATCCCTCCATCCGTCAGGGGATGTAGTTGGTGGGCCTGATGGTGTCCTGCTTCGAGGCAGTCCCCTTTGCTCAGTTTCACATGAGACCTCTTCAGTTGCATCTCTTGTCAGTTTGGGATCGGGACCCTATGTCCCTGGATCAGGAATTTGCTCTGTCTCCTCTGGCCAGACAGTCCCTCTCGTGGTGGCTGGACTCAAGGAACCTTCTGGGGGGCAGGACCTTACTGCTTCCTGTCACAATCACAAACTTCCCAGATTTGTCTCTCTGTCTCAGGATCCTCTGGCCTTCGCCACGGATGCCCTGGCAATACCTTGGACGGAGTTTCGGCTTCTCTATGTGTTCCCTCCCTTTCCTCTCCTGGGCAGGGTCATGCGCAAGATAGCCCAGGAGCGAGTACCAGCCATCCTGGTGGCCCCTTGTTGGCCAAGAAGAGTTTGGTTCACAGACGTTGTGCAGTGGGCAGTAGAATGGTACGTCTTGCCCAAGGATCCAGATCTTCTCACTCAGGGGCAGCTACGCCATCCCAATTTACAAACGCTGGCTTTACCGGCTTGGCTGCTGAATCCTCCATCTTGATGGAAAAGGGGTTGCCTGCTTCTGTTGTTGATACCATGATTAGGGCTAGGAAGAAGTCTTCGTCCTTTATCTATGACAGGGTCTAGCATGCTTACATTGCCTGGTGTGAGTCTAAGTCTCTTCCCTGTCAGGGATTTTCTATTCCCAGGATTCTGGAATTCTTGCAACATGGTTTGGATCTAGGCCTTCAACTTAGTACTCTAAAAGGCCATTGTTTCAGCTCTGGAATAGATCCTTTGCCAATCACTGGTTGGTTAAAACCTTTTTCCAGGGTGTTTCTCATGTGCGTCCACCCCGTAAGCCTTTGCTACCAGTCTGGGATCTGAATCTGGTGTTGTCTGCTCTGCAAGGGCCTCCCTTTGAGCCTATCCGTGAGGCTGCCTTGCCCATTCTGACTCCGCCGCCTCTTCCCCCGCCGGCGCCTCCCGCGCGCCCCTCCAGACGTGCGCGCGCGCGCGGGCGCCGAGAGTGACGCGCGGGAGGCGGCGGCGGAAGAGGCTTGTACGTTCCTGTCCCCCGCCTAGACGTTGGCGGGGATTGGCTGCGGCGTTCACGTGGGAGCGGGGAGAGGTGAGTTTTTTGGGGTTTCTGGGGGGTTTCACCCCGCCGAAGTGGACCAAAACCCAGGATAGTCAAAATCCTGGGTGTTGGTCCACTTTAAGGTAGCCTTTTTGGTGGCTATCACTTCTGTAAGGCGAGTTTCTGAGCTGGCGGCGCTTTCCATCAAACCCCCTTATTTCGAGCAGCATCAGGATAAGGTGGTGTTCCGGCTTAAGCCGGATTTCTTGCCTAAGGTGGTGTCTGCCTTTCATCTCAATCAGGACATTGTTTTGCCTTCATTGTATCCTAATCCTGATAATTCCAAGGAGCGGACACCGCATTCCCTGGATGTGGTCAGGTCTCTGAAGTTTTATTTGGTTGCTACAGGGACTTTCAGGAAGTCTGATGCTCTTTTTGTTCTCACTTCTGGACCTAGGAAGGGTTTGCCTCCCGCTAAGTCCACTATCAGCAAGTGGATCCGTCAGGCGGTGATTCAAGCCTATTCTGCTGAGGGAAAGGAACCTCCCTTTAGGATTACTGCTCATTATACTCGTGCTATTGGTGCCTCTTGGGCTTTTCAGCACCAAGCTTCTGTTGAACTAGTTTGCAAGGCCGCTACTTGGTCTGCTGTTCATACCTTTTCCAAGTTTTCCAAGGTTGATGTTAAGGCCTCAGCAGATGCTGCTTTTGGCCGCAAGGTGCTTCAAGCGGTAGTGACTTGAACTACTGGCCGTTACTCTTTGGGGATCCCACCCTACTTTTGGACACTGCTTTTGGACGTCCCAACTGTTATGAATACCGAAGCGGGCCGTGCCATGCAATAACAAAATACCATTTTGTGAATACTCACCTTGTAAAATGGGTATTATAAGTATGTCACACACCCCGCTTCAAGAATCCATAACATGTGGGTAATATCGTCCTGAAGAGGCGTTCCTGCAGAGATGATAGTAAAAGAAAGCCCCTCCCTGATCCATAAATACCTGGGACCTCCCACTCATCACCCAGTATACAGAAGCAGTAAAGTAAGGGACCAGGAAGAGGCAAATATAAAACACAACCACGCAAAGTTCACAAAATAGAGGATCCTGAATACAGAAAGGGCGGGTGAAGCGGGGTGTGTGACATACTTATAATACCCATTTTACAAGGTGAGTATTCACAAAATGGTATTATTCTAAGTATGTCACACACCCCGCTTCAAGAATCCATAACATGTGGGACATCCAAAAGCAGTGTCCAAAACAAGGGCGGGGATCCAAAACTAGGCAACAATGCACAACTTCAAACCGCTACAGCTTGCAAAACTTTGCGGCCAAACACAGCATCCGCTGAAGCCAAAACATCAACCTTGTAAAACTTGGAAAAAGTGTGAACAGAAGACCAGGTAGCGGCCTTACAAACTTGCTCAACAGAAGCCTGGTGCTGAAAAGCCCAGGACGCACCAACTGCACGAGTGGAATGAGCAGTAACACGAAAAGGGGGACTCTTCCCCTTGGCAGAATAGGCCCCAATGATTGCCTGACGAATCCATTTACTAATGGAAGATTTGGCAGGAGCCAAACCCTTCCTAGGCCCGGAGGGCACCACAAAAAAGGTGTCCGTCCTGCGAAAGGAAGACGTAACCTCCAGATAATGATCCACAATACGAACTACATCCAAGGAATGCAAAGCCCTTTCCTTGTTGTTGCTAGGATTAGGGCATAGAGAAGGCAGAACAATGTCCTGATTCAGATGAAAGGCAGAGACCACCTTAGGAAGAAAATCCGGCTTGAAACGAAAGACAACCTTGTCCTGATGCCTCTCAAAGTATGGAGCTTTAATAGATAAAGCTGCCAACTCAGAAACACGCCTAACCGAAGTGATAGCCACCAAAAAGGCCACCTTTTGAGTAAGAACAGACAACGCAACCTCATTCAAGGGCTCAAACGGAGGACCCTGAAGAGCAGAAAGAACCAGGTTCAAATCCCAAACTGGAACCAAGGACTTCCTAGGCGAACGCACATGCGTAACTCCTTGGAAAAAGGTCCTGACTAAGGGATGAAGTGCAAAAGACCTTTGGAAGAACACCGCCAGGGCAGAGACCTGCCCCTTCATGGTACTAATCTGGAGCCCCAGATCTAAACCATGTTGAAGAAACTCAAGAATTCTGGGAATGGAGAACTCCCGACAAGAGAAGGACCTAGCTTCACACCAATCAATATAGGACCTCCAGGTCCTGTAGTAAACAGAAGAGGAAGACCGCTTCCTGGCGCTGATAAGAGTCTGAATCACCGCGTCAGAAAGACCCTCTTCCCTCAAGATGGCGGTTTCAGCAGCCACGCCGTCAAAGCCAGCGATGGTAAATTGGGATAGCGTAGCCGACCCTGGGTGAGCAGATCCGGCAGCAGAGGCAGAACGAACTGATCCTCTGCCAGCCCTACAAGATCTGCGAACCAAACGCGCCTCGGCCACCTTGGGGCCACCAGAATCGCCGACGCGCCCTCCAAGGCCAGCTTGCGCACCACTCTGGCTAGCATTGGGAACGGAGGGAACAGATAAAGGAACCCCAGATCCCTCCAGTTCAGAGACATGGCATCCACTGCCAGAGCCAGAGGATCCTGAGAGAGACACGAAGACTGGAAGCTTGTGATTGTGACGAGAGGCAAAGAGGTCCACAGCTGGGACCCCCACCTGAGACATATCGAACGAAACACCTTGGGACTGAGAGACCACTCCCCCTGACGAGAGGAGGCCCTGCTCAGCAAATCCGCCTCCGTGTTCTCCACCCCCGGAATGTAGACTGCTGAGATACACGGGACGTGGGTCTCGGCCCATTCCAGAATCAAAGACACTTCCCTGAGGGCACTCCTGCTGCGAGTCCCTCCTTGGTGATTGATGTAGGCAACCGCCGTCCTGTTGTCCGACCGGACCTGAACTGGCAGGCCTCTCAACTGAAGAGTCAAGCGAAACAGAACCAACCTGATGGCTCTCAACTCCAGAATATTGATGGGCTCGTGAGCCTCCTGCGGACTCCACAGACCCTGAAACTGGAGGTCCTTCCAAACACCCCACCAACCTGACAGGCTGGCATCCGTGGTGACCATTTCCCAACACGGCGCCAGAAAGGATCTGCCCTTCAACAAATTGACAGACCCCAGCCACCATTGCAGGGATCGACGAACACGGGGAGACATCCGGAAGGACTGATCCAACGATAGAGGAGACTTGTCCCAAACCTTCAACAGATGAAGCTGAAGCGTCCTTGTGTGAAACTGCGCAAAGGGAACTGCCTCGAATGAGGCCACCATTAACCCCACCAGCCTCATCCCTAACCGAATGGTCGGATGAGGGGTTGACAAGAGAAGCCGAACTAACTCCTGAATCAAAAGAATCTTGGCCTGGGGTAAAAACACTCTGGCCTGAGATGTGTCCAGAGACATTCCCAGGAAGGTTACAACTCTGGACGGAGAAAGAGAAGACTTGGGGTGGTTGATCACCCAACCAAACCTCTCCAGAGCGGACACCACCACACTGGTGTCCAACACCGCTTGGTTGAAGGAAGAGGCCATGATCAGTAGATCGTCCAAATATGGCACAATGCGGATACCCTGAACTCTGAGCAGAGCCATCACCCCCGCCAGCACCTTGGTGAACACCCGAGGTGCTGAGGTGAGACCGAAAGGGAGTGCCACAAACTGAAAATGCCGATCCTCCACCACGAACCTGAGAAACCTCTGGTGTGCAGGAAAAACCGGAACGTGTAGATAAGCATCCTTGATGTCTATGGACGTCAGAAAGTCTCCCTGACGAAGAGAGTGAATGGCCGAACGCAGCGTTTCCATGCGGAATTTCCGCGGCCGGATGAACCTGTTGAGAAACTTCAGATCCAAGATGGGTCGGACCGATCTGTCCTTTTTGGGCACAGTGAACAGATTGGAATAAAAACCCCTGCCCTGATCCGAAGGAGGCACTGGGCAAATGACAGCCATGTCCAGAAGATTCTGCACTGCCGACAGAAGCCCCTGCGCCGCCAGAGGTTCTGAAGGCATCCGAGACCTGAAAAATCTGGAAGGGGGGCGGAGCTCGAACTCCAGCTTGTAACCGGAAGACACCACTTCCCGGATCCATCTGTCCGAGACTTCTTGATCCCAGATCTGGGAGACGTGTCGCAGCCGTCCCCCCACCCTCATGGGTGAGGGCGCCCCCTCATTGCTGAGCCGGCTTAGGAGCCGGCTTGGGCTTAGAGCCCCAACTGTATCCTGGACGGGCGCGTCCTCTGCCCCTGCTCCCAGAATCTCCTCTGGAAGCGGGGAATGCAATACCCCTGCCAGATCTGGCCCCACGAAAGGAAGGGGTAAAAGAAGGCGCCCCCCGAAAGGGACGGCGCTGTTTCTTGCATTGTGGTAACCTACCACCCTTGGTAACAGAGTCCAATGTCTCTCCAAAAAGCCGCAAACCAACAAAAGGTAGAGCCGTTAATGACTTTTTGGACATAAAATCAGCCGCCCACTGGCGCAGCCATACTGAACGCCGAATGGTCACCAGCAAAGCCGACGTTCTACCACACATCATCAAAGTGTCATCCAAGGCTGTTAAAACAAAGGATAAAAACAGCTCACACCGTTTAAGACTATGGAACTCGGTATTACCAGGACGAAGTCCGGAAGAAGTCAACAGGTCCCTGACCACAGACCTGGCAGCCAACACCATAAGTTCCGAAGCGCACACAGGCCGAATGGCCGACCCGATGCTAGTAAAGCCATGACAAGCCATCTGGTCAATACGTTTATCCTCACCATCCTTGAGGGTGGAACAATCAGGTCTATTTAAAACCGAGGAGTTAGACAACCCCAAAACCGGTGCATCCACTTCGGGGGGAGATGCCCAGCGCTTAACCGCTTCCGAAGGGAAAGGATATTTCCTATCCCACCCCTGAGGGATGCCAGGGAGCCGAGCCGGCCTATCCCACTCCTTTTCAATAATTTTGTCAAAATGTCTTTGCGTAGGAAACTCCAAGCGCGGCCTGGATTCTTCAAACAATTCACCCTTCTGCTGTGACGCCTCCTCGGGAGGGGAAATATTCAGCACCTCCAACATCAGAGCCAAAGCATGAGAAGAATCCAAAGATTTCCCTACGTCACCAGGCTCGGCATCAGCGCCAGCAGACAACTCATCGTCTGAAACATCTGAACACTCATAAACCTCCCCTTCCTCTAGCGGGGAATGGTCAGACCAATCTAGATTATTGAAGTCATCGAAGTCGTCCACCAGCGGAGCCGGCGACAAATGCTTTCTTTTAGCCGGAGCCTTACGGGCGACCGAGCTGGAAACGATTTTCTCAAGGTTGGCCAATCTGGCAAACATCTCAGATTGCAGGTCCCTGCCCATGACGACGTCACAAGGAGCACGCGTCAAAGCGGGAGGGGGAGATGAATCGGCCGGCGGCGCTGACCCAGACGCCTGGGGTCCGGACTGCCGCGCAATAGTCTGCTGTGCACAGGGTATACACAGAAGTACGTCGTCCCCAGTAATGGATACTCCACACAACATACACCGTTTGGGATGCCCCGAAGGAGTCCCAAGCCCAGTATCCGGGGATGCCTCCATAAGGTGAAATTTTAGTGGTCGCTAAGACCCAGGGAATTACGCCAGTAAGCAACCCGGGATGCCCCTTTTAATGTCCCGAGTGGGAGGATTTAAGATAAAAATGAACCCAGGGACCCAGGACCAGGAGAGACCCTCAAATACTAATGATGATCCTCTGAGTCACATCCGTACCCCTAAAAAAACAGAGAAAAACCCCATGAATGCCAATAAATGCTTAAAAGACATATAAATAGATAGGGCCCACAGGGCCACTCACCGATCCAAGGGAACAAGAAAATGGCGACCGTGCAGCACTCGAGGGGAGACGCAGGCCAGAAGAGGGGCGTGGTCAGCGCAGCCCGCGCTAAAACTCAGCTCAGCCCCTGTCCTCACCATCAAGGAGCAGCCAGCTCCGCATCGGCGCCTGAACAGAGGGGGGCGGAGCCGCGGCGACGCGCCGAGCGCCCGGCCCCGCCCCCCCCCTGAAGCAGAAGGGAGGGAGAGAAGCTCCCTCGCATAACGCCCCATCAGAAAACCGGCGCCGCCACGAACCCGCGGCGCCGGACCGAAGGCAAATCAAAGGGTGCATCCGTGCAGACCTGCGGGGCACCCGCCCCGCAGGCTGCGGGATGCACAGAGAACGGGGGCTGGCCGCGGCAGTGCGCCGAATGCCAGCCCCGCCCCCCAGAGGAACGTGAGGGGAAAAATATCCCCTCACAAAAACTAAAGTACCGGCGCCCGGCTGCAATGGCGGCCGCGGCGCCGCACAAAACAGACAGCACATAAAAATAAAGACACAAACACAAGAATAAGTGAAAAAAACACCACACCAAACAGCAAAATAAAGCCTAACCATAAGAGGGAGACCCCCCCCCAACCCTATTGTATAAGGGAAAATGTGGAAGGGCCCCCCCCCCCAGGGGAGAATCCAGGGACGGGGCATCCCAAACCGGGATCACCTAACCGGTGTGACCGCCTACCCTCTTATATAGGGTCTCACGGTGGAGCTCTGCTCCTAAGCACCAGAAGTGCTGATATACCCTCGCTCGGGCCAGCAGCCGGGACTGTGGAGGCATGTAAAGGTGAGTCCGGGGAAAAAAATTGGGTCCGAGCGGAAATAATCCAATAACAGGCCGGGAGTTACCCCGGCTACCTTAAAATCCCCCTGTGCAAGGAGGAACATCATCTTCTGACTTGCTAGCCGTCTTGCAGAGATGGAAAACTGGGGTGATGAGTGGGAGGTCCCAGGTATTTATGGATCAGGGAGGGACTTTCTTTTACTATCATCTCTGCAGGAACGCCTCTTCAGGACGATATTACCCACATGTTATGGATTCTTGAAGCGGGGTGTGTGACATACTTAGAATAAAAGCAATTCTGTGATTACTCACCTGTAGAATTGTTTTTGTTCTTGCCCGCTTCGCCCCACCCTTGTTATCGTTATTCTTGGTTGCCTCTTTATGGTGATTGTTCCAAGTTAATTGGGGTTTTTTACCTTTTTCACATTTTTTACTTTATTATCTCCCGGCTTCTTGTCTCACTGCTTGTCTACGCTGGGAACGCTGATTAGTCCCGTTTTTTTTGGGAGCCGGGGGATGCCACAGCTTTCTGCAATACCACTGCGGCCCCTCCAATTACCTGCCTCCCCAAAGGCCAGGGGGGGGCAGAAGAGCCCGGGCCCACGGAGGCTATGCAGCTTTGTAGCTGGCGTGGCGGGGGGCCACCAAAGCTGGCCCCTGCGCCCTGTTCTTACAAGCCCTACATAGCTGGTCCCTGAGCTGGTTATACTGGGTAGGGGGACCCCATGTCATTTTTTTCTGGATTTTTAAGGATATTTAACCTTTAAAATTCCCCAAATAATGGGGCGCCCTCCCAAGGAGGGGGGACCCTATGTAATTTTTTGTTTAATTATCCCCTTATGTTCTGTCGGCCAGAAGGTATAAAAGGCTCCCAGCAGCAGCAGGAGTGATGGGAGGTTAGTATTAAAAAAACAAATAAAATAATGTGTGTGGTTTTTTTTTTACATTCAACCCTTTGTGAACTAGTAAGGGGTCCAGGATACCCCTATAACAGTTCACAAGGCTTAGGGGCTGGCAAGTGCGGGTTTGTAGCCTGCAGGGCGGGGGAGGCACAGAGGCTGGTTCTTGCACCCTGTTCTATGCCATAGAATTTATAGACCCCTGACCCGCAACTCTCCACCACAAAGAGGCTCACTGAGACCATGCTGCCCGAGGGCCCACATAAACCTGGAGCCGGCCCTGATTCCTGGGCCGATCAATTTCCCCCCCAGGGCATCCAAAATCGGGATGCCCCACTGCGTGAAACCCCCCAGGTCGCCCCATACACTTACCTTCTTTTCAGGTCCAATGGCGCATGCGCAAGCCTGAACACTCACTCTTCCTCAGTCCAACGGCGCATGCACAGCCCCTTGTCCAATCAGCGTGCTCGGATCCGCTCACGTCAACTCGTCTAAGGCAAACTGATCCGAGTGTGCTGAAGGCCTCATCCCCCGCTACCCTCTAAAAGGGAGCGTGCCCGCACTAGCCATTCACAAATGCCTCACGCGCCCTGCTAGAGGGATAGTGGGGATGCAACCGCGGCGCTCACATGTGCCGTTGGACCAGAAAAGAAGTGAGTGTATGGGAGACCTAGGGGCCGCATCCCCACTACCCTTCTACCAGACGCGTGCCTGCGCTAGGCTCGCCTTAGACGAAGGGACCTCAGTCGATCCGAGTGCGCTGATTGGATGAGTGGCCGCGCACACGCCATAGGACCGGGAAGAGGTGAGTTTGTTTTGGTGATCTGGGGGGTTTCACACAGCGGGGCAGGCCCGATCGGGGCGCGCCGGGGGCAAGGACCAAAACCCAGGATAGTCAAAATCCTGGGTTTTGGTCCACCTTAAAGTGGAACAAAATACGGGATTTTCACTATTGTAGGTTTTGTTCTTTACCCCAGGAGCATCTGATTTGGGATGCCCCACTATGTGAAACCCTTCCAGATTGCCCATAACAACGTACCTTTCGCCCTTGACATACATCCAATTGGAGCTGTGCATATTAATGATCGGCATACACAGAGCTCGGCAATGGTGCACAAGAACAGCTGTGTCCCCTGTTCCCTTTAGACATGAGCACTCTCCCACCCCAGCCTATCTGGCTGAGCGCAGAAGCGCGTCTCATCACAGAAGCCACCAGAAAAGGTGAGTTTTGCGTCAACCTGGGGGGGGGGGGGGGGTCACAGCATGGAATCACGATTAGACGTCTGATCGAGAACTCGGCAATGTCTTATCAGCTTTTTTTTTAGTATTTTTATGTAAAATACAGCCTACCCTGAAACCCTCTAATGCTTGTAAACAGGTGTGTGTGGTGGACATGAGACACAAAAAATCTAATCTACAGTGTAAGCTTGTGCTAGGTACCAAGAGAAACCAATCCTGTAACCGGTCATGTTATATATTAACATAACTACCAGCTTTTCAGAGTGGGAAAGAGGGACATTTGTTAAATTAGGCCACGCTCCCTCATTGAGGGATATTAGGAGATAGGGTGTTACAATTCAAACACATAGGCAAATGGATCATTTATTGATGCAGATCTGCATTTTACACCTCAAAGAGGGACAAATGAGAACAACGAGGGAGATGGGTCTCAAAAGAGAGACAGTCCCTCCAAATCAGGGACACTTGGGTGGTATGCGTTTATGTTGCTTTCTAGTCCAACGGCGCATGTGCGAGGCGCGGCCACTGCCTCATTCAAGCTATCCCTCTGGCAGGGCGTGTGGCAGGCATTTGTGAATGGCCAGCGCGGGCACGCTCCCTGTTAGTGGGAAGCGGGGGATGCGGCCGCCAGCGCGTTTGGAGCCGCTGGGTTTAGATGTGGGCTTAGACGGTGTGACGTCAGTGGCTCCAAGCTCACTGATTAGACAAGCGGCTGCGTATGTGCCGTAGGACCAGGAAGAGATGAGTTGCGCTCGGCAATCTAGGCCATTATTTAAGAAAGGATAGCGTCAGGTAGTGGCTGGTTAATGAGAGGTAGCGACAGATAGCGACTGGTGAATGCCGGATACAGCACACAATTCCACATTTATGTTTAGCGACTGGGATAGCACCATGTAGCGTCTGATTCATCATTTTCACAGCCTCAGCGAACAGCGCCAGCGTTCAGCCTTGCACAGCGCCAGGTATGACCTCTCGCTACCTGTCGCTCTCCAATACATTTCAATGGACGAACCTTTTCTTCTCTTTAAACCGGGTTTTTGTTTTTTTTTTGTTTTTTGCCAAAAAATCACAAATAATTCTGTGACCTCTTCTGACATTGAAAAAGCTGTTTTTTTCACATTTTTATGATTTTTTAAAAATTTCTTCAGAAATGACATTACAGGTCTGCCATTAAAGTGTTCATGTTACAAGTCGGTTACAATGTAATTCCATATGTTTTCGCTTTGTTACTAGTGGATAGATGCTGGTAAACACACTTTAAACACACCGCCTCCAGCGCTGTGGGCTTCAAACAAGCATTTTTCAGCGCTAGGGATTAGTAAGGCTGTTTTTTTGCTGAATATGGTGTGAGTCGGTCGCTATGAGCAGTCGCTAACATGCGCTCTCATACAGCGCTGTACTGGTCAAATAGCGACTCCTCACAATGTATTCAACATTACTGAACAGCGACTGAGTCGCTATGAAGTAGCGACCCACGGCTGAGCAAAGCGACTACTAGCGGGCACTCTGAAAATGCCTGCTACAGATGCTCATCTGTCGCTACCTGCCGCTATTAATGAATCAGCCTCCTAGGGGGTTTTGCACAGGCACTGCACACAGCCCCTTTGAAAGGTCGTACTGTCATTTACAGACAGCTAAGCCGGCGGCTGAAGCAGCAATATCCAAAAATAAGTAGGGGCTGATGGGGAGGGGGGGGGGGTGGAATTGACCCCTTTTTATTTTATGTCCGAATTTCCTCTTTAAAATGTACACAAACACCTTCCATTTGCATTTTGAAATAATCTGAGATTTTGGATAAGGCGGAAGGACGTTACAGGGAACAGGTGAGTGAGGCCTTATCTTGTTACAATGAATTTGCATTAGTGAAAAAAAAACTGCAGATGATGGGAATAGCTCCGAAATGTTGGTCCTCTTTTAATAGCACGACGTCCATGATTGATGCAAAGTGACATTTGCGAATTTACGTCCACCTCAGTTAGTCTTCTTTCGAAAAATAATTTTCTATAAATCAGTCATTACATTGACTTTGGGAGGTCATCTCTCCTCTCTGTGTGTTTCCTCCGAGCCTTCTCTCATGGACACCACCCGCAGCGTCCTCCATACTGTCTCCATGCCTTCCAGGGTGGTGCACGGCGCTCCCCCCTCCCGATTTAGAGCAGAGCCCAGGCACCGTGTAACCAAATCAGTAACGTGTAAGCTAATTTAATCAGATAGCTGCGGGCATGTCACTGAGGGGCTTTCAAGGACCCCGCATGTCACATGGCAAGAAAAAAAAATGTACTGAAAAATAAAAGGAACACAGTCGGGGGGTCTAGCTTGTTTTTCCGCCATTGATTTGCTTTGGAGAGTCCTTTATAAACCCAAGCTTTATATTTGTTATTATCTTGTCGAGACTTCGGCGGTTTTCCTTCCACAACCTTTCATTGCCTAGTGAGTAATTACAGTATGAGAATTAGCGCAAGGCTTTCCAGGCTGACATTATGGCCAGCCATATACAAATTCTCAGCAGGGAGACTGTTTCCTCGACCTTAGCCGCCTCCGAGCTTTATAAAGGTCATTTTTTTTTAAAGGATTAAGGTGATTTAAAATTCCGGGCTTTTTTCTTCTTTTCCAAATTGGTAAAACGAGAGACGCGGGTCGCCGCGCCGGCCTCTCCTGGGCATTGCTTTCTGTTTTAGAGGCCTGTTGACCCCATTATTTCCGACTCGCCCCGTAATGAGCTCTTTATACACAAAACCTGCTAAGCAAAACCCATGCGCTTAGAGAATTTATCCATTAACCCTAAGTGGTCTGGAAATACTCATGGCGGCCGGGAGAACTGGAGCCAGAGGAAGCCAGCGGCTCAGCTGTGTGATTTTATATTATATATGGGAGTATTAATAAAGCAGAGCCGGCCTGTTTTATGGCGTGCAATTATATCTTATGGCGGGAATGTGAGGTGACATATTCGCAGAGAGAGAATGAAAGTGACACCTCGTATTTAATGGATGTAAAGAGCCAGGAAAAGCAGGACGCGCTGTTGGCTGGACAAGCGCCTCGGTTTGTTAAAGCAAACGCCTAGCAAGCAAAATGCAGGACCTTTGGTTTGTATAAAAATGGCCCCCTCCTGAGTTCATCATTCTTTCTTACCTGTCCCTTAAAGAGGAACAACACACCCCATTTTAGAGGTGCTTTCCTAGAACTGGAAGTATTTACATATCACCCAACACAAGAAATGATAGATTATTTGGCTGTATGGGGGTGAGCCTTGGCAAGCACCAACGCAGAGCTGCAACCCACCATATGGAAAGTCCCATGTTAGGCTTAATAAAGGGACTAAAGGGACCAAATAACCCTCTACTCAAAGGTAAAGGAAAAGAGGCGCTTTACTAGAATGGGAAGTATTTACATATCACCCAACACAAGAAATGATAGATTATTTGGCTGTATGGGGGTGAGCCTTGGGAAGCACCAACGCAGCAGAGCTGCAACCCACCATATGGAAAGTCCCATGTTAGGCTTAATAAAGGGACTAAAGGGACCAAAAAACCCTCTACTCAAAGGTAAAGGTAAAGAGGCACTTTACTAGAACGGGAAGTATTTACATATCACCCAACACAAGAAATAATAGATTATTTGGCTGTATGGGGGTGAGCCTTGGGGAGTACCAAAGCAGAGTTGAACCAATCATAAGAAAAGTCCCATGTTAGGCTTAATAAAGGGACTAAAGAGACCAAAAAACCCTCTACTCAAAGGTAAAGGAAAAGAGGCACTTTGCTAGAACGGGAAGTATTTATAAATCACCCAACACAAGAAATAATAGATTTACCCATCATTCCTTGCAGTAGGCAGAGCTATGCAAATCATCTCTTTGTGTCTTGGTGCCATTGAAGAACAACACACCTGATTTTCGCTTTTCGGGGTATTGTTCCTCAATGCTGGGGCATCCCAAAATGGGGATACCCCACTGTGTGCATCCCCTGAGGTTGCCCAATACACGCACTTTCCAATTGTTCCCGTGAGCTGAAAGCGCGCGAGCGAGCTGATTGGCAGAGGGGCCCGCTCAGCCAATCAGCAAGCTTGCTTTCACTCAGCTCCCTTCAGTGCCGCTGACAGCTAAGCCTCCTGGACAGCTAAGCAGCTGAGCGGTGCCGAAGGGAGCTGGCAGCATCCCTGGCTCCTAGAGATGGTGTGCCTGTCCCATTCAGAAAGGTGGAGGTGAGAGGCTGCAAGGCAGAGCTGCACCGAGGGCTCCGGGAGAAGGTGAGTGTTCCAAGGGGTTTCACACAGTGGGGCATCCCGAATTGGACTGGATCTCAGAAGTCTTTTAGACTCCTGGGCCTCTGTAGTTCCTCTTTAACCCTTGCTACAGGTGACCGTTGGTAACAGCCATGATTTCACATCTGGCATGTTTCACCCCTTCTATTTATATTGGGTGATGATCTTTAAAGCGGAACAAATCCCTGGTTGGCCGGTCCTGGAGTCTAAAAGACTCCATGGCAGGCTGCTGCCCTTCACCTGGGAATGCCCTGCCATCATGTGACCCCCCCCCGGGTAACAGCAAATCTCGCCTTTGCCCTGGTTCCCACAGTGATGTAAACATTGGCAGCGCCATCCCAAGTATCTCTGAGCTGAGACACGCCCCCACACCCAGCCAGGTCGGGGCCGGAAGCACAACCTCGTCTAAAGGGAAACTGGGGATGCTGCGGCTCCCTACTGCAGATTTCTGTATGTCAACAGAGCCATATGCCGATAATTAAAACGGACCTTCAGCATCATTTAACGAAAGACAAAACCCTTAAAATATTCCCCAGCATCTAAAATTTTTATAAAGTTATATAATTTTTATAAAGTTATATAAATTTGTATTACTCATTATTCTCTCCCCCGCTGGGCTGCAACCCTGTTCAGGACTTTAGGATACGGGCGCTGCCATCTTGCCTCAGAAGCATCACATACTGAGAAGAGTAGATGGAGGGAGTGTAAGGGGCGGGGTTATAGCTGTACTTTGCACAGACAGAGCAGAGCTGGGGTCAGAGAAAGGACAGCAATCCCAGAATGCAGAGCAGCATAGTCAGAAGACTTCCTGTTTGCAGGCAGCCTGATACTCCACGGGCCACCATCTTGGATGTTAAAATGCTTAAAAAACGCAATAGGTGCAGGTAAGATGCTTTTTAATGTGGGCAATCTGTCTGTAGAGGGCGAGGGAAACATACAATATAGGCTCTTATTCAGGGTGAAGGTCTGGTTTAATACACACGGCATAAAGCACTGATTGGACAAATGCCTGCGCATGTGTCATAGGCCAAGGGAAAGTCATGTTTTAATGGGCGATCTGTGGGGTTTCACTTAGTGGGTCATCCCAAAGAAGGATGCCCCTGGGGCACGGATCAAAACTTGGGATCACGGGCATAACTTGAGGGGTTGCAGGGGTTCCAACCGCTCCGGGGGAAAAAAGGTCAGGGGGCCCTATCATTGCTTCTCCTCTGCCTTATTATATTTGAACTCACTTGGCATCATTTAGTCTCTGCTGTTTCAGTCTTTAGTTATCTATCTGCATTCAGTTAAAAGACTGAAAAAAGTTTATCCATGAAAGGGCCCCATTTGATGTTTGCAATAGGGCTCCGCCACATTTAGTTACGCCACTGCTTGGAATTGTCAAAATCCCATCCCCCCCCCCCACCCTGCCACCCTCCCTGACGCTGAGGCAGAATGGGTGGTTACAAAGAAAAAAACCCTCACCTCGCTTGCGATCCAGTGCCTTTCTCTCGGCGCCCAGGGTCCTGGGTACCTCCATCTTGGGGAGAAAGAGCATTCCCGCTCTGTGCGCTGCCCCAGCCGCCCATCCAGTCCAATGAGCACGCACATAGGGGTAGGCCGAATAGTGTCTTCACTTGCGGCTGCTGCATGGACCCGATAGAATGGCCCTGGACCATGGTCGAGGTAAGGCTTTGTAACCCTTTTACACTTTAAAGTGGTCCAAAACCATATCCAGGGCTCTTGGCCATCAGAACTTCAATGGGCCCATTCGTAGGATGTCATATCACCTGACACAAATGGCATACCTACCAACTTTTCAGGGTGGGAAAGAGGGACATTTGTTAAATAAGCCACGCCCCTCATTGATTGAGGTAGGATGTAACAGTTACAATAATATAAACACTTTAAGTAGGCAAATTAATTATTTATTGCTGCAGATCTGCATGTTACACCTCGAAGAGGGACAAATGAGATCAACCAAGGACGGGGGACATGGACTCCAAAGAGGGACAGTCCCTCCAAATCAGGGACACTTGGGAGGTATGCAGATGGGTCCTTCTCTGCTGCTGCTGATTGTCCCTCTGTCCCCAATAGCTTCTCTACAGCCATCAATGCTCTCTAGTCTATTCAACCTTCTCCTTGCTGCCTTCTCCGCTTCTTCTGAAAGGTCCATCACTACTGTCAATTATCCTCTAGTTCCAGCTGTGTTCTTCACTGCTGCTAAAGAGTCCACCTCTGCTGCCGATCCCCTTTCTGGTCCTCACCACCTTCTGAACTGCCCTCAGTTGCCCTCTATTTCTTGCCACCTTCCTCATTGCCGGTAATCACCCTCTGGTCCTGAGGCCAGTCGTGAGCAGGTTTGCCTACAAGACACCCAGCTCACTAGACCTTTGGGTGGGTAGAATCATCTTACGAAACAGTCAAAGCTTAAGTGGGCCCCTGAAGATGCCAGGGGTCCTCGCAATTCCCCAGTGCTGCCGGCCCTGCCTGCATTTTCCAACTTGCCCACGTGGCAGATTGTCAGGTGTTTGGGTGGTATGATTGCCTCATGACTGCTATCTCATATACAGAGGAGACAATCCTTATAGATTTCTTCCCACCCCACTGTGTGGTGCACACATCACATTACACTGTAAGCTATCTACATTCCAATAAAAGGCTCATGACTGCCTTAGAAGGTATCACACCTGATTACAATAGAACCAATTAAGATAAATGAATTGTTCTTTGGCTATAACAATGTAACACAATGGACCTCTCAGCTGGGAGCTTATTCTGACTCACCAGATGGCAGTAATGTGAATCCTAGACAGCTCCACTGTCTCTGTGTGTGTCTGTGATTAATTTTTTCTTTACTCCATAAGACTTGGCAGGTAGCTTACTCAGCTGCTCGTGGATCACATGGAATAAGTTTCAAAAGCTTTATTTCAGTACAGAATCTTGCAGCAAACTTTTTAAAGCAGGAATCTTCACATGTACGTACAGTAGGAAACTTCTGATGTAACCCATTCAACAGCAGTAGGTAGAAAGACTGTAGCTGCAGAAGGGAGCAGCAGGTGTACACTGCTTGGATGCCAAACTAGAAATGGCTGAAGGAGAGGGGAAGAAGGGAGGAGCTAATGGCATCACAGCAAGACTAAGGCAGCCAGGAAGGCACACTGCTGAGCCTATGTAAAGAAACATTATGTTAAACAGTTACCCCCGGGTAAAATAATCCACACATTGTGGGAAATGACAGAGTTGGCAGGCTTTTCAGAATGACTCATCTTGTTTATTATAGCCTCAGCAGGAGGGAGTGATATGATATGGCTCCTTGAACTTTGTTGCCTCCTTATATACATCATATATACTGATTATGCTTGTATCATTTTTTTTACTATATGTTATATCTATACTTTGTTGCCTCCTTATGCACATCATATATGCTGACGAAGCTTGTATCGTTTTTCTGCATGTTATATCTATATAGGAATACTTTCCTTAAAGTGGACCAAAAGCCACAGGGCAGAAATATTTGCTCCCCACGGGGCATCCAGATTCAGGATGTCCTGCTGTGTGAACCCCCCCCCCCCCCAGGTCACCCAAAAACTCAAGCAGCGGGCACATCCCCACTATTCCTTTAGCAGGACGCGTGTCCGCACAAGGCATCGTGAATGGCTGACGGGGGCATGCACCCTGTTAAAGGGTAGCGGGGGATGCAGCCTCCAGCACGCTCGGATCCGAGTGCACTGACTGGATGAGAGGCTGCGCATGCGCCGTACGACCGAGGAAAGGTGAGTGAGATTGGACAACCTGGAAGGTTTCACACAGCGGGGCATCCCCGATTTTCTGCCACTATGCATTATGTGTTATGTCGATTAAATCCAGGCAGCAGCACAGCTAGGAAGCTGGGAAAGGTAGCCACAGGAGAGCTTCAAATTAGCCTTTGAGTGGGTGCAGAAGCAAATGTAAGTGCTGACAATGATTCAGTATCATGTATGCAGATGGGGCAAGGGATGTTTTTTCAACTCTGCAAGGCCGTTGGCCCGGGTTAAGTGTTGCTGTGTGGAGGATGGGAGAGAAAGAAAGGATATATATATATATACATATATATATGTATATATATTGGGGTGGGGAATGCTTCAGGTATTTAATTTTGCTGATGGGGAAGGGTTAATTAATTCAGTGTCACTGGATGGGGATGCTGTGCAGTTCTGAGCTCTAGAAGCTGATGCGGGCACAAATATTCCTGCAGTTGATGCCAACTGCAGAAAATGGGGCCTTCTTACACATCTTTAACCAGACTCGGGATGCCCTAGGGATGGGTGATGAAAACACAAATTTGAGTTTAGATCTGCTTTAATAGAAAGACCAATTACTCGTTGCTAGTGTTGGTCAAACCTGAATTGCAAAGTCCGGGTTCCTACTGAAGTTAGCGTGTTCAGGTTCCCAAACCCAAACATGGACTTCAGATGTCCGGGTTCAGCTTTCAGGCCTGAGCACAGAAAAGCTGGGATGCTAATATAATGAAGGTGGCAAGTTTTTGTTGGTTATTGGCGAGCACATCTACTTTTGTTGGAATAGGAGAGCAGTCCAAGGGTCCCTAGCAATATTTGTGCGAATAAGGTAAAGAACAGATTGGTCACCAGAGACCAAAAACGGACCATGTAATATGAGAAATGAAGTCTTGTCTGGAGCAACCCCCCCCCCCCACCCCCCTCCGTGCTTCCCGAAGAAACTGCGAAGAGTGACCAAGGGGCACAACAGAGAAAAAATGTAAACCTTTAATAAACAATAAACTTAAGGAGGCAAGCCCCCTATTATTTTGACTGGACCCCCCGGTCCAACAGCCTAAACAGGCAGAACATCCGGCCCAGTGGGGCAGGAAGACCCAGTCGCGCAGACAAATCAATGAACTTTGCAGAACATCTAATCAATGAACTTTTCAGAACTTCTAATCAATGAACTTTTCAGAACTTCTAATCAATGAACTTTGCAGAACTTCTAACCAACGAACTTTGCAGAACATCTAATCAATGAACTTTGCAGAACATCTAATCAATGAACTTTGCAGAACTTCTAATCAATGAACTTTGCAGAACTTCTAATCAATGAACTTTGCAGAACTTCTAATCAATGAACTTTGCAGAACATCTAATCAATGAACTTTGCAGAACTGCTAATCAATGAACTTTGCAGAACTTCTAATCAATGAACTTTGCAGAACATCTAATCAATGAACTTTGCAGAACTTCTAATCAATGAACTTTGCAGAACTTCTAATCAATGAACTTTGCAGAACTTCTAACCAACGAACTTTGCAGAACATCTAATCAATGAACTTTGCAGAACTTCTAATCAATGAACTTTGCAGAACATCTAATCAATGAACTTTACAGAACTGCTAATCAATGAACTTTGCAGAACTTCTAATCAATGAACTTTGCAGAACATCTAATCAACGAACTTTGCAGAACTTCTAATCAATGAACTTTGCAGAACTTCTAACCAACGAACTTTGCAGAACTTCTAATCAATGAACTTTTCAGGTCTTTCAAAGAAACAGGCTGGGGGGGAGGGGGGGTTCTAGGAGTAACCGTTAATAGGCCCTAGAACATTGATTTTCAACCTTTTTATGCCAAGTACCCCCTGGCGACAAGACGTTCCAAACAAGTACCCCAAAGGTGGTCATTAATTAAAAATATTACCAAAATAAGTAGGCCATAAGCAAGGAGGGATTAGGTTTCATTAAATTATATACCACACCAGTCAGATACCCCCTCAAGGTTTGTCTCGGAACACTGCCTCTTACCCCCTGGGGTACATATACCTCAGGTTGAGAAAAAGTGCCCTAGGACATAGGGGGTAGTAGTGGTGTGGGATGCCCCCTTAGTGCAACGTAAATACCGCAGTTATTACGCAGGTTACAATGGTAGAGGGGCTTAAAGGAAGGAAGAGAACAGTCTTTTTGCAGAAATATCTGAAATAGACATCTTAAACAAAGACAAATATGGGTAGCCAGACAGGATTCCCGCCATCCTGTTGGCAGGAAGGTGACTATAGAAGAATTTAGAACATGACAATGAATAATGTTGAAGTTCAAATCTTCCTGGAGCGCCTTGTGTGAGTGTAGCAGTGCTTGACTTCCTGACCAGGTGCAAACGTTTGTTGTTAGTTATTACAGGCCAGTTAGTGTAACATCTATAATGTTCAAATTAATGGAAACACTCTTCAAAAAACAGATAATTTCCCATCTAAAAATGAATGCCCTGTTGGACCCAAAACAGCACGGCTTTACTGAGGGCAGATCATGTCAGACCAATCTTATTGATTTCTTTGACAATGTCACTAAAGTGTTAGATGAAGGTGGTGCTGTGGATATTGCCTATCTGGATTTTAGCAAAGCCTTTGACACTGTACCACATAAAGAGCTCATAGATAAGTTATTGAAGTTAGGACTCTGGATAGTTCAGTGGATTTCCAGTTGGCTGAGGGATCGGTATCAGAGAGTTGTTGTTAATGGTGTGCAATCTGAACAAAGGCGAGTTACAAGTGGTGTGTCGCAAGGCTCTGTCCTGGGCCCCATTCTTTTTAATATGTTTCTAAGTAACATAGGAGAAGGCTTGGTAGGAAAAGTTTTCCTGTTTTTCCTGATGATACAAAGGTTAGTAATAGGGAGGACACTCCTGGAGGTGTCTGCAACATGGAAAATTATTTAGCTTCACTGGATAAATTATCAAATCTGTGGAAACTAGAGTTTAATGTCTCTAAATGTAAAATCATCCCCTGGGTAGAAGGATTCCCTGCTCTGAGTACCGTATGGGCAGTACGGTGTTAGCCAGGACCTCAGAGGAAAGAGATTTAGGGATACTGATTACTGAAAGCTGCAAGATGAGTGGACAGTGTAGCCAGGCAGTGGGAAAAGCAAGCAGGATGCTCGGCTGCATAGCTCGAGGCATCACCAGTAGGAAGAGGGAGGTTGTGATGCCACTGTATAGAGCCCTGGTGAGGCCACAGCTAGAATACTGTGTGCAGTTCTGGAGACCTTACCTGCAAAAAGACATTATTCAAATAGAACGGGTCCAAAGGCCGGCTACAAAAATGGTGGAAGGACTTAAACTTAAAACTTATCAGGAGAGACTTAAAGAACTTAATTTGTACAGTCTGGAGGAAAGAAGGGAGAGAGGGGACATGATGGAGACCTTTATATATGTGAAAGGATTCAATAAAGTTGAGGAGGGAAGTGTTTTTAAGAAGAAACTTAGTGATAGAACAAGGGGCCCAACCTGAAGCTGGTCAGAGGGAAGATCAGGAGCAATGTTAGAAAATTACAGAAAGAGTAGTAGATGCTTGGAACAAACTTCCAGAAGAGGTATTTGAAAAACTGACATTCACTGAATTTAAACATGCCTGGGATAAACCTCCATCTATCCTAAGATAAAGAGAACATACAGTATATACATAAGATACAGATACCATACAGTATACACATAAGATACAGAGAACATACAGTATACACATAAGATAAAGAGAACATACAGTATACACATAAGATACAGAGAACATACAGTATACACATAAGATACAGAGAACATACAGTATACACATAAGATACAGAGACCATACAGTATATACATAAGATACAGAGAACATACAGTATACACATAAGATACAGAGAACATACAGTATACACATAAGATAAAGAGAACATACAGTATACACATAAGATACAGAGAACATACAGTATACACATAAGATACAGAGAACATACAGTATACACATAAGATACAGAGAACATACAGTATACACATAAGATACAGAGACCATACAGTATATACATAAGATACAGAGGACATACAGTATACACATAAGATACAGAGAACATACAGTATACACATAAGATACAGAGAACATACAGTATACACATAAGATACAGAGAACATACAGTATACACATAAGGGCAGACTAGATGGACCGTATGGTCTGCTGTCACCTTCTATGTTTCTATGGGGTTTATTCATCAAGGAATAGCGCCAGGTAGTGCCTCGTAGCGACAGGCAGCGCCTGGTGAACGCTGGGCGATGTACGCAATACCACATTTATGAAAGCGAATCTGGTGAGCAACTCTAACAGCGCCATGTAGCGTACGATTCATCAATACAGGAGGCTTAGCGTATAGCGCCGGTGCTCAAATTATTGTGTCACCTCTCCTGGCCTAGAAAAAGTCATTTTTGAAATATATTTTATTCAGAATTGTCATTACAGGTCTGGCACTAAAGTGTTAATGTCACAATGTTAAAATAATGTAATTCCATGTGTTTTCTTTGTTACTGGTGGATATGTGTTAAAAAAATCACTTTAATCACACAGCGTCTGGCGCTCTTGGCTATAGAGAACCAATTTTGAGCGCTGACACTGTGTGAGGGTGATTTTTTTGATGACTATGGTGTGAGTCGCTGAGAGTCGGTCGCTCTGAGCATTCGCACCTTTTGCTTCTTATAGCGTAATACTGGTGTTACAGCGACCAACGTACATCTCATTCATGATTGCCGGCCAGAGTACTACAGCGACTGAGGCGCCCTGTTACAGCGACCGATAGCTGCTTACAGCGACTGCTAGCGGTCGCTCTAAGTGCCGCAGTACAGGCACTCTTCTGGCAATACCTGGCATTAGTAATGAATCAGCCTACCCATGATAGAACAATGGGGCCCAATCTGAAGCTAGTCGGAGGGAAGATCAGGAGCAATGTTAGAAAATATTATTTTACAGAAAGAGTAGTAGATGCTGGGAACAAACCAGCAGAAGTAGTTGAAAAATTGTCAGTCACTGAATTTAAAAATGCCTTGGATAAGCCTCCATCTATCCTGAGATAAAGAGAACATATGGTATACACATATGGGTCGACTGTTACAGAGCGCCTCAGCCGCTGTAGTAACATTGCCGGCATTGATGAATTTGATGTGTGAGTCGCTATAACACCAGTACAGAGCTATATGGGAGCAAACGGTAGCGACTGGTCAGGGTGAGTGACTCAAACCATATTCATAAAAAAAACAGCCTCACACAGCACCGGCACTCAAAATTGTGTCTCTGTAGCCCAGAGCGCCAGACATAGGGTCGATTCAAAGAAACATGTAACAGCTTGGATTTTGGTGCCGATCATCCTATTTTTCCCATCCGCTCGTGCGTTCGTATGAACTTGCGAGTGATTCTATAAGCAAATACGTTTCTATCCTAAAATTTACCTCCGTTCGTATGGCAGTTCGGGAATCAGACCTATGTCAGTTTCCATCCTGAATTTTCCGTTTCATTTCTCAGGTTGCAACATTGGTTTTGCCCTTTTTCCGTTTTTGTCTGGACGTAAATCCTTCTGATCTTGCGGCTGCGCACTACAAACTTACCTCATTAAAGTGCATTCTAAATATTTGGTCTTATTTTTCTTTATTTCATTCATTTTGTAGTAACCAACCATTAATGAATGCATTTGCATAAGTAAATCTTACTTTGTTTAATTTTTAGTTAACTTGCATTTTTTACTTGTGGATGTAATTTTAATATTTTGGCTTCAAATGGTACAACTTTAAATTTTGTGTGTGGTTACCCACACCCTCTACATACAGATTGCTCTCAAATATAAAAAAACACCCAGCAACTTCTGCATGTTATGAGTAGAGATGAGCGAACTTTTGAAAAATTCGATTCGACTGATTCGCCGAATTTTCCGACAAAAATCGTTTCGACCCGAATAAATTCGCGACGAATCGCTATTAAAAACGGCTATTTCTGAGCCTCCTACAGCCTCAATAGGGTTGTAAACCATTCAGCCTTGCTGTAACACGCACAGGATGCGTGCTGGGTTAGTTAAATAATACTTTTAAGAAATATCACATGCAGATCAGAGGCATCGCTAATAGAATCGCAGAGCGGCACAATTGCAGAGAGTTGAAGTGGCATCACTATGAGGGGCAGAAGGAGCCCAAATATACACTGGAGTTGGCCTCAGGAGCCCAAAAATTGGATGAATCACACCCTGGAGTTGGCAGAAGTTGGCAGCAGCAGCAGCAGGAGCCCAAATATACACTGGAGTTGGCTTCAGGAGCCCAAAAATTGGATGAATCACACCCTGGAGTTGGCAGGAGTTGACAGCAGCAGCAGCAGGAGCCCAAATATACACTGGAGTTGGCCTCAGGAGCCCAAAAATTGGATGAATCACACCCTGGAGTTGGCAGGAGTTGGCAGCAGCAGCAGCAGGAGCCCAAATATACACTGGAGTTGGCTTCAGGAGCCCAAAAATTGGATGAATCACAGCCTGGAGTTGGCAGGAGTTGACAGCAGCAGCAGCAGGAGCCCAAATATACACTGGAGTTGGCTTCAGGAGCCCAAAAATTGGATGAATCACACCCTGGAGTTGGCAGAAGTTGGCAGCAGCAGCAGCAGGAGCCCAAATATACACTGGAGTTGGCTTCAGGAGCCCAAAAATTGGATGAATCACACCCTGGAGTTGGCAGAAGTTGGCAGCAGCAGCAGCAGGAGCCCAAATATACACTGGAGTTGGCTTCAGGAGCCCAAAAATTGGATGAATCACACCCTGGAGTTGGCAGGAGTTGACAGTAGCAGCAGCAGGAGCCCAAATATACACTGGAGTTGGCTTCAGGAGCCCAAAAATTGGATGAATCACACCCTGGAGTTGGCAGGAGTTGACAGTAGCAGCAGCAGGAGCCCAAATATACACTGGAGTTGGCCTCAGGAGCCCAAAAATTGGATGAATCACACCCTGGAGTTGGCAGGAGTTGGCAGCAGCAGCAGCAGGAGCCCAAATATACACTGGAGTTGGCTTCAGGAGCCCAAAAATTGGATGAATCACACCCTGGAGTTGGCAGAAGTTGGCAGCAGCAGCAGCAGGAGCCCAAATATACACTGGAGTTGGCTTCAGGAGCCCAAAAATTGGATGAATCACACCCTGGAGTTGGCAGGAGTTGGCAGCAGCAGCAGCAGGAGCCCAAATATACACTGGAGTTGGCTTCAGGAGCCCAAAAATTGGATGAATCACACCCTGGAGTTGGCAGAAGTTGGCAGCAGCAGCAGCAGGAGCCCAAATATACACTGGAGTTGGCTTCAGGAGCCCAAAAATTGGATGAATCACACCCTGGAGTTGGCAGGAGTTGACAGCAGCAGCAGCAGGAGCCCAAATATACACTGGAGTTGGCTTCAGGAGCCCAAAAATTGGTTGAATCACACCCTGGAGTTGGCAGGAGTTGACAGCAGCAGCAGCAGGAGCCCAAATATACACTGGAGTTGGCTTCAGGAGCCCAAAAATTGGATGAATCACACCCTGGAGTTGGCAGAAGTTGGCAGCAGCAGCAGCAGGAGCCCAAATATACACTGGAGTTGGCTTCAGGAGCCCAAAAATTGGATGAATCACACCCTGGAGTTGGCAGAAGTTGGCAGCAGCAGCAGCAGGAGCCCAAATATACACTGGAGTTGGCTTCAGGAGCCCAAAAATTGGATGAATCACACCCTGGAGTTGGCAGAAGTTGGCAGCAGCAGCAGCAGGAGCCCAAATATACACTGGAGTTGGCTTCAGGAGCCCAAAAATTGGATGAATCACACCCTGGAGTTGGCAGGAGTTGACAGTAGCAGCAGCAGGAGCCCAAATATACACTGGAGTTGGCTTCAGGAGCCCAAAAATTGGATGAATCACAGCCTGGAGTTGGCAGGAGTTGACAGTAGCAGCAGCAGGAGCCCAAATATACACTGGAGTTGGCCTCAGGAGCCCAAAAATTGGATGAATCACACCCTGGAGTTGGCAGGAGTTGGCAGCAGCAGCAGCAGGAGCCCAAATATACACTGGAGTTGGCTTCAGGAGCCCAAAAATTGGATGAATCACACCCTGGAGTTGGCAGAAGTTGGCAGCAGCAGCAGCAGGAGCCCAAATATACACTGGAGTTGGCTTCAGGAGCCCAAAAATTGGATGAATCACACCCTGGAGTTGGCAGGAGTTGACAGCAGCAGCAGCAGGAGCCCAAATATACACTGGAGTTGGCTTCAGGAGCCCAAAAATTGGATGAATCACACCCTGGAGTTGGCAGGAGTTGACAGCAGCAGCAGCAGGAGCCCAAATATACACTGGAGTTGGCTTCAGGAGCCCAAAAATTGGATGAATCACACCCTGGAGTTGGCAGAAGTTGGCAGCAGCAGCAGCAGGAGCCCAAATATACACTGGAGTTGGCTTCAGGAGCCCAAAAATTGGATGAATCACACCCTGGAGTTGGCAGAAGTTGGCAGCAGCAGCAGCAGGAGCCCAAATATACACTGGAGTTGGCTTCAGGAGCCCAAAAATTGGATGAATCACACCCTGGAGTTGGCAGAAGTTGGCAGCAGCAGCAGCAGGAGCCCAAATATACACTGGAGTTGGCTTCAGGAGCCCAAAAATTGGATGAATCACACCCTGGAGTTGGCAGGAGTTGACAGTAGCAGCAGCAGGAGCCCAAATATACACTGGAGTTGGCCTCAGGAGCCCAAAAATTGGATGAATCACACCCTGGAGTTGGCAGGAGTTGACAGTAGCAGCAGCAGGAGCCCAAATATACACTGGAGTTGGCCTCAGGAGCCCAAAAATTGGATGAATCACACCCTGGAGTTGGCAGGAGTTGGCAGCAGCAGCAGCAGGAGCCCAAATATACACTGGAGTTGGCTTCAGGAGCCCAAAAATTGGATGAATCACACCCTGGAGTTGGCAGAAGTTGGCAGCAGCAGCAGCAGGAGCCCAAATATACACTGGAGTTGGCTTCAGGAGCCCAAAAATTGGATGAATCACACCCTGGAGTTGGCAGGAGTTGACAGCAGCAGCAGCAGGAGCCCAAATATACACTGGAGTTGGCTTCAGGAGCCCAAAAATTGGATGAATCACACCCTGGAGTTGGCAGAAGTTGGCAGCAGCAGCAGCAGGAGCCCAAATATACACTGGAGTTGGCTTCAGGAGCCCAAAAATTGGATGAATCACACCCTGGAGTTGGCAGAAGTTGGCAGCAGCAGCAGCAGGAGCCCAAATATACACTGGAGTTGGCTTCAGGAGCCCAAAAATTGGATGAATCACACCCTGGAGTTGGCAGGAGTTGACAGTAGCAGCAGCAGGAGCCCAAATATACACTGGAGTTGGCTTCAGGAGCCCAAAAATTGGATGAATCACAGCCTGGAGTTGGCAGGAGTTGACAGTAGCAGCAGCAGGAGCCCAAATATACACTGGAGTTGGCTTCAGGAGCCCAAAAATTGGATGAATCACACCCTGGAGTTGGCAGAAGTTGGCAGCAGCAGCAGCAGGAGCCCAAATATACACTGGAGTTGGCTTCAGGAGCCCAAAAATTGGATGAATCACACCCTGGAGTTGGCAGAAGTTGGCAGCAGCAGCAGCAGGAGCCCAAATATACACTGGAGTTGGCTTCAGGAGCCCAAAAATTGGATGAATCACACCCTGGAGTTGGCAGGAGTTGACAGTAGCAGCAGCAGGAGCCCAAATATACACTGGAGTTGGCTTCAGGAGCCCAAAAATTGGATGAATCACAGCCTGGAGTTGGCAGGAGTTGACAGTAGCAGCAGCAGGAGCCCAAATATACACTGGAGTTGGCTTCAGGAGCCCAAAAATTGGATGAATCACACCCTGGAGTTGGCAGGAGTTGACAGTAGCAGCAGCAGGAGCCCAAAAAATGGCCTAAAGACATAAATATGTTTTGCACCATTTGGAAAGTGTAAAACGTGGCACCATGCTGAATCTAGTCGCATGCATCAGGCATTGGTGGGTGGAAATCCTGGCTGATCCATCCCTGATTCATTTTGACAAAGGTGAGTCTCTCCACATTTTTAGTTGACAGACGAGTTCTCCTCGCCGTAACTATGGCCCCCGCCGCACTAAACACCCGCTCAGATGGCACGCTACTTGCCGGGCAGGACAGCTTTTCCAGGGCAAACTCTGCTAGTTGCGGCCACAAATCAAGTTTGGCTGCCCAGAAGTCCAGCGGATCCTCAAGGTGTGTTGGCATGGTCATGTCAAAGTATGACATGACCTGCTGGTTCAGGTCCTGCTCCAGGTCTTCCTGCTGCTCATGAGTAGCCTCACTATGCGGGTGTAGAAAGCTACTCATTAGCGACTGAAGACTGAGGCTGCTGCTGCTGATGGAGCTTCTGCTGCTGCTGCTGCCAACCCCCCCAGCGGCCATGGCAGTGGAAGGTGAGCGCAGAGGTCCCCTCGAGTCAGACCTGCGAGAGTATGGACCATGGCGCAGATAGGCATCGGCCAACTGCCTACGTAGAATGTCTTTGTAGTAGTTGAGTTTGTCCTCCCTCTCGGTGGGTTTAAAAAATGCCCCCATTTTGTGCCGGAAGCGAGGGTCCAATAAGGTGGACAGCCAGAAGTCATCCCGCCGACAGATGGAAACAATTCTGGGGTCACTACGCAAGCACGTGAGCATGCTTCGTGCCATTTGCGCAAGTGACTCGGATGGACTACCTGTCTCCATCTCCACTGCATACTGCCACGGTGTGCCCGGGTCCTCTGTCTCTCCTTCCTCAAAAACCTCTAGCTCCTCTGGCTGCTCCTGCTCCTCCTCTCCTGTCCGCTGACTAGATAAACCAGCCATTTCGCCAAGCCTAAACTGTGTTTCGCTGGGCAACTCCTCCTCCTCCTCTTCCTCCTCCTCCTCCTCCAGTTCAGCTCCAAGGGGGTTCATGTGGCCGTAAGATGTAAACGCCATGTCTCCAGTGCCCTGACCAGCCATGGTTTCCAACATGTGCTGTAGTACATGAAGCAGTGGAATCACGTCGTTCATCCCGTAATCCTGCCGACTGACAAATAAAGTGGCTTCCTCAAAGGGCCTGAGCAAACGGCAGGTGTCACGTATGAGCTGCCACTGGTTGACATTGAAGTTACACAGGGGAGTCCCCCTATCTGCTTGGATCATCAGGAAATCCGTGATGGCTTTTCTCTGTTCATATAATCGGTCCAACATGTGAAGGGTGGAATTCCAACGGGTGGAAACATCGCAAATCAGACTATGTTGGGGGATACCATTCTGACGCTGTAGCTCAAGAAGGGTGTGTTTGGCGGTGTAGGAGTGGCTGAAGTGCATGCAAAGTTTCCGTGAAGTTGTTAGGATGTCCTGCAGATGGGGGGAACACTTCAGAAACCGCTTGACAACCAGATTGAAGACGTGAGCCATGCAGGGGGCATGGGTCAGGCTTCCTTGGCGCAGCGCAGACAAAATGTTCTTCCCATTGTCGGTAACCATGATTCCCATTTTAAGTTTTCTCGGAGTAAGCCATGTTTGGATTTCCTGATGAATACATTTAAGCAGTTCCTCCCCTGTGTGACTCCGTTCGCCAAGACAAACCATGTGAAGCACTGCGTGACACCTCCGTGCCCTGCACACATGGTAGACTGGAGGGGCACTGAGACTTGAGCCTACAGTGGAGGGTGAGGAGATGGCGGAGGATGAGGAGGCCGAGTCGCACGGTGTCACAGGCCCAATGGGCAGAGAGCGCGGAGGCCGAAGCGGCGTGACCTGTCCAAGTTGCTGCTGCAAAGGGACCACATTCACCCAGTGGGCCGTAAACGACATGTACTGCCCCTGACCGTAGTTACAGCTCCAGATGTCGGCGCTGCCATGTATTTTGCTACACACCGACAGGCTCAAGGACTGGCCCACCTTCTGTTCAACAAAAGTGTGCAGCGCTGGTACTGCCTTCTTGGCAAAGAAATGACGGCTTGGGACTCTCCACCTCGGCTCGGCACAAGCCATCAGTTCTCTGAAAGGTGCAGATTCCACCACCTGAAAAGGGAGCGACTGCAGCACCAGCAACTTGGACAGGAGCACATTCAGCTTCTGCGCCGTAGGATGAGTGGGCGCATACTGCTGTCTCTTGGACATGGCTTCGCTGATGGATTGCTGGCGGGATGCATGACTTGGAGGAGGAGGAGCAGGAGCGACAGAGGATGGGTATGACGCACAGCTGCCTTCGGCTGAGGTGCTGGAGCCTTGGCTGGCAGAAATTGGGAGCTCACTTGGTGAGGAAGCAGACTGGACCACCCCTTGGGAGCCTCGGTTCTCCCAGGTCGTTTTATGGTGACGCATCATATGTTGACGCAGGGCCGTGGTGCCAACATTTGGACCCTGGCCACGCTTCACCTTTTGCCTACATATCTTGCATGTGGCCATGTTACCCTCCTGCGGATGCCTCAGGAAAAACTGCCACACTGCCGAGTAGCTACTTTTCCCACCCCCTGGCCTCACTGATTCACTGCTGCTGTTGCCAACTCCAGGAACCCCTGCTCCACTACCTCCCGATAAGGTAGACTGCCGCACAGCAGGTGCTCTACCCCGGCCCCGGCCCCGGCCGGCTCCAGCCTTTGGAATTGTGCCCCCATGCTGACTGCTACCACCTTGCTGCCTCAGCTGCTGACTCCGGGGCAACCTGCACCCCTCTTCTCCTGATGATGACGATGAAGCCCCTTCATCACCCGGCTCCCAAGTGCGATCGGCTTCATCGTCATCATCATCATCATCACCGGGTTGTGGCTGTACGTCACTGATGTTCGTGGATTCGTCAACAGTGTCTGGCGCAGGAGCTGGAACGCTCGCAGCACCCACGACACTGTCCACATCACTATTTGTCTGCCTAGCTAAAGAAGCCACCTCCATTTCTTGGCTGGGCAGTAGCTGCTGACTGTCCTCTATCTGATGGTCCTCCTCACTAAAGAGTGGAGCTGAACCCAAAGCATAGGATACGTCGCTGGGGGAGGGAACGGCGTAGGCCAGAGGCAATGGGAGGACAGGGACTGCTCTCGGGGCATGCCAACTCAGGGTTGTGTCAGAGGAACCTACCGACCCTAGACTGGGGGTCTCAGACGTAAGTTGTGATGATGTTGTTGATGAGCGCGTCAACCAATCTACCACGGCAGATGCGTTACTGGTGGAGACCCGACCGCTAGCAGATACTGGCAGATTAGGTCTCTCAGCGTGACTCCTGCTGCTACTGGCCCCCAGTCTGATGCGAGCTCTGCCTGCGGAATCTTGGCCTCTGCCACTCCTCTTTTCACTTCCAGGCACTTGTCTGCCCGACATAGTCTAACTGGCGTGGTAGTAGGTGATATTTAAAAAAACCCCGGGCAGCGGTGGGTCTATATGAAACAGAATATAATGCACACCAAAAGTGAGCAGTAACACTCAGCCTCCAACAGGCCTGCTTAGTGTAAATAAGAGAGCTGCTTAGTGTAAATAAAGAGGGGTATGCTATGTTACAGAATGGGATGCCTCAACAGAAGTGCACCTGGCAGGCAGCAGTAAGCCTATGCCCAGCAAAAGTGTCTTATAATATAAATATAATAAGAGCAAATGCTTATATGGTCTTAAACAGAGGCTGCTTTAGTCACAGAATGGGATGCCCCGGGCAGGAATCGAGCTGGCAGGGTCCAGTAGTGCTTTGGCCAGCAAAAGTGTCTTTATCAGGCTAATTTCAAATATGATAAGAGCAAATGCTTATATGGTCTTAAACAGAGGCTGCTGTAGTCACAGAATGGGATGCCCCGGGCAGGAATCGAGCTGGCAGGGTCCAGTAGTGCTTTGGCCAGCAAAAGTGTCTTTATCAGGCCTAATTTCAAATATGATAAGAGCAAATGCTTATATGGTCTTAAACAGAGGCTGCTTTAGTCACAGAATGGGATGCCCCGGGCAGGAATCGAGCTGGCAGGGTACAGTAGTGCTTTGGCCAGCAAAAGTGTCTTTATCAGGCTAATTTCAAATATGATAAGAGCAAATGCTTATATGGTCTTAAACAGAGGCTGCTTTAGTCACAGAATGGGATGCCCCGGGCAGGAATCGAGCTGGCAGGGTACAGTAGTGCTTTGGCCAGCAAAAGTGTCTTTATCAGGCTAATTTCAAATATGATAAGAGCAAATGCTTATATGGTCTTAAACAGAGGCTGCTGTAGTCACAGAATGGGATGCCCCGGGCAGGAATCGAGCTGGCAGGGTACAGTAGTGCTTTGGCCAGCAAAAGTGTCTTTATCAGGCCTAATTTCAAATATGATAAGAGCAAATGCTTATATGGTCTTAAACAGAGGCTGCTTTAGTCACAGAATGGGATGCCCCGGGCAGGAATCGAGCTGGCAGGGTACAGTAGTGCTTTGGCCAGCAAAAGTGTCTTTATCAGGCCTAATTTCAAATATGATAAGAGCAAATGCTTATATGGTCTTAAACAGAGGCTGCTTTAGTCACAGAATGGGATGCCCCGGGCAGGAATCGAGCTGGCAGGGTACAGTAGTGCTTTGGCCAGCAAAAGTGTCTTTATCAGGCTAATTTCAAATATGATAAGAGCAAATGCTTATATGGTCTTAAACAGAGGCTGCTGTAGTCACAGAATGGGATGCCCCGGGCAGGAATCGAGCTGGCAGGGTACAGTAGTGCTTTGGCCAGCAAAAGTGTCTTTATCAGGCTAATTTCAAATATGATAAGAGCAAATGCTTATATGGTCTTAAACAGAGGCTGCTTTAGTCACAGAATGGGATGCCCCGGGCAGGAATCGAGCTGGCAGGGTACAGTAGTGCTTTGGCCAGCAAAAGTGTCTTTATCAGGCCTAATTTCAAATATGATAAGAGCAAATGCTTATATGGTCTTAAACAGAGGCTGCTTTAGTCACAGAATGGGATGCCCCGGGCAGGAATCGAGCTGGCAGGGTACAGTAGTGCTTTGGCCAGCAAAAGTGTCTTTATCAGGCTAATTTCAAATATGATAAGAGCAAATGCTTATATGGTCTTAAACAGAGGCTGCTGTAGTCACAGAATGGGATGCCCCGGGCAGGAATCGAGCTGGCAGGGTCCAGTAGGGCTTTGGCCAGCAAAAGTGTCTTTATCAGGCCTAATTTCAAATATGATAAGAGCAAATGCTTATATGGTCTTAAACAGAGGCTGCTTTAGTCACAGAATGGGATGCCCCGGGCAGGAATCGAGCTGGCAGGGTACAGTAGTGCTTTGGCCAGCAAAAGTGTCTTTATCAGGCTAATTTCAAATATGATAAGAGCAAATGCTTATATGGTCTTAAACAGAGGCTGCTGTAGTCACAGAATGGGATGCCCCGGGCAGGAATCGAGCTGGCAGGGTACAGTAGTGCTTTGGCCAGCAAAAGTGTCTTTATCAGGCCTAATTTCAAATATGATAAGAGCAAATGCTTATATGGTCTTAAACAGAGGCTGCTTTAGTCACAGAATGGGATGCCCCGGGCAGGAATCGAGCTGGCAGGGTACAGTAGTGCTTTGGCCAGCAAAAGTGTCTTTATCAGGCTAATTTCAAATATGATAAGAGCAAATGCTTATATGGTCTTAAACAGAGGCTGCTTTAGTCACAGAATGGGATGCCCCGGGCAGGAATCGAGCTGGCAGGGTACAGTAGTGCTTTGGCCAGCAAAAGTGTCTTTATCAGGCCTAATTTCAAATATGATAAGAGCAAATGCTTATATGGTCTTAAACAGAGGCTGCTTTAGTCACAGAATGGGATGCCCCGGGCAGGAATCGAGCTGGCAGGGTACAGTAGTGCTTTGGCCAGCAAAAGTGTCTTTATCAGGCTAATTTCAAATATGATAAGAGCAAATGCTTATATGGTCTTAAACAGAGGCTGCTGTAGTCACAGAATGGGATGCCCCGGGCAGGAATCGAGCTGGCAGGGTACAGTAGTGCTTTGGCCAGCAAAAGTGTCTTTATCAGGCTAATTTCAAATATGATAAGAGCAAATGCTTATATGGTCTTAAACAGAGGCTGCTTTAGTCACAGAATGGGATGCCCCGGGCAGGAATCGAGCTGGCAGGGTACAGTAGTGCTTTGGCCAGCAAAAGTGTCTTTATCAGGCCTAATTTCAAATATGATAAGAGCAAATGCTTATATGGTCTTAAACAGAGGCTGCTTTAGTCACAGAATGGGATGCCCCGGGCAGGAATCGAGCTGGCAGGGTACAGTAGTGCTTTGGCCAGCAAAAGTGTCTTTATCAGGCTAATTTCAAATATGATAAGAGCAAATGCTTATATGGTCTTAAACAGAGGCTGCTTTAGTCACAGAATGGGATGCCCCGGGCAGGAATCGAGCTGGCAGGGTACAGTAGTGCTTTGGCCAGCAAAAGTGTCTTTATCAGGCCTAATTTCAAATATGATAAGAGCAAATGCTTATATGGTCTTAAACAGAGGCTGCTTTAGTCACAGAATGGGATGCCCCGGGCAGGAATCGAGCTGGCAGGGTACAGTAGTGCTTTGGCCAGCAAAAGTGTCTTTATCAGGCTAATTTCAAATATGATAAGAGCAAATGCTTATATGGTCTTAAACAGAGGCTGCTGTAGTCACAGAATGGGATGCCCCGGGCAGGAATCGAGCTGGCAGGGTACAGTAGTGCTTTGGCCAGCAAAAGTGTCTTTATCAGGCCTAATTTCAAATATGATAAGAGCAAATGCTTATATGGTCTTAAACAGAGGCTGCTGTAGTCACAGAATGGGATGCCCCGGGCAGGAATCGAGCTGGCAGGGTCCAGTAGGGCTTTGGCCAGCAAAAGTGTCTTTATCAGGCCTAATTTCAAATATGATAAGAGCAAATGCTTATATGGTCTTAAACAGAGGCTGCTTTAGTCACAGAATGGGATGCCCCGGGCAGGAATCGAGCTGGCAGGGTACAGTAGTGCTTTGGCCAGCAAAAGTGTCTTTATCAGGCTAATTTCAAATATGATAAGAGCAAATGCTTATATGGTCTTAAACAGAGGCTGCTTTAGTCACAGAATGGGATGCCCCGGGCAGGAATCGAGCTGGCAGGGTACAGTAGTGCTTTGGCCAGCAAAAGTGTCTTTATCAGGCCTAATTTCAAATATGATAAGAGCAAATGCTTATATGGTCTTAAACAGAGGCTGCTTTAGTCACAGAATGGGATGCCCCGGGCAGGAATCGAGCTGGCAGGGTACAGTAGTGCTTTGGCCAGCAAAAGTGTCTTTATCAGGCTAATTTCAAATATGATAAGAGCAAATGCTTATATGGTCTTAAACAGAGGCTGCTTTAGTCACAGAATGGGATGCCCCGGGCAGGAATCGAGCTGGCAGGGTACAGTAGTGCTTTGGCCAGCAAAAGTGTCTTTATCAGGCTAATTTCAAATATGATAAGAGCAAATGCTTATATGGTCTTAAACAGAGGCTGCTGTAGTCACAGAATGGGATGCCCCGGGCAGGAATCGAGCTGGCAGGGTACAGTAGTGCTTTGGCCAGCAAAAGTGTCTTTATCAGGCCTAATTTCAAATATGATAAGAGCAAATGCTTATATGGTCTTAAACAGAGGCTGCTTTAGTCACAGAATGGGATGCCCCGGGCAGGAATCGAGCTGGCAGGGTACAGTAGTGCTTTGGCCAGCAAAAGTGTCTTTATCAGGCTAATTTCAAATATGATAAGAGCAAATGCTTATATGGTCTTAAACAGAGGCTGCTTTAGTCACAGAATGGGATGCCCCGGGCAGGAATCGAGCTGGCAGGGTACAGTAGTGCTTTGGCCAGCAAAAGTGTCTTTATCAGGCTAATTTCAAATATGATAAGAGCAAATGCTTATATGGTCTTAAACAGAGGCTGCTGTAGTCACAGAATGGGATGCCCCGGGCAGGAATCGAGCTGGCAGGGTACAGTAGTGCTTTGGCCAGCAAAAGTGTCTTTATCAGGCCTAATTTCAAATATGATAAGAGCAAATGCTTATATGGTCTTAAACAGAGGCTGCTTTAGTCACAGAATGGGATGCCCCGGGCAGGAATCGAGCTGGCAGGGTACAGTAGTGCTTTGGCCAGCAAAAGTGTCTTTATCAGGCTAATTTCAAATATGATAAGAGCAAATGCTTATATGGTCTTAAACAGAGGCTGCTTTAGTCACAGAATGGGATGCCTCACAGCAGACTTAAGATCAGTTCAGTATATATGCACAGTTAGTTACTATAAGCAGCCTGAAAACGCTAACAAAGGCTGGATGAAAAAAAAAAAATCTCCCTGTCAGCCAGCTCCGTTTTTCCTACCTTTCCCTGGCTTTCTGTCTGTCTCCTGTCTGTCTCCTGCCTGTCTCCTGCCTGTCTCCAGCCTGTCCCTGTCTGTCCCTGTCTCCAGCCTGTCTAACTGCCTCAGCTACACAGCGTTCTGTCTGTCTGTCACGAATGCAATAGAGAAATGAGGAAAAGCAAGATGGCCGCCGTTAAATACCGCTGTGTGACGTCACCGGGCTTGCTGGCTGCTGATAGGCTGCATGTGACTGCCCCAGCTTGCACTGGCGCGGGATACATGTCCAGACATGTCCCGCCCGCCATCTTAGAATGCCTGTAATGTAAATGAATGGATGTTAAAGGAAAACTTCGAGTGATCGAATCGCGGGGAAATTCGGATTCGATCCGAATCGAATTTTTCCTGAAATTCGGATCGAATCCGGGTTCGTCCGGATCGATTCGCTCATCCCTAGTTATGAGTCTAGAAACAGCCAAGATGGCGGCTCAGGTATTATCGGGCAGCCTGCAAACAGAAAGGGCCTTGTGACTGTGTTGCTCTGCATTCTTTGATTTCTGACCTTTCCGTGCCCCCAGCTCTGCTGTGTCTGTGCAAAATACAGCAGTAACCCACATCCTGCACTTTATCCCGCTCTCCTCTCCTCAGTAAGTGTGATGCATCTGACCAAAGATGTGCTTAAATAATTAAACAAAGCAAAGGTAAACAGCTACACCAATAAATGCAATCTAAAAATATTATTCTAGTACATCAATTTAAAAATAAATAACAAAGGACATAAATTTCTTTAATTAACGCAAATATATTGCAAAATAAAGGTTTACATGCAAAGGACTAATTAAGGTCCACATTAAAATGCTTTTATAAGGCATACGTGAATCAGGTATGCATTGCCATACAATTTATGGCCTCGGCCATGCTGATACATGCAGTTCATTGGAGCTCAAGACGCGCAGACTCCTCCACATAGCCAAAAAACCTGTTCAAGAACAGCAATCCGACTGCTAAAAGGTGTCGCCAGTGGCTTTCTTTTAAAACGTATTTAGAGGTTTGAAAACTGTTCTCTGAATCACACCTAAACACATTCGATTATCCTAAGTTTTACGTTTTGATCCTAAGTTTTAGGATTTGATCCTAAGTTTTACGTTTTGATCCTAAAATTTAGGAACGAACTTGCGATGATCGTAAGAGCATATACGCATTCGTACGTAGGCTCGTGCGAGTCGGAAATGGCCAAAAAAACTGGAAAAAATGACTAACACCCACCCAAACTTACGATTCTCGATCCGAAATCAATTAACTTTTGCTCTTTGAATCGAGGGGATTGTGTGATTAAATTCCGTTTTTGAACACATATCCACTAGTAACAAAGCAAAAACATATGGAATTACATTGTTATTACATTGTGACATTAACACTTTAAAGTGGACCAACACCCAGGATTTTGACTATCCTGGGTCTTGGTCCACTTCGGTGGGGCACCCCCGATCGGGGTGCCCCGCTGTGTGAAACCCCCCCTAACCCCCCGAAAAACTCACCTCTCCCCGCTCCCAGCGCCGACGTACAAGAACGTCTAAGCGGCAGCCGCCGCCGCCGCCTCCCTCGCGTCACTTTCGGCGCGCGCGCGCCCCCGCCGGCCATTCGCAGACGGCCGGCGCGGGCACGCGCACGCCTACAGGAGCGCGAGGGAGGCGGCGGCGGCCGGCCGCCGCCGAAGATAAGGTAAGGAGTTTGGGGTGTTTGGGGGGGTTTCACCCCGCGGGACATCCCGATCTCGGATGTCCCGCGGGGTGGGGGGTGATCGGCCCGGGAATCTTATAGATTCCCGGGCCGATCACCCGTGGGTGTTGGTCCACTTTAATACCAGACCTGTAATGACAATTCTACATAAAAAAATAAAAAAAAAAAATTTATTTAAAGTGGACAAAAACCCAGGATAGTCAAAAGTTTTGACTATCCTGGGTTTTGGTCCTTTCCCCGCGGGCACCCCGATCAGGGGTGCCCCGCTGTGTAAAACCCCCCAGGACGCCCGAACGGACTCACCTCTTCCTGGTCGCACGGCGCGTCTAAGAGCAGCGGCTCTGACAGCCGCATCCTCCGCCTCGGTCTAACAGGGAGCATGCCCGCTCCGGCCTTTCACAAAAGCCTGGCGCGGGCATGCGCACTGCTAGAGAGAAGCGAAGGATGCGGCCGCCAGAACCGCTGCTCTTAGACGCGCCGTGCGACCAGGAAGAGGTGAGTCCGTTCGGGCGTCCTGGGGGGTTTTACACAGCGGGGCACCCCTGATCGGGGTGCCCGCGGGGAAAGGACCAAAACCCAGGATAGTCAAAATCCTGGGTTTTGGTCCACTTTAAATAGGCCAGGAGAGGTCACACAATGATTTGATACAAAACGAAAAAAAAATATTGAAAGAAAACCCTGTTTAAAGAGAAGAAAAGTAACGTCCATTGAAATGTATGGGAGAACGACAGGTAGCGACAGGTAATACCAGGCGCTCTGAAAGCCACATCGCAGCCAGGATCCACTGAGCCGTCTGTGATGATGAATCGGTTGCTACGTGTCGCTGTAAGCGGCACTCACCAGAATCGCCTTCATAAATGTGGAACTGCGTGCCACGGCCGGCGTTCACTGGCCGCTATCTGTCGCTACCTGTTGTTTACAAGGCACTACCTGTCGCTATCCCTTGATGAATAAAGCCCTTAGTGACATTCTCAGGCTTTTTTCTCACGAATTGAATTTTTTACTACCATGAAATGTTTTTCAACTCTAGCAGGCTGATTCATTAATAGCGCCAGGTAGCGACAGATGAGCGACAGTAGCGTTATTTTCACAGCGCCCGCTAGTATTCGCTGTGCTTGGCCGTTGTTCGGCTGTTGACAGCGACTCAGTCGGTGTGTGGTAATGTTGAATACGGGGTTATGAGTCGCTATTTGACAGGTTCCGCGCTGTATGGGAGCGCATGACAGCGAACAGCCATAGCGAACGGCTCCCAGCATATTCATTAACAAATCACGCTCCAAAAATTCCCGCGCTGTGAAATGCTTGTTTAAACCCCAGAGCGCTGGCGGCGATGTGTTAAAAGTAGTATTTTAACCCCCAAACCACCATATTTTTAGAAAAAAAAACATGTTTTTCAAAACATTTTGTAATATGAATACATTAATATCAGACCTGTAATATCAATTCTGCCCATTTTTTTTTTTTCTTTAGCTTAAAAAAAAAATAACATTGCAGAAGTGGTCACAGAATTTTTGACATTAAAAAAAAAAAAAAAAAATTAATAGCAATTAATTATGAATATTTAAAGTTAGCTCCATTGAAATGCATTGGAGAGCGCCAGGTAGCGAGAGGTCATACCTGTCGCTGTTCAAGGTCGCTCGCTGGCGCTGTGGGGTGAGGCTGGAATAATTATGAATGATTCGCTATCTGGCGCTCTGTCTGTCGCTAAGCAGGATCGGCTTCATAAATGTGTGATTGCGGAGGGGAGCCGGCGTTCTCGTGGCGGTGAGCGTCATTACCGTTCGCTCACCATTCGCTACCTGGCGCTATCCCTTGTTAAATAAGGGCCTTAGTAAATCAAGGCCAACGAAAGTGAGTGATAATTTTCTCTCCTAAAAAATAAGTGAGTTTTCTCACCAGGCTTTGAAGAGACCCCATGATGTGTAGGATATCTGTCAGTCTTAGCAGTGCTCAGCATGTAACAGTAGATGGCAGTGTATTCCAAGCTCATTATATCACTGCGATCTCGCTGGGTTCCTCCAGAGTTTTGGCCATTGCAGATTCTTGAGGAGCGGAAGAAAAGTATCAGGTGGTGCGAGTACCATGAACCCTCTCAGAATTCCAGCCAGGCACAGCTACCGGGATAATGCAACTTGGTGGCTGTGGGAGATCAGAGCCGGCGGAGGGGCACATGCATTACAGCTGGGTAGACACAGCAGGCGCGGGCCCCGCGGCTTTAATATTTCACAGAAGGGCTGATGCCATCACTCAGAGACAGATTAAGTTTGTGGGCTGCGAGTCCGACTCCGAGACTTCCAGAGGTGTCTAATAAATGACGTGCTTGGCTGACTGGTAAATGTGGAGCAGCGTGTGCTGTCCCCCCTGCGCATATCCGTCTCATCGTACATTTCCATCAATGTCATGAGACTGCGCCGCACCGCGACGCGCGCGGGGGCTACAATCATTAGAGTCACCCTGTGAGGGCAGAATATAATAACTGCACCAGCCAGACCCAGAATTACACAGGCGTCGGGATTTATTAACTAAAGACACGTCAATTTGGCATAAAACAAAAAATTAACCCATTGCTCCCTGGAATGGGGACATTCATTAAAATGTGAGGAACTCTTCATCTCATGTCAGAGAGCTCAATGGCTTATGCGGAGAGCTTCCTGCCTTAGTTGGATGCTATTCCATAAGTTTAGCAAGCTCGTTGTTTTTTTATTTTATTTTAAATAGACCCTTATGTAAGGAAGCTGGTATCACGTGACTCCAGCTGACATCACTGTCACCAAAATCACGCGGTATGTTCGCTGATCCAATAGACCTCAGCGGCTGCGGGACTTCTTCCCTGGCCCCAGGGCCGTATTTGCCACTAGGCACACATAGGCACGTACCTAGGGCGGAGCTTTGGCGGGGGCAAAAGCCAGCAAACATCAAATAAAAATGTATTTTTTTTTGTACTGCATACTATGCATAGCTCACCTGCCTATAGGGCCGGTGCTAGCATCCGGAAAGGTCAGTCCCCAGGGGTGGGCGGGCTAATGACAGGCAGCACAGCCAATGAATGAAGGCTGTCTGCGCTGTGCTGTGGATGCTGGCTGGCTGCGTTAGGTATGGTGGGCGGGACCATCGCTCCCTCCCTCCCCCATGCATGCGGTCAGTGGCGATAGTAGAGCGCTGTGGGGGAATCTACAGATGTGCTGACTGCCTGGAGTCCCTAGCTGGCTTCTCTTGGCTATTTCAGAGTTAGTTGCCTGTCCCTGATACAGACAAGCTGCTGAAGGAAGGGGGGGGGGCGTCATTTTAATCCCAATCCAACGGCGCATGCGCGGGCCGCGGCCACATCCCCCCTATCCCTCTAGCAGGACGCATGCGGGCACGCTCCCTGTTAGAGGGAAGCGCAAGATGCTGCCACCAGCACGCTCAGAGCCGCTGAGCTAAGACGTCACTCAGACATACATAGCTCAGTGGCTCTGAGCCCACTGATTGGACGATCGGCCGCGCATGCACCGTAGGACCGCGATGAGGTGAGTCGATGGGGGTGATCTGGGGGGTTTCACATAGCGGGGCACCCCCGATCAGGGTGCCCCGGGGGAGTGGACCAAAACCCAGGATAGTCAAATTTAATAGGGGGTGTAGCTTGCAGCTGCTTGTGCCAACCTTGTTTAAATAAGTTTAATAAGTGATTCTTTTTTCTACCACCTTGCACTGTGCTAACTCCCCGCTGCCCATTATTTTCTTCTAACAGCCCACCAGGCTATTCCTTCTGCTCATGGTGTCTTCTGGGTGCATACTATGCTCAACCTTTCTGCCCTCTTCCCGAATGACACTTCTTAAATTCTGCCCTATTCTGCTGCTCACTGTCCCCCATTTCTGCTGCCCCCTTCCCTAGCAGACCCAATACTTACCATCTGCATGTTCTCATCTACACCTGCTATATATGTAATAATCAGCAGCCAATCAGGTCCCAAGGCCACTGGGTTAACCCAATAGGCTGCTGACTGTCAGGTGAACTGCAAGGGATGGTAGCAAAAGTAGAAGTGATGAGCACAGTAGGACATCCCAAATCAGGATGCCCCAGTGCTTAGAGGGTGACCGGACCTCCTATGTTTTGACTGGAGGTCCCTTTTAACCATAGGGGGCGCAAGGCCAGATACTGCCTAGGGCAACATGAGCCCTAGATATGTCCCTGCTCCCGAGTCCCCTAAAAAACCTACCTTTCATTGGCACATGAGCAGGGCACAGCTGCACCACACTATAAATGTACTAGGGCCCTTTGCCAGGCATTTGTGCATGCACCCTGTTAGGTGCTAGTGGGACTTCAGCTGCTAGTGCGCTTGGCTGCATACGGCTATTTTTCCAGTCGGAAATGGAACCTAGTGCACTGATTAGATGAGAGCTCATGGATGTGCCATAGTACCAGGGAAAGGTGAGTTTTACTGGGCAACCTGGGGATTTCACACAGCAGGGCATCCCAAATTGGGGTGTCCCAGGGGCAAGGACCAGAACTGGGGATATTGAAAATCATCGGTTTTGTTAAACAAAGTCATACTATAGTAAAAAAAACACCCCCCTTACATCCAGCGCAGGCTATTGCTGCTGGTGTGGTGTAAAGACACTTACCGGATCGCCTGCTGTCAGTCCTGTGCCAGGCACTGCTCCCTACTCCTCCACCACCTCAAAGCTTGACACTGCTGTACAGAAGGGGACTACGGCGCACCCTGACCCCTGATCACAGGAGCTATGGCACTTCCCTCTCCATTCAGTTTAATGGAGATGGGTATGCCATAGTGGCTGTGACAAGGGGGGGGGGGGCGCCGTAGTCCCCTCTGCTGATCAGTGTCGAGGTGTGGGGGGCGCATGACCAAAAAGTGCCTAGGGCAGCACGACTCCTAAATACAGCCCTGCCTGGCCCCAGTAAATAGAGCCCTGCCAGCAGTGCCACCATCTGGAATGTTCAGGCTGCATACAGCAGCTAAATCTGGGTTCCTTTTATAACTAGTGTGTTATGGCTTGGACCCTAGTCAGGACCGGATTATGAAGGGGGTGCGCACCCGGGGGTCTCAACCACTTGCCCTGCAAAGGGGGCCTCCACCAAACTTGGTTATGGTCTGGCCAAGGAGGCTTTTCAGTCTTTTGTCTGACGGGCCAGCAACAAAGCTATCAGTGGCAGTGGGGGCCTTCCGTGCCTGGGCAATCTTTTTTTTTTGTTTTTGAAAACCTGCAGCCAAAGCCACCACATGGAAGAACGGAGAGTCTAGAGCATTAAAGCCACCATCAGTTATTTGGCTGGACTACTATTTTAAAGGGAAAAAAAACTGTATCTGGGGCCTCCACCAGATTTTGTGCCCAAGGGCCTCCAGCACACTTAATCCGGCCCTGCCCCTTGTTTAGACCGGGCCTCTGCCCCCAAGGCAACCAGGCTTACCTCAAAATTAAAATAGACCATATAGGAAACTTGAGGGGTCCAGCCATCACATTATGTGTTATGCAGGGCCCAGGCTCAATAAAGGCTGTATAGAGACTGGGACCCTCTTCAACCTACATGTGATGGTTGGGGCCTTAGTTTGAACTGGACCTCTGTCCCCAAGACAGCCAGGCTTACCTTTTGTTCAGGCCATAAAGAAAATTGAAAATTTGACTAGGGGACCCGCTGTGACATTATAGCTTATGAGGGACCCAGACACAGAGGCCGATTCATTAATAGCGCCAGGTAGCGCCAGATGAGTGACTGTAGCGTGATTTTTTCAGCGCCAGCCAGTATTCGCTGTGCTTGGCTGGCGTTAGCTTGATGACAGCGACTCAGTCGGTGTGCGGTAATGTTGAATACGGGCTTAGGGGTCGCTGTTTCACAGGTTCAGCGTTGTATGTGAGCGCCTGACAACGAATGGCCAGAGCGAACGGCTAGCTTCATATTCATTAACAAATCACGCTCCGAATTTGCTGTCGCTGTCCATTCCTTGTTTAAACCCCAGAGTGCTGGCGGCGATGGGTGTTAACTAGTTTTTAACCCCTAAACAACCATATTTTTTGATTGTAACATTATACATGTTTTTAGAATCATTTTGTAATATGAATACATTAATATCAGACCTGTTAGATCAATTCTGCACACATTTTTTTTTTAATTTTTTTTTACTTAAAAATAAATCCTAACATTGCAGGAGTGGTCTTCGAATTTTTGACATTAAAAAAAGAAAAAAAAAAATTAATACCAATTAATTATGATTAATTATAGATTGCTCCATTGAAATGCATTGGACATCGCCAGGGAGAGAGAGCTCATACCTGGCGCTGTGAAGGAATTTGCAGCGGCGCTGTTCGGTCCAGGCGGCTTCATGATGAATGCCGCGCTAGCAGTCGCTCTCGCCGGCGCTAGCCTCATTTTGCTTGATAAATGCGTCATTGTGACCGCCGCCGGGCGTACTTGAGTCGGTAGACGCCGATAGCTGGCGGTACCTGGCGCTCGTCAGACACTACCTGGCGCTAGCCCGTGATAAATAAGGCCCACAATATAAGCTCTATATAGTCTGCCCCCCTCTAACCTATGTGTGATGGATTGGCCCTTAGTTTAAATTGGGCCCCAAGGCAAACCAGCCTTATGTACCATCAGTGCCTGCAGCAATAGGGTGGCAGCCTGCAGGCCGCAGGTCAGGGTGGCCATTTGTGCCAGCTGGCCAGGGCGCATCGCTTCACAGCTGGGTTCCTTGGGCCCCATACTGGAGTCTTGACTCTCCTACACTGATGGCTGCCCTACTTGCCAGCCTGTAATAACTGCCACCAGCTCTATTAGATACAAGCCCAGTCCATTAGCGGGTTTTGGGTATTGGGCCAGCCCTAGTAGCGTATAATATAACAGAGAGACACAGACGATGGGTTCGGGATCAAGATATAGAACAGCCCAAAATCAATTTATATAATTTAATCACTTCAAGAGCACACTTGACAAACTATATACATGTAATTAACAGACTCGCACTGTATACAGGTCTGAAGGGCAATTAAAAATGGTAAGTTACAATCAGAATGAGCAGATACAATGTCAAACTACCTTATTGCAAACAGATGATGGGCAGTGATGCAGGGCAACCACAGGGGGCATGTAGGCCTGCTGGATGCTTCTTCCATACATCAGGAGATCCATGAATGAAAGACAAAGAAGGGTCTGGGCTCTAGACCTTTACTCACAGGTCGTTGTGGGGTGAGGAGAAGCAATGGCCTCGACAAGTTAGCCTGGGATGTAATTCTTCTTCCCCATGTACTTGATCGAACTCTCTAGGTGAGCTACATACGTTTTCCAATGAAATATAGGCTTTTTGTACAAATTAGTTATTCCCTACATCAGATCACCTGACCTCAACACCCAGCCTCCTTCTGGCTCCCAGGACCACCCTACCCATTATGCTGATTATTATGCAGCAGCACAGCTCCAAGGACCACACCCACATGCTTTAGAAGAGAATGATTGGGCAACACTGTAAACCTTGATATTTCAGCCATTTCTTGACAATGATGTCATTGTCACACCAATGTAATGAATAATTGCCTGTCATCTTACAGAGAGGGACAGCAAAAAAAAGTGTTCCAGGACAATTCAAAAAGTGAAGATATCCATTTCTGTTCTACACCCTAAGAAGGGAGTATTGGCAGGGGCTTTGGCCAAATGTATTTCCCAAGTTCAGTGGGCTTTGGTCCGCTTTAACTATCTTATTCTATTCCTTATCCTAAGAAGGCATCTAGTGGCCTCCTAATTGCGGCTACAGTACTCTAATCATTAAACCTACATCCTAATCTACTCTAAACCCTTACCACCCAGGGTATCCCCCCATTCTTCGAGAACCCCCTCCAAGGTGCACCCCTAGTCGGGGGACAATCCTATTACACATCATCCCTTATACCCTGGTGTATCTTTATTAATACAAAAGAGTATCCTAACCTTATATGTCCTTTCCTCTGCCCTAGATAAGTTAGGAATAAAGGGGGGTGGGAGCAGCTCAATCACTATTATTTATACAAAATTATTATTATTATTCAGGGCCTGGGAACTAATTTACCGCCCAGTTCAAACCTCTCATCAACTAAATATCAAGCAACAAACATGTCTAGCTGTGTGGAAAGACAGAGATTTGGTTGCATATATCTGCAGATACATGTGGAAGCCACACTGCCCCGGCAAGGCACTCTGTGTTTAGTGTGGTCCCTACTCTTAATTCTGAGTCCCCAAAGTTGGGACATGCAATGCAGACAAGCTAGACATGTTTGTTGCTTGATATTTAGTTGATGAGAGGGTTAAACTGGGCAGTAAATTAGTTCCCAGGCCCTGAATAATAATAATAATTTTGTATAAATAATAGTGATTGAGCTGCTCCCATCCCCCTTTATTCATCTAGATAAGTTAGGCCAGGCTAATGGCACCCACATTGAAGAATGGGTGTCCCCACCTCGGTGACACCCTGTAGGAATGACAATGTTTTCATAAGATGATGCAGAATTATGTATCGCAGTTTACAGAGCAGAGCTGGCTCTGTGCCTCTTTTTATGACAGCGATTGAGAAGCCACTAGGAAAATCACTGCCAATAACTTTGGGGTATGAAAAGTAACCCGCTCCTCCGCAGCACAGGCGGCCATGTTAATATTTATACACGCTCAGAAGCCCATTTCCAATGTCCTTATGATTGGCTGGGTAAATCTGATTTTGCTCTCTATTATCTTTCAAACAGGCGCAATGAGGCTGATCCTTTGTTTTACTTCACTCTGGAAGCGTCTGAAAAAGCAGCAAAGAGTAAGTGCATCTCACCTACCCCACAATTCACTAAGGCCCTTATTTAAGAAGGGATAGTGTCAGGTAGCGCCTGGTTAATGAGAGGTAGCGTCAGGTAGCGACTGGGGAACGCTGGACACGGCACGCAATTACACATTTATCAAGCAGAATCTGTTTAGCGACTGGGATAGCGCCATGTAGCGTCTGATTCATCATTTTCACAGCCTCAGCGAACAGCGCCGGCGTTCAGCCTTGCACAGCGCCAGGTATGACCTCTCGCTACCTGTCGCTCTCCCATACATTTCAATGGACGATCCTTTTCTTCTCTTTAAACTGGGTTTTTGTTTAATTTTTTTTCCAAAAATCACAAATAATTCTGTGACCTCTTCTGGCATTGAAAAAGCAGTTTTTTCACAATTTTATCATTTTTTATATATTACTTCAGAAATGACATTACAGGTCTGCCATTAAAGTGTTCATGTTACAATGTTGTTACAATGTAATTCCATATGTTTTCGCTTTGTTACTAGTTGATAGATGCTTGAAAACAGACTTTAAAGTGGACCAACACCCAGGATTTTGACAATCCTGGGTTTTGGTCCACTTCGGTGGGGCACCCCGATCGGGGGTGCCCCGCTGTGTGAAACCCCCCAGAAAGCCCCAAAAACTCACCTGACCCCGCTCCCACGTGACCGCTGCAGCCAATCTCCGCCGGCGGACAAGCGGGAGGCAGCGACGGACAAGAGAGCACGCCCGCCGCCGCCTCCTGCGTGTCCCTCTTACAGGGCGCGTGCCCGTGCCGGCCATTCACAAACGGCCGGCGCAGGTGCGCGTCCTGCTAGAGGGACGCGCGGGAGGCGGTGGCGGGCGCCGCTGGATCGAGGAGCAGGTAGGGATTTAGGGGTTTCTGGGGGGTTTCACACAGCGGGGCACCACCGATCGGGGTGCCCCGCAGTCAGGGAGCTGATCGGTCCGGGAATCTTATAGATTCCCGGGCCGATCATGGGAGGGTGTTGGTCCACTTTAAACACACCGCCTCCTGCGCTCTGGGCTTCAAACAACTATTTTTCAGCGCCAGAGATTTGTGAAGCTGTTTTTTTCTTGAATATGGTGGTCGGTTTGCTATGAGCAGTCGCTAACATGCGCTCCCATACAGCGCTGTACTGGTCAAATAGCGACTCGTCTGAGTTTTTAGCCACTCACGGCTGAGCACTGCGACTACTAGCGGGCGCTCTGAAAATGCCTGCTACAGACGCTCATCTGTCGCTACCTGCCGCTAATGATGAATCAGCCTGCCCGTGTCACCCCCTTGCACCTCTGCCACTGGCCCAGCATGGGGGCCTCACATATACATAGAGGGATTTTCTTGTAACAGGATGGCAGGCTCATTAGATAAGGAGATGGAGCATAGGAAATAGAAAGTACACTAAAAAAACAACTAGCAATTATTATGTTAAAGGGTATGAATGGAGAAAAAAACTCTTTACCGAGAAGTTCCTTGCCCAGGCAGCCATTTTAGACCCACTTGGAGAAATGCATGATGCCAAGGAAATCTATAAATTACACGAGAGGCATCAGAACACAATCAGAGGATAAAAATGGGATAACAGGCTTGTATCTGTACGTAATGTGCATATACGTACATTATATGTTGAAGGCATCCTGATGAAGTGGTGAGGCGTTCCACCACGCAACGCATTGGTGCTCTATTGGCTTACTCTGATGGCGGTCCCAGGACATAACTGGTGATATCAATTTATTATTTGCTTATTCCCCTTTGTTTACAATTGTTCACCTGCATTTTGATATTGATTGTTCCCCTTTTTTTTGGGAAGGCCTTTTGTGAATTGGTGGTTTATAGACAATATAATACTCTTATTGTTGGTCTGTAATTTCACTTTTTTTTTGCACATACATTGATTGGAGAGTTATTAGACATATTTATTTGCACTTAGCACTTTGTAAAATTAATTGTCTACACTGGGATTTGTATTTTTGAAAAATAGATATTTGTACTGTATATATTTATTGATGGTAGAGATATACTGTGTTTACTAGGGAATAGTGCAATATATATTAATTTATTGATATTGGAATGCCGCCATTCATAGTAAACTAGTTTTAAATGGTTTTAGATGTCTATGTCATATGGATTTTGTCTGTTATGTGTGCCACAGGATATAATAAAATGTTCAGTTGATTTTATACTAGAGTTGTTTGCCCTTGTTTTTAGGAGGTATTTAGGTGGTCTAGTCTGGCAGCCCACCCCTATTGATTGTAATGTGCATATATGACCAATGTATGCTTGTGCACACAAAGGGATTTGTGCTTCATACAATAAAGGGGTGGTGTGGAAATGCCTCCACACCTACCCCTAAAGTAGGAGCACCACAACGATATTAAGATAGAAGCTTTATTAAGACAAATACAAATGCACCTTTAAAAACAACACATAACACGAAGCACACTTTCAAAGCCAAGCTGTACCTTCTCCTCTATACATACATTTTTGAATACTCAATAAATAAATACAGCAATATATGGACGGGGGCCCCCCGGGGCCCTTTTTTGTGCCGGCACAAAAAGCTCCCTCAAGAAAAAGTATTTTAAATATTATATTAAATCCCAAAGTGACTAGTGCATGGAAAAATCTATGAGGCTGATTCATTAATAGCGACAGATAGCGACAGATAGCGACTGTTGAGCGACTGTAGCAGTATTTTGACAGCCACTAGTAGTCGCTGTGCTTGGCCATTGTTCGGTGGATGATAGCGACTCAGTCGGTGTGCCGTAATGTTGAATACAAGATGCTGAGTCACTATTTGACAGATTCGCTGTTGTATGGGAGCGCATGATAGCGACTGGACATAGCGACCGGCACCCACCATATTCATTAAAAAATCAGCCTTAAAAATTTCTAGCGCTGTGAAATGCATGTTTAAATCCCAGAGCGCAGTAGGCGATGTGTTAAAAGTAGTTTTTTAACCCCCTAACCACCCCCCAAAAAATGGAATGATTTTGAAATAATATTCAAACCTGAATAGTTTAAAATCAGACCTGTAATATCAATTCTGCCAAAAAAAAAAAAAAAAATTTTAAATCCCCAAAAAATACATTTTCAAAGGAAGAAGTGTTCACAGATTTTTTTTTTGAAATTTAAAAAAAAAATATATTAAAAAATAATTATTAATTAAAATACATTCTGCCATTGAAATGCATTGGAGAGCGCCAGGTAGCGAGAGGTCATACCTGTCGCTGTTCAAGGATGTTCGCTGGCGCTGTGGGATGAGGCTGGGATAATGATGAATGAGTTGCTATCTGGCGCTATCTCAGTCGCTAAGCAGTATCGGCTTGATAAATGTGTGATTGTGGAGGGGAGCCGGCGTTCTAGTTGCGGTACCTGGCTTTACTGGCCGGCTCCCCAGTCGCTATCTGTCGCTATCGGTCGCTATTCCTTGATAAATAAGGCCCTATATATGTATGCTTCTAAGCATCTGTGCAGAATAGAGCCAAATTTTAATTTTTAATAAAAGAAAAGATTTAATATGTGTATATCACACAGAGCAAGTGCATAAAGTAACAAAAGACAAATGATTCCTAATGTTGCCAAACTTATCCTAATACTTTAAAAATGTGTAACCCCACTAGAATAAATAATAAATCCCTTCAAGTATTCATGGATACAAAGTGCAAAAAGCAGGGTAAAACACAAAAAGGATACCACACATGTTTGCAGATACAATGTTACCAATGAGGAGGGTAAGCCAGCAATGTTGTCCAAAGGGGAGGGAGAAGGAGCAGCTCAGTCACACCGAGGAGTTCCTTACCCAGGCAGCCATTTTAGACCCACTTGGAGAAATACATAGATGGAAATCTATAAAGTATACTAGAGGCATCAGAACACAGTCAGAAGATAAAATTTGGATAACAGTCTTGTATCTGTATGTAATGTGCATATATGTAATGTGTCTTATGTAATGTGCATATATGACCAAACGCAAAGGAATTTGTGCTTCACATCTTGCCCAACCAGAGAACCTTTCAGGTCCCTGCAGGTTCACAGGTGCATGTAAAGGATCGTTTGCACATAGGATGCTTGATCATCCGGCGGCATGTCCTTCCTGCGCTTCAGCGGTCCAAAAGGTTAGGAGGAGCACTGAGCACATGCCCTGTTTGCCTGCTTCTGGGCCCTGTTTGCACATGCGCGCATTGTATCTGATACAACGCTTACTCTTCCTTCTATATAAGGAGCCTCCTGATGCCTCCATATTGCTGTCTATAATCTTTGTAGCCCCTTGCTTCCTGTTTTCCCGCACCCTGTTGGCTGTGTTGGATTCTTTGTTTTGACCCTGGGCTTTGGACTTTTTACTTTGGTTCTCTATCACCCTTGGCTTCTTCTCCGGATTAGACTATGACTTGTTTTGATCTCACTCCTCTGCTGCTGGCTTCGACCTCTTGCTTGGACTTTCGTATTTTATTTTTGCTACCTGCCCTGGCAGGGCCAGCATCAGCACCCGGGAAGCTTGGTCCCACTGACAGCTTGTGCAATGTGGTTAACCCTTCTAGTGCCAGTTTTGTGAGTTTCACTAAAAAAACAGCTCCAATAGGGGGTTGGAGGGCAAGCAACCCTTCTTAGTTTTGGCCATGGAATTTATAGACCCCTTACCCGCGACTCTCCATCGCAAAGGGGCCCACTGAGACTGAGACCAAGGGCCCACATAAACCTGGAGCTGGCCCCGTGCCCCAGCCTGGACTTTGACCCTGCTTTTGTCTATACTTTTCCTCCTATCTACCTACAGCCATGCCCAGGCCCTGGTGCCCTGTAATGTCAGGTGGATGACCCTTGGTGTCTTGCAGCTTAGCCTGTCCTTCCTTGCGGAGGGCTCCAGTGAAGACCATGGCATTGCATAGACCCTGGGACCTGGTACCCCTGGGCATTCAGTGGCTCCACCCTTAGTGCTCTACAGGCTTAGCTCTTGACAGAACCACACCAGGGTGCAGTGAGTGCACACATGCACATGCGTGGCCTAGCCACAGTGCCCAGAAAACAATTGTGGATTAGGTGCCTTGTTCAAAAGCACATCAGTTATATTCCAGCTGCAAATCAAACCTGCAACCCTTTGGTCAATTCCTTAACCACTAGGCCAGTATACATTGGCTACAAAGCATTGTATCCAAAAATGAATAGTCTATGGTGATGTTATTAGAGCTGAATAGTGCAATGATAGTTCATACATTAGATTAATTGTCCAGAGAATGATAATGCGAATCAGAGGTGGTGAGAGAAACCAGACAGCAGGGGTGGACTAACCATAGGGAGACCTGGGAGAATAGCTGGTGGGCCACACTAATTTTGGGCCAGATGAGCTGCTTTCAACACCTTAATTCATTCTCTGCCTCCCTAATTTCTCTCCAGGCCCCACTACACCCCCAAGCCAAGAAACCCAAGCTCAAATTCAGCCCCATGTCATGTCTGTTGGGGGCCATACCCACTCCGGCCAGTACCTGCTCCCACAATACTAAAGCATACCTCCCAACTGTCCCTGATTTGAAGAGACTGTCCCTCTTTTGAGTTCATGTCCCCCTGCCCCGTCCCCGCCCCTTTATGCAGGAGTCCACTATTGCGCCACTACTGTGGGAATCCAGGGACAAAGGCCTGGGTAAACAGAAACGGGGGATTAGGACTAGCTGTTTGATCTTAGCTGTAAGAGGACAGGAAAGTTCTGCATTAAAAGTTGGTTAGTATGCCCTAGGCCTAGAAGAACCTGCTCCCTGCCAACCATCAGGTCTAGGAGGGTAACAGAAGACAAAAGTCAGCTTGTACCAGAAGTCTCCAACTCAAGGTGCCATCTTCGATGGTATGAAATCAGGATGCCTCAAGGATAAGATTTGAGTCTTACAGACTCTAGGGACAGCTTTGTTCCTCTTCAAACACTTATTCCACTTTAAACATTGTATTCCTGGAGAATGCGCAGAGCGTCTGTCTACTACTGAGGTGTCCAGTGGTAGAGACTGTGCCAGCAATGAGCTAATTCCAAGTAGAACTTTGATAAATTGCTCTTGAGCAGGGGTTCCCAGAAATTGTTCATCGAGTACCACCTGGGTCATACGTGTGAGTTGTCACAAAATGCTCAAAACAACCATTTACAGTGCAATGCAATAAAATGCAAATCAATAGTTTACTCATTGAGTAAATTGGGGTTGGATATAGTATATATGCTGTAGATCAGGTTGGGAGACAGGCCTGTCTACATACTTGTTAAATACTGCCTGATAGGCTCTTGAGTATTAGTACCACTGGTTGGAAGCCCTGTTCTAGAGGCCATCATTCTTCTCATTAGCATGCTCAATTTCTTAATTACATTAAAGATGTTGTTTTTACCTTGGTGATCTCATCGTCAAGGTGCTACCCTTGGTTTACCATGGTCATTTCCCATTTTTGCATTATGGGGGTGATTTACTTTGTTCCTTACCGGACAGACCAGCAAGCAAAACTTACTGGTGTAAACACCAGTTAACAGACATTCACAATGCATTTTGCTGTGTTTGTGCCACAATTTGCTGGCTTTTGCCCTATAAGACGCACTTATTTTTTCCTAAAAGTGTTGGTAAAATGTTGGTGCGTTTTATCGGGCAAATGTAAAAAAAAAAAAGTAAACTGATATCCATCGCTCTCGATGTCCCCACTGATCGCATTATCCATCATATTGCCGCTGCTTCTTCTCCTGCAGCTCCTGCACACGCAGCATACAAACCTGGCTCTATGCTCACTGAACGGAGATAAGTGTTTTCAATGTGTGTGCAGATGCCGCCGGAAAAGAGGCAGCGGCGGAGACAGCGTGCAACGTGGACGGCGGGGACATCGGGAGTGATGGATATGTGAATTTCGTTTTTTTTTCTTATGGGAGGGGGGATTGTCACACTGCCTATGGCTATGGGATGGGGGAAATGCCACACTGCTTATATGGGGAATGGAAGGGGGGATGCCACACTGCCTATGTGGGGAATGGGAGCAGGGAATTCCACACTGCCTATATGGGGAATGGGAGCGGGGAATTCCACACTGCCTATATGGGGAATGGGAGCGGGGAATTCTACACTGCCTATATGGGGAATGGGAGGGGGGGTGCCACACTGCCTATATGGGGAATGGGAGGGGGATGCCACACTGCCTATATGGGGAATGGGAGGGGGGTGCCACACTGCCTATGGGGAATGGAATGGGGAGAATGCCACACTGCCTATATGGGGAATGGGATGGGGGATGCCACACTGCCTATATGGAGATTGAGAGCGGGGAATTCCACACTGCCTATAAGGGGAACGGGAGGGGGGATTCCACACTGCCTATATGGGGAATGGGAGGGGGGTGCCACACTGCCTATGGGGAATGGAATGGGCAGAATGCCACACTGCCTATATATGGAGAATGGGAGGGGGGTGCCACACTGCCTATGGGGAATGGAAGGGGGGTGCCACACTGCCTATATGGGGAATGGGAGGGGGGATGCCACACTGCCTATATGGGGAATGGGATGGGGGAATGCCACACTGTCTATATGGGGAATGGGATGGGGGGAATGCCACACTGCCTATATGGGGAGTGGGAGGGGGGAATGTCATACTGCCTATATGGGGAGTGGGATCAAGGAATTCCACACTGCCCATATGGGGAATAGGAGGGGGAATGCCACACTGCCTATGGGGAATGGAAGGGGGGATGCCACACTGCCTATATGGGGAACGGGAGGGGGAAATGCCACACTACCTATGGGGAATGGGAGGGGGCAATGCCACACTGCCTATATGGGGAATGGGAGGGGGCAATGCCACACTGCCTATGGGGAATGTGATGGGGGAAATGCCACACTGCCCATATGGGGAATAGGAGGGGGAATGCCACACTACCTATGGGGAATGGAAGGGGGGATGCCACACTGCCTATATGGGGAATGGGAGGGGGCAATGCCACACTGCCTATGGGGAATGGGAGGGGGGAATGCCACACTGCCTATGGGGAATGGGAGGGGGGAGACTGTCACACTGTGTCAGGGCTACTGGGTGTGAACCCTGATTGGGGAGACTAAGAACCGGCTCACCTCTCGACCGGGAAGCCTGGAATCTAAGGACCAACCTGGTTTTCACTAGAGCCTCTAATGGTGAGGATAGACTGGGCTGCAGGAAGACCCCAGGTCAGGCAACCTAGGAGTGGGTTTCACCAAGTTCTGGGTAGGAGACAGACCAGAGCTTGACTGGAACATAGAACAAGCCGAGGTCGTGGGCAGGCAGATCAGGATCGTAGTCGTAAACAGGCCGAGGTCGGGAGAGCAGGAGAGTAGTCAGGATCAAGTCGGGTCGGTACACAGGAATGGACGACTGGAACTCAGGAACAAGCAGGAGAAATGACCAACTGGCAATGGAGCTCAGGGCTCGTCAGCATTTAAAGGCCCCTGCGCATGCGCAAAAGCGAGCGCATTTTCGCGCGTCTGCAATGCGCATGCCCGCGCAAAATCGCACATGTGCATGAATCATTGATTCACATAGTTCACAAATGCGCGCGCATAATCGTGCGCTTCCTGGTCCTAGTGCGAAAATGCGAGCGCACGGGAAACCTTGACGCCCTCTGCTGGGGAACAAGCGGAACAGTCCTGGTTCTATGACACACTGCCTATATGGGAAATGGAGGGGTAAATGCCACACTGCCTAAAAGTGGGGGATTCTGGACCTTGCCTATTATTTGGTTCTTGGGGAGAAGGTGTCTTAGCACAACACTTAGTTCAGGATATTTTTCTCATTTTCCTCCTCCATATCCTAGGTGCATCCCCAGGCGCGTCTTATAGGGCAAAAAATACGGTACATTGAAAAGTGGTTTGGATAATGGCGGCAATATGCTAGAGAACTTCTATGGCAGAACTCTTTAGCAAAAAACATGAAATCTTACTGAAAACACACCTTTATAGCGTATGTCGGCATTTGAGGGGTCTATATCTGGGGTATATTGGGAGTGTCTGGGTTGTTTGAAAAACTTAAAGCGGACCTTCACCCTGAATAAGAGTCTATCTTATATGTTTCCCACACCCTGTACATACAGATTGTCCACATTAAAAATCATCCAACCTGCATGTTATGAGCCATTAAACATCCAAGATGGCGGCTTATGGAAGCCGCCATCTTATCAGGCAGCCTGCAAACAGGAAGTGCCTCCTGACTGTGCTGCTCTGCATTCTGGGACTGCTGACCGTTACCTGACCCCAGTTCTGCTCTGTCTGAGCAAAGCACAGCTATAACCCGCCCCCCTGTACCTTATCCCACTCTCCTCTCCTCAGTAAGTATGATGCTTCTGAGTCAAGATGGCGGCGCCCATATCCTAAATTCCTGAACAGAGTTGCAGCCCAGTGGGGGAAAGAATAATAAGTTAGTGACTAAAAACGTAAAATATATTAATTTTAGATGCTGGGAAATAGTTTTTTAAGAGTTTGGGCTTTTCATTAAATCACGCTGAAGGTCCGGTTTAACAATAAAAGTTTTTTTGAAAATATAAAAGTTATATAAAAACATTATTTGTTTTTCACATACTGGGTAACTTTCTAATGTTCACACTCGAAAAATAAGTTTGCTATAATATATATACATAAATATATAATAAAGATGCTAAAAAAACTAAAGTGACACTCTCTCTCTAAATAACATTGATTCCTATGGGGTTTGCCACTAAAAGTTGGCGAATGCAAAAGTATTCACCGAGCCAAACTAAAGTAGAAGTAAATCCAGAAAAAATGGACATCGCCGCCATGGAACAGTCATGGTGAATTTGTAAACCAAGTGGATACCCGGCGGATCTTTTCGTATATAAGCCCCTATATTTGAATTACACATTTCCAAACCCACTGCGAGATGTAAATGCAAAACAAAAAAACACAATTCAAACAAATCATCAGATAAAAAGCTGGGCCGCGTGGCGCAGACGTGTATAATTACTCTCCTGGAGCTCCGGAGAGCTGTCTTTAGTGAGCGCTTCACGATTGGAGTTTTAAATATTTTATCCTGCGCGGTGTATGATTCACAGGCTTGGCCCGGCATATGGGGGGGGGGGGGGGGAGTAGTAAATGCCTCAACAGACTGCAGCTGCCTCTGGCGGAAAGAGTTGCCCAAGTGGCGGACCGTCGGCGCAGTGTATTTTTCCTCCATCTCTCTGAAGTGTTCTCCAGTGTGCGGAGGCGACGGTAATTTCCCTTCACGGAGAGTATGTAGAGCGCGCAGATAGCGAGGGCAGAACTCCAGATGACAATTAATTGTGCCTTGGAAATAAACATGCCATATGGTCTTAAAGCGGACCTAAATATTTACTGGAAACTTTCAGGCTGATTCACTACTAGCGGCAGCTATCGGCAGATGAGCATCTGTACAGAGGCGCTAAGAGCGACCGCTAGTATATGCTGTGATTGGCTATCGGGCGCTGTAACCTGGCCGGCATTGATGAATGAGATGTATGTTGAGTGTTCTAACACCAGTACAGCGTTGCAGAGAGCGAGAGGTAGCGGCAGCTCATTGCGACCGACTCTCAGCGACTCACACCATATTTAACAAAAAAACAGACTCACACAGCCTTGGCGCTTTGGATCTGGTCGCTATAGCATAGAGCGCCAGACGCTGTGTGATTAAAGGCTGTTTTTGAACACATATCCACCGGTAACAAAGCGAAACAGATGGAATGACATTGTTATAACACTGTGACAATAACACTTTAGTACCAGACCTGTAATGACAGTTCTGCATAAAAATATAAGAAATCAAAAATGTTTTCAAAAATGACTTTTTCTAGGCCAGGAGAGGTCACACAATTGTTTGAGAGAAAAAGACAAAATTATAAAAAAAAAAAAAAAACCCTGCTTAGAAGAAGCAGAAGAAAAGTAACGTCAACTGAAATGTATGGAAGAGCGAGAGGTAGCGACAGGTCTTACCTGGCGCTCTGGAAGCTAGAGCCGCCTGTAATAATACATGTGACGCTACATGGCGCTGTTAGAGTCGCTCAC